>OX393569.1:3070829-3162379 GCA_947652115.1 Blastomussa wellsi | reverse complement strand
GCACTTCAAGGTAGCGTGACATCACGCTATTTGATCAGATCTCATATTATACATTTACTGAATTTCGTAAAATAACGAACTTTGCACCTTTGTACCCCAAAGTATGACATGAAATGAATGAATCCCCCTGATATGGAAATAAAGGTATTCATTCATCCACCAAGTGAATAAAATTCACTTATCTTGTGTTTTTTAGCGTGGTCTTTTGCATATATGTGGCAGGTTTTTCTCATGTTTTGAGGCGCTTGCCGCTGGCCACTGTATAAGATCAAATAGCATGACATCACGCTTGTTCAAGCAGTTCGCGTTGTCCGCCTGTACATAGACCAGCCAAGGGCCAAACTTAACTGCAAAACAGGGCCACTTTCATCATTATACTAAATGAGGTGGTTTGTCCCATTTGTTTACTAACTGTTGAGCCGGATTAACCACCAAATATACAGACCCCAACATCCATAACATGAATGTGTGGTTTATTACATCCATTGCCGAGACAAAACTTACCAAACAAGCTAGACAAGTTAAATTCACTGCCGAGCCAGACCAGACCAAGTGGTCCTGCAAAGTGTAGTTGATGTGTAATCTAGTTTCCATTTGTTTTCATGTTATTTTAATACATCAGCAAAAGGCTTGATTCTTGTATTTCAATCTTCTGCATTTGGTTGACTGAGTTTTTGTTTTCTGACTTCCAGGGTACAAGTGAAACAGAGTCCATGTAAGTGTTGATTAAAAACTGTATTACCAGTACTCTCATGGAGATACTAGCCTTTTCAACAGGCACCCATTTTATGGAGTCCAAATGGGTGTAGAACTTTTTGTAGACGTCTAAACCTCTACTCGCTCCTTAGTGTACAGTTTGTACCTCTTGCGGTCGCTTTGTCGCTTTTATAATACTTTTTATATATGGAACAACATGGCTTGTTACCATGGTTACCAAGTTTCAATTGTAACCAATTCAATTAACTTATTATAACCAATGCTGCGCCACTACACCACTACATAATGATGTAGAGGTGTTTTGGCAAAGTAGCTGTCACATTACAAGAATATGTTCTAGATGCTTAGCTGCTCTTACACGCAATAATATATCACACAATATAATTTCAATATATCATCAATAAACTGACTATTTACTATAATTTAGGATAAACTCTAATTTGCGTACATATTGATCAACCTACTATTCCCTACACTACTACCCATCTACGCTTCTTTAGTTACCATATACCTAACTGTACTATTTAGGCACACTTTCTTTTGTAGAGGCGTAGAGGTGTAGAAGTATAGAGGCGTAGAGGCATAGAGGTGTAGAGGCGTAGAATCAGAGGAGATTGAACAGCAAAGATACTGTGTCTAAATAGCGTATTTAGGTTTAAACATTAGTAGCATGATGTCTGAATAGTTGGTTGAAACAGCATAGTTAGATTTTAGAAAATAAATGCTTTAAGTCTACTTACTAGGAGATTTAAGTAGAAGTGTAGAGTACTACAAAAAAATCTACGCCGATTTGGACCTTATAAAACATGCTGGGCATAGGCTTTTTCAATTGCTCCTAAGATGGCATAGATAGAAACCAAGCTGCAGGCAAATGCTACATGTATATTGGCCATTCAAAGAGGTGAAATGACTGGGAATATTTCTTTACCCCATGCTCATGTCGCTCCCCCTGGTATTATTTCTTCACTGGTTTTGCGTTACACTTGTGGTACAGTAATAAGTCACTTCTCTTGTGGCTATGTTCCTTGTTTTGAGGGTCTTGTCATTTCTGAGTGTGACTTACTGTTTTCTTATCTGGAACTTAGTTTGTGTAGTGCTAGCTACACACACTCTGAGAAGAAGGCTAACAGTAAAATTCAAGGATGTTTTTAAATTTTTACCTCAACATCTTCTAAAGTGCAGGGCTCGACTTTAGAAAAAAAACCTTGGAGCCAGCTGGTTAGCCTTAACCCGAAAACCATGTCTCTGGCGGAGTTAAATGCTTTACCTAGGAACTCTTTGATTCTTCTCGCGTCGGCTCGTAATCTCGTGACAACTGGCACGAAGTCCCGCTTGGCCCAGCGGGTTTTCGAACACGAACAGGCAGGCACGCACGCCCCTCCACGGGAAGCCTTGAACGAAAATCCTTTGGATGTTGGGCGACCACAGCCTCCAGATCGCCAACCGACGCCTTCGGTCTCCACATTTTCGCCGGATCAACTTCTCCAACTCCGCGAGATCATCGCTGAAGTGGTTGCCCCTCAGCGCTCTGACCAAGTTGCTGGCTTGCCACAGGACATTCCTCTACTCTCTCCTGCCAGCGGCCTCAACAGCGGTCCCACCACCGGCCTCAACGCGCCGAACGCCCTCCTAAACAATTCAAACGCCACGTCGGGAGAATTCCAAGATGGCGGCTTATCGCAACCTCAACTAGTACCCAGTCTCCTCCCAACGGCTCTTCAAGGTTCCCTGGGCGTCCCAGTCCACCAACCTGCCCCGAAGCCTCCACACGAGAGCACATTGCCGCCGCTCCCGGAAAAGATCCGCAACAAGATTACCAAACGTGAGTACATCGATTTTAATGACTTGCTCACGGATAACATGTACCCACACCCCTCCCATGCCTCATCACAGAACAACTTTACACTTAGCGTTGACCCTCAAGATGGCGACTCGTTATCCTTTGTCCGTTCTCAACGTAGAAAACGCCGTATTGACGGCCTATCATCTTGGCTCGAGGCCTGGAATGTCTTCCTTCGCTCAACCCTGTCCCTGTACCCCCACCTCGGCCCAGACCTCCTTGCATACCAAGACCAAATATGTAAATACAGCAGGAAGTTTAAGTCCGCCGCTTGGCTTATGAACGATACTGCCTTCCGTTTCATGGCTGCCACAAACACTAACATGCCCTGGGCGAAAGGTAACGAGCAGTTGTACAATGACATCCTAAAGGAGGAGACCCTCCCTTACTGTATCCACTGCCAAATGTACGGTCACCGCACCCTGGCATGCCCTCTCAGACCGAAATCTGCCCAGTCCTTTCGTCCCTACTCCACCACCTTTACTGCCTCTGCTGCCAACCCGCCTCAAACCATTACCACCACCCCAGCCCAGCCTATGCCCAGCCAGCAGCTCCAACTGCCAGCCATCTGTTCGCGACTTCCTGGCGAATTATCATGGACCTCTCTTCTCCTCATGGTTCTTCAGTCAATGATTTTATCTCCAAAGACGACTTTGCTTTGCACTACGCCACTTTCGATCAAGCCCTCGCGCTGGTTGCACGTTATGGGACAAACACGCTTATGGCCAAACTAGATATCAAGAGTGCCTTCCGGCTCTGCCCAGTTCGCTTGGAGGACCGCGAGCTCCTTGGTATCCATTGGCAGGGAAAATTTTATGTCGACCTTCGCCTTCCCTTTGGCCTGCGTTCGTCTCCCTACCTCTTTAATCGCCTAGCGGATGCATTCGAGTGGTTACTTAAGAATAACCACAGGGTCAAGGACTTGATGCATTACCTGGACGACTACTTTACGGTTGGCCCTGCCAACTCCCCTGTCTGCGCCAATAATGTTAAGACCATTATCCAGGTGGCCTCTAATGTGGGCATACCTCTGGCCCCCAACAAGCTTGAAGGTCCCACCACACGTCTGACCTTCCTGGGTATCTTAATTGACTCTTCCTGCATGGAAACCTCTCTGCCTGATGATAAACTCCAGGCATTATTGACCGAACTTCAATCTTGGTCCTCGCGCAACAAGTGTCTCAAAAGAGAACTTCTGTCTCTGATTGGGAAACTAAACTTCGCTTGCCGTATCATCCCTGCAGGCCGCATTTTTCTACGTCGCCTTATTGACCTCTCTACCTCAGCACGCCTCCCTCATCATCATGTCACCATGAACCGCGAAGCCCGTCGCGATATCACCTGGTGGCTCCAGTTTCTTCCTACTTGGAATGGCCGCGCTATCATCCCTGACCCCCTCTGGACCAAATCACCTGATCTCGAACTCTATACAGATGCCTCCGGGTCTCTTGGCTATGGTATCTTCTACATGGGCCACTGGATTTCCGAACCCTGGCCACCTCAACTCCAGGAACGATCCATTCAGTGGAAGGAGCTTTACCCCATCGCCATTCCCTGCCTACTCTGGGGACAACAGTGGTCTGGAAAGAAGCTCCTCTTTCACTGCGACAACCAAGCAGTGGTCGATATTTGGGCTTCCGGAACATCCCGAGACCCCCTTATCATGCATCTCGTCCGCTCTATATTCTTTAGTGCGGCCACCCACCATTATACGGTCCTCGTCACCCATATTGCTGGCACTAATAACTCAATCGCTGATTCCTTATCTCGTCTACAGATCACGCTGTTCCGCCGCCTCGCCCCGACAGCAGATGCGGAACCAACTCCTGTTCCCAAGTCAGCACTGACCCTCTGGAACATCGACTAGCCTTCCTACAGTCCCAGGCGATCGCCAATTCTACCCGCCGTTCATACCAAGCAGGAATTCGTAGATACTCGGCCTTCTGCACCTCCAAGGGATGGCAATGCTTTCCAGCCACAGAGACCACTCTGCGGTTCTTTGCTGCCTATCTTGCCGACCAAGTCAACTTCAAAACCATCAAGCTCTACCTGGCAGGTATCCGTTTCGCTCACACTGAGAACAGCTTGCCAGACCCCTTCCAGGAAGCCCCACTTCTTCATCTCCTCTTGCGGGGAATCAAGCGCACAGTGGGCCTCTCTTCCCGTCAGCGCCTTCCCATTACCATGTCCCTCCTGCGGCAGACTAAGGAGGAACTAGCTAGGGCTTCTGACCTGCTCCCTTCCGACAAGTTGATGCTATGGTCGGCATTTACTCTAGCCTTCTACGGTTTTCTCCGTTCTAGTGAATTTACAGCTCCATCTGCGACCCAATTCAACCCACTGGTGCATCTCTCCAACTCTGATGTCTCTTTCAACTCTGGAGGATGTCTAACCCTGCATTTAAAGTCATCCAAGACCGACCCTTACCGCCAGGGCTGCACACTCCTCATCGCCCCATCTCATCGTTCTGTCTGCGCCGTACGGGCTCTCAAAAAGTACCTCTCCACGCGTTCCTTCAACAACACTTCCCCGCTTTACGTATTCCAGTCTGGAAACTACCTCACCAGGGCTAAAGTCACCTCCATCCTTCGCACTATTTTCCGACGTCTCGGAATGCCAACAGAGCTCTACTCATCCCACAGTTTCCGGATCGGTGCCGCAACTACTGCAGCAGAAGCTGGTCTGCCGCCTTGGCTTATCCAGACACTAGGACGATGGTCAAGCAATTGCTTTACCCTCTACATAAGAACTCCACCTTCGGTGCTCCAGAAGGTTCCCAGCTTGCTGGCCTCCTCGTCCTCTTAGGGACAGGATTTATATAAAAACTTTTCACAGGACTCTGCTTTCGCATATTGTAATTGGCAGTATTTGGGATATTATTTTGGGTGCACACCTGCCACTTCCCTTGCATTTTGCAGGCTGGGTGGGGCTCTCCACCTTAGCTTTCACTTACACCCGGGTGGGGACGCACCTCACTCGTTGGCTCATCCATACCATGCAGGGTGTGTCGCTGCCACCCTTGGGGCGTTACTTATTATTGCTAGGGTGTGTTGCTGCCACCCTTGTTGCGTTACTTGTCTTTGCCAGGGTGTGTCGCTGCCACCCTTGTTGCGTTACTCATTATCACTAGGGTGTGTCGCTGCCACCCTTATTGCCTCCATTTGCAGGGTGTGTTGCTGCCACCCTCCATTTATGCTAGGGAGCACCCAATGTCTTTAGTCCCATTTACTGCCAAAAAATTGTGTTGTGTGCATTTATTACTATTATGTTTAGCGACAAGTTGTTAATGGTTATTTTACCTGTAAAATATAGTTAACTAATGGGAGCTTATCACAACCTTGCTCCTTAGTGCATGTCAGCGTCTTCATCGCCACTAAAACATCTATTACACTCATCTCGCAAAAAGGGACCTTGCGTGACATTACTTATTATATAGCTGCCTTGTTCTGCATAACAGAACGTAAACTGACCTTTTGTGTCTTTGAACAGTACTTTATTACAACTGGGCATTGTTAGTAAATGTAATCGATACCAAGGTATGCTTATATCCATTAGGTTGAATTGCGTGCCTCATTGTTTGCCTTGCGAGTACACGTTGCACAATAAGTTTATCTAGTTTACTTCGCCTTAGTGCTGTATTTTGTCCCACCACTCCCTTTCCCCCTATTTCAATAAAGCTGGACTACTGGCTTGGGTGCACACCTGCCACTTCCCTTGCATTTTGCAGGCTGGGTGGGGCTCTCGCCCCACCTTAGCTTTCACTTACACCCGGGTGGGGACGCACCTCACTCGTTGGCTCATCCATACCATGCAGGGTGTGTCGCTGCCACCCTTGGGGCGTTACTTATTATTGCTAGGGTGTGTTGCTGCCACCCTTGTTGCGTTACTTGTCTTTGCCAGGGTGTGTCGCTGCCACCCTTGTTGCATTACTCATTATCACTAGGGTGTGTCGCTGCCACCCTTATTGCCTCCATTTGCAGGGTGTGTTGCTGCCACCCTCCATTTATGCTAGGGAGCACCCAATGTCTTTAGTCCCATTTACTGCCAAAAAATTGTGTTGTGTGCATTTATTACTATTATGTTTAGCGACAAGTTGTTAACAGCTTATTTCAAGTCAACCTTTTTTTCAAGTTGAAGTCTTTGAAGCATCCACCTTGACGAGTCGCGCCGGGCGGAAAATTCGATAGCGTGCCGACGTGCTAAATACGGTAATTGAATTCAATCACAAGCTGGAATAAATACAAATGTTGACAGTCAAAAGCAGGCTATTTTTGATAAAACTTGAGATACGTTGCATGATTGGAAGAAAAGTTAAATTGACATATGACCAAAATACTAACAGCTTTTTGGGAAACCTAAAAATAGCTTAACTGGAGAGAGTGTGAAATTTTTCGTGTTACAGCAAGACAAGAAGAAATCCGATATCTCCAACAAAACAAAACACAAAATGCTAATGCGTGTGTCTGAGGTTTGCGTTTTGGCTGTTTACGATCTACTATCAATGTATTTTATTCTTTCACATGTTCTTTAGGAACTACAAAATATTGGCAATGAAAAAGAAAACTATACATGTAGTTTTATTCATGAGAAAGCTACGACAAATATACAGTCGCTACATGCATTTAGTTTCTCGTCAATCATAATGCGAGCTTCCGTAAATTAAATTAACTCCCTATTTTATTTCCTACAACATACCGCCAATTGTATTGTGAAAACGAATTTCTTTATGCAAAATCTCATTTTAGGAACAAATGTCACTTCCGGAATGCTTTCAACCAAACATATAGATGACTGATTTCACAATAGTTAGTAATTATAGTTAAGGCGGTTTAAACGACTTTTGATGAAAGTGATAAGAAATTACATTCCTCATGGTTTACAATTAACATTCATTCATTTTGTCATGGATCTTAGGAAATGAAAAACTAAATAAATAAAATAATAACTTGAAATCGCGGTGGCCACACTGGCGACCACACGTGAAAAGTTAGTCGCCAGCGGACCAAATCCAGTCGCATTGGCGACCCCACAGGTCGCAACGTCGAGCTCTGAAGTGCCCACACATGAACTAAGTCTGGCTAAATTTGCTCTTGCAGATTATTGAAGCCAAAAATGCGTTACTTGATGACATTCTAATAAAAGCAAACCTAATTTACAAATACATTCAACACACTAATCTGCATATACCGGTAGTCCAATGCGGTAACCACTCGGTCGCTCCACCTTTTCAGTTATTGGAAATGTGATGAAGCACTGTTTCATGTGTTTGGTAACTGTAATGTACATGTAATTCTTTCATTGCTAGTGACAAGCGAAGGAAGAAGGATGAGGAAAACCAATATGGGATATTCTATGATGATGATTACGACTACTTACAACATGTCAAACCTCGCACGAACCTCTCGCTGGAGCCATTGCCAGAACATGTCACTGTCATAGAAGCTAAGAATCCTTTGCCTGCAGCTCATTTGGAGGTTGGTACTTTAATAGCAAAATAATTACATGCATAATCAGTGGCAGATCTAGGGCCCCTTATTGGCGAAAATTTTAAGGCCCAGAAAATTTTTCGGGCCCCCACCGTAATTTAATCCCACCTTCCCCCCCCCCTTAGAAAGAAGTCTTGATCTGCCACTTATAATACATCTAAAAACAAAACCTCCTGCCCCTTACAAGAACTCCCTTTGTATATCCCAAACTAGTGTTTAGAACATGTCTGAACTTCCAGTACATCTATGAACCAATACCTTTTTTAATGAAGTGTTTTCTTAAATATTAGTTATTACCGGTATTTTGAATAAATGTGCTGGTAAGATTTCTTCCAAATCCCACAAGTACTGATTGTGAATTTCCTGCTGGTACAATGTGTGTTGTGCTTCAATTTTATGCTTGATATAATTATTTTAGTATTTTCCTTTGTTCATTATCATATATTACCATACACCAAAACAAAGGAAAATGTCAAATTGTACCTAAGGTAAAAACAATGTGTACATGAAAGTGTACTTGTCTGATAATACAGCCTGCAATAGAGTTTTCCAACAAAGTTATTTCTGGCCTGGTGTAATTGTTACAATACTGATGTTGCACTTTGTGTTCAGCAGCTCTTTGAATTATCTCAGTTTTATGAAAATGTCTACCTCCATGTTGGGTGCTAATCTTATATTTTATTGTAATTTAGTTAGCACACCTTGAACAAGACAAATACATGTATTTTGTATTGCATGAATGTGTATTATCTGTAGTATGTAAATGATACAAACTGCACACAGCCATTTTTTTCAAACTTTGTTTAACTTTTGGTTTATTTTATTGCAGTTTGGAAATGTAAAGTTACCTAGTGAGGCGTTTGCATCAAGATATGAACAAAGTGAAGGGTTACTTAACCTTGCTGCTCCTACATCAGGTAACAATTAAAGTATTTTTAATTATATCTGTCTGTTAAGTTTTGTTTGAGCCTAATGCCCCTTCAGGCTGGAGCTTACCCCAGTACGTATCTTCGACATGAAGTATCTAGGAATATTTCTACTGCCCCCTGGATGGGATGCTAGTCCATCACATGGTTACCCCCAACATTACATGTACATGTAACTTCAACAGTACTCATTTATACTCCTGAGTGGAAAGATGCACTGTGAGAGTAAACTGTCGTACCCATGAATGCAACAGAGTGGCCCTGCCCCACAGCCCATGGTGCGAACCCAGACTCCCCGATCCAGTGTCCAGTATACTTACCATTATGCCACCGTGTCTCAAGCTTGACCAAGTACTTAACAAAAATTGACAATGATTAAAATTTTAGTCTGACCCACTTACAGTACCGTTAAATGAGCCTTTTGTATGAATGGAGACTGTAACAACAATGAATGCTATTTCAACCAGTTCCTCCTAACTGAATTTATACTTTCAGCAGATTTTGTAAGAGATTTCAGTCAACTCTGTAGTGTGCCTGTTTATTCAGGCTGCATACACTATACACTGTAGCATGGAAGGATTAGTATCTCTATTAGCTAATTTCAATATTATTATTAAGACTTACAACAAGTTCCAAAAAGTTCCTCCTAACTGAATTTATACTTTCAAGAGATTTTGTAAGAGATGTCAGTTAACTCTGTAGTGCGCCTGTTTATTCAGGCTGCATACACTATACACTGTAGCGTGGAAGGATTAGTATCTCAATAGGCCAATTTCAATAATTATTATTAAGACTTACTCTAACTAGGCTTTGAGGAATAAAACAAATTATATCACATTGAGGTTGAGGGATGAAAAATCATTTCTTTTATTTTATTCCCCAACCTGTTGAGCAAACATTGAATTGTTAATCATCAGAACTGGCCTGTTCATGCAATTTTTTCATTGTGTAAACTGAAATACTTATTGATTCCCTTGTTTTGGGGATAGGTTGATGGTTTTTACCTGCCTGGCCTTTTCTGCATTGTGGATACGATTAAACGTCAAATAATTAATGCATACATTTGCCTTTGATTTCTCATTGTGTCATTTTACTTGATGATGTGGTTTATTTAAAATGAAAGGACCACGCCCAGACTTGGATCCTGACATTGTCGCAGCTTTGGATGATGCACTTGATTTGGATGATCCTGATAACATTTTAGATGATGATTTTATTGCTAAGGTACGCCACTGGAAAAACGTGTGTTACATGTACATGTAATATTGTCTGCATTAAACATGTTTATCAATACTACTACTACTACTACCACCACCACCACACATCGCGTAAATTCCATGTGAATACTTTCGATTGCACATTTCAAACAAATTGCAACAGTACCAGTCAAATTTAAGTTGATGGATTCAAAACTCAACCTTGAAACACAGTGCCTTTGAGATTGAAGAGTCAAGGTTTTGAGGCTCGAGTCTCAAGTCTTGAGTTTCAAGACTCTCAAAGCTTTTTTGAGAATCTCAAATCACTGAACTTGAAATTGGAAGATCATGAATTGAAAAATTTTGAACTCAAGACTTGATACTTAAAGCTTTCAAGTTTCAAAGATCACAAATAGGTAATTTCATTTGATTTTTGAGTGACAGTCAACTTACATGTACATGCATTTGACAGGTTCTCTATTTGCAATGTTCTATATTCTGTGTCAGTTAAACAGTAAGCTGTTTCTGTGTTTTAAGTGGCTTCAGAGACCTACATTAGATATTAAAGTCTATTCCGCATGTGACTTGTCTTTTACACTGTAACCATTTTGAAGATAATTATGAGAAGGAGTTCTGTATTGCCTTGCCATTGTAAAGCCCATACAGATCGGATGAATATTTTATTGTACTTTTGAAATGAAGCAATAAATGGAATGCGTAGTATTGTTATTTGATTCCATTGCATTTTTTAGAGATCTGTATCAAAAGTTAATTCTACTGCTGATTTGTATTGGAGTTTACAGAGCATGTGACCTGAGTAGTACCTTTCTATTGGATCTATTCCATTTGAATTATTAATGAATTTTACAACAGTAATTGATGCATTGTGTATTTTTTAGTCACGTGCAGAATGTTACAGTTGATTATTCTTTGCCAAATTTATTAAATGAATGTATGTTTGTATTTCAGGCAAACAAAGGAGATGCAGATGACGAAAGGTTAAAAATCATTCTATTTCCGGGGAAAATGGAGAATATCACATGGCCACATGGAGATACAGAATTTCTTTCAGTGTTGGAAGATATTTCACGAGTGAGCACAGTGAACAAGTGAAATATGTTTCAACACAACAAGAGAAATGTCATATCTCCAAGTGGCCATGTGATGTTCTATTTATTTTATTGACCCCCAAGGAATTCCAAACCTTTTCACTTTGTGCTTTGATTTTGTGATCAACAGTGATGATGACTTGATCAGGAGTGATGAGTATGATGATGATGAGGATGAGGATGATCTGTTCCCTTCAGATGACGCTGAAGAGTCGGGATCAGACAATGGAATGTCATTTTTTGAAGAAGAGGAGACGAAATCAAGATTTACAAACTACTCCATGACATCATCTGTACTGAGAAGGAATGAAGGTTGGAGAAAACAAATAATAGACCATAGTATGCTCTCAAAGCTCAGTCAGAATGTTGGCCAACAAACATGAAGCCTTTTTCTGTTGTAGTCGAAAAAGGAAGAAGTAAATAGGCCTAGTAGGGGACATCAGGTTCTTTTGTTTATTTGCTTTCATTTGACAAGTAAAAGAAAATGAAATAACATTAAATTCAATAAGACTAAATAGAATTAAATAAAACATAATAAATTAATTAAATTAAACAAGTAAAAGTAAGAAAAAAAAATAAGAACTCCGAAACTTGACAATCTTGGCGAAATCTAATGTTGTGCATTTACAGCGACATTTCCCTATTCCCTGTGACTGACAACAGTTGGCCTCATTGCTAAACCCCACAATTGAAATGGAAACGATGGAACTTTAACGAAAATAAAGCATAGCAGGATGATGCAAAACGTTTGCTTGGTAACCACGCAGTCAAGCCTGGGCCGACTCACGTAATAGAACGACATCAGTAAACAACATGGAAACGTTTGTTTTCGATTTCGCATCAGCTGTGCATGGATATCATGTTTATCAAGACATATGGAAGCTATTGATCGGAAGAAAAACTTGTTGCTAAACGAGAGTTTGATAACCCCGTGAACAAACGCGCTGTGAAAGTAGTGAAGGGCAACAAAACAGTCGGCCATTTGCCTCGCGAGTTCTTCCGTATAGCGTGGTATTTTCTTGCATGTAGTGGAGAGATCACCGTTGAAGTGATCGGTCGCAGACGAGATTGTAAGCAGCTGTGCGGAGGAATGGAGATTCCATGCCAGTTAGAGTTTACCTGCTTAAACAAATTGCAAATGAAACACTTGTATTGTTCTGGTCTGTTGGCACCCTATTTGCATCCAATATCTCTTTTGTCATGCAAATAACGTTTTTTAATGAATGAAGTATTTTTGAAGCCATCTACCCATCTAGTGGATTTATTTGTAACTTAACTAGTCATTTTCTTATTTTTATATTAATTTTATTTTCGTATTCAGGTTTGAAACTCATTGATGAAAGATTTGAAAAGGTACGTATTAGTGTTCAATGGACTGATGAAGCTATGAAACATTAAAATCTCACTTCTCTGCTTGCGACTGACTCAGCCACACCCCCTGTGTGAACTTGCATGGTGCCAAGTAAAATAAAGGATTTATAATCACATATTGTCAATAAGTTGCAGAAATCGCCCAAGCCACATAGTGACAAGCTAAATTTCCCTTAAAATTTAGGAAACCTAAAAATAATAGTTTGTCAAGGAAGATAAACACCAAAGTGAGTGATACTAAACTAAAAAGGAACAAGGATGGCTGAGGATGGCGAAGATTGAAACGGATTGGAAATGACGAATTTGAAAAACTTGGGCTATATTTTTCAAAGTGCACGAACGAGGATGTGGTTTTTGTGTTAGCTTTGGTATCATCAGTGGTCCTTGGGTATTGTTTGGAGATCTTTGGGGTAATTTGCTCTCAGGGCAAATTATTGCTGATTAACAGAAATTTCCCTCTGTCGTAACCAATAAGAATTCAGTAATTTTGCCCCCTATGTTATTAGGTAATGGAAGAGTATGATGAAAACGAAATTGGTGCTCTGGACCATGAAGAGTTAGAGGGGTCTGTTGACCCAGCCAGTGAGCGACTTAATGCGCTAGCTGAAGAATTTATTGAAAGCCAACAAAATCAAGAGTAAGCTTTGGAGTTCTATATCATTGTTATGCCTCAAACAATTGTAAAGTAATTTCTCATTACAATATCAGTACTTTGCTAAGTTGGCAATTGACAAGAATAAAAAAGCATCAATTAAAATGTAGGCAATGTATTTCCTAGCTTACCCACGGTGAAAGAACTGGGAGCTGGAATGAGTCATGGCGATGATGAAGACCATGACAATCTTCCAGATGAACTAATCAGATTTGCTGAACAACCGAAAGAGATATGGGACTGTGAATCAATTTTAAGTGAGTACCATGATCTTAGGAGTGTTAAAAAGTAAAAAGTGCAAAAAAGTACATTGTACATTGCAAAGTTGAGACCTGCAGCAAAACAACAAATTATTTAATTGGATTTACAAGAACTGACTTGTGATAAATTAATACAAATAGCAAAAGGTTAAAATTGACAATAGTACACTAGAGGACCAGTAGAACAAAAGAACAAACAACAGCAACATTGCCTCTAGCCCCCAAAACAATAGCAACTGCTACACTAGAGGACAAGTAGAACAACAGAACAAACAACAGCAACAATGCCTCTGGCCTCAAAAACAATAGCAACTGCTACACTAGAGGACCAGTAGAACAATAGAACAAACAACAGGAACAATGTCACTAGCCCCCAAAACAATAGCAACTGCTACACTTGAGGACCAGTAGAACAATAGAACAAATAACAGCAACAATGTCCCTAGCCCCCAAAACAATAGCAACTGCTACACTTGAGGACCAGTAGAACAATAGAACAAACAACAGGAACAATGTCCCTAGCCCCCAAAACAATAGCAACTGCTACACTAGAGGACCAGTAGAACAATAGAACAAACAACAGCCTCTAGCCCCCAAAACACTAGCAACTGCTACACTTGAGGACCAGCAGAACAATAGAACAAACAACAGGAACAATGCATCTAGCCCCCAAAACAATAGCAACTGCTACACTAGAGGACCACTGGTAGAACAATAGAACAAACAACAGGAACAATGCATCTAGCCCCCAAAACAATAGCAACTGCTACACTAGAGGACCACTGGTAGAACAATAGAACAAACAACAGGAACAATGCATCTAGCCCCCAAAACAATAGCAACTGCTACACTAGCGGACCAGTAGAACAATAGAACAAACAACAGGAACAATGACCCTAGCCCCCAAAACAATAGCAACTGCTACACTTGAGGACCAGTAGAACAATAGAACAAACAACAGGAACAATGTCCCTAGCCCCCAAAACAATAGCAACTGCTACACTTGAGGACCAGTAGAACAATAGAACAAACAACAGCAACAATGTCCCTAGCCCCCAAAACAATAGCAACTGCTACACTTGAGGACCAAATGCTGCTTCACTTCTGAAGTGTGTTGAACCCCAGTACTATCCTGGGACTGAAAGTAAATTTAAATGCCACAATTAGTCAGCAGACTGGTATTATTTCTTGACTGGTTTTGCGTTACACTTGTGGTACAGTAATAAGTCACTACTCTTGTGACTGAGTTCCTTGTTTTAAGGTTCTTTTGTTACTTCTGAGTATGACTTGTTGTTTTCCCCTTTGCACTTAGTTTATGTTGTTCTGGTAACACACGCTCTTAGGAGAAAACAAACATGATCTATGGGTAAATAAGTGAAATAAGTGAAAACAGATAAATAGATAAGAAACACATGTCAGTGCTTTTATGTGACTAAAAGATAAATTAGTGACGCAACTCGTGAACTTGTAATTCTACTGGCCCTGACTTTGTGGGGGGAGGGGGGTGACTAGGGGCATTGTCCCTTTTGTGTTTGTTCTCTCGAAGGGTGCCTGGGATATCCAGGGTTTTCCACTGGAGGCCAGTCAGCCAGCCCCTAGACTGACTACCGCTCCCTTGGCTAGCATTCCCCGCAACCCAGCCATGAGCCTCCACAGCAGGCATCCTGGCACCCTTCTAATAGAGAGAAATAGGATGGGAGGGGAATTAGGACAACTGAATTCAGCACAAGATGGCCGTCAAAGCTACCTTACACGTCCTGCCATGTGACTGAATGACCGACATTAGCATACGCAAAGGACATTGGCCACTGACTGCTATCTGCTATCTATCTGTCAGGTACCTACTCAAACCTTTATAATCACCCTACATTAATCAAAGATACACCAAAGGTGAGTCTCTCCTCGTGTGGTGTATTTTACGATCAGGGTAACTTTTTATGTTCACTATTCAGTAAAGATAACATTGCATAGTTACTGTGCCTACCCCCCTTTTGACAACTTCTGTTGGCTTTTGTTTTGAAATGACCAATCAAGAAAGTTGTCATTTGTTTACATGCCATTCCCGTGAGAGTGAGTGGGGAATTTGACAATTTAGTCTGCTCTTCTTCGTTCCCATTGTTTGATTGGCTGGTTCAAATAAAAAAGGTTGTAAGAATCCTAATCATAAACTATAAAAGTCTTTTCCATTCTTATGCTACTTGTTTGTTGCTCATTAATTTTGCCATACACCTTATTCCAAAATGGCTACCATCTTAATATTCTTTTGCTGTTATTGAAATTAGCCCTTCTTGCCTCGTTTTTAAGCTCAAAAATCAAAAGAATATTTTATCTTGATCGAGGCAAGAAGGGCCAATTTGTATGTGCACAAATCAGTGGCCATTTTGGAATAAGGTGTATTTCTTATGTCACGATTGCATGTGACTGGTGATTGATGTAACATTCGTATGTCATATTGGCTATACCATGCAATTTTAACACCTTCACAATAGCACACAATAATAACGGTCATGAAAGTTTTTTTCAGAACCCTTTTTGAGTATTATATCTGTTTGTTGCTGTGTTTAAGGTGACACCAATCAAGTTATCTAAGGCTGGTATTCCACTTGGTGTGCTTTACCAGGGAGGATCTAGCAACAGCGCCAAAACTGGTGAAGATATGGAAGCTGAGGAAACTAAAACCCAGATACCTCGCAACGCGACCAGGAACAGAGACGAAACAAAGGAAGAGAAGAGGCAAAGAAAACAGGAAGTCAAGAACGACAGAAAGGTTTGATTATTTCAAGTACGCTTTGGCACATGTCATCATGCACTACTTGGTCACGTGACTTGCGTTGGAGACAAAGAATGTCCAAGCCAACTTTGATCTCTGACTCGTCCCCAGTCGTGTCTTATCAGTAAAAATAACAAGCGCGGGGAATGATGGGAAGGAGGCAGAAAGGGTCTCCCGCCTTTCCTCCTTCCCATATCCATCGCGTCTTGATATTTTCTCACAGGAGACGACTGGGGACGAGTCAGACGTTGATCTAGTCCATTCTCGTCCCCATAGCTCTTTTCGTTTCTCTTAGCCGGCAGGGCCTTGGCACGAAAAACGAAGGGCTCTGGGAACATACGATTTTCCAAAAAATTCGAAATTTTTTATTGGCTGTTTATTTACGTTAGGTTTATTTATTATTTTTGCAGGTGAGACGGATTGAAAAGAAGACCAACAAGATAGCTTTCAAATCTGAGAAACAGCGCCAAGAGCAGTCCATGCTGCATACAAAACAGCAACAAGGAAAGAAACTCTGACGGTGACGACACAATCGCCATCATTTTTAACGTGAATTTCGATAATAAAAAGATAATGTACATACTATAACGTTTGATTAGTAGAGATTTCCTAATCATAAACATGCAAAAATAGGCGTAAAATTCCCATAAAACAAAATCTCGCACTAAAATTCCTAAGACTGTCTCACCAAAGAGATGCTTTTTATTCGCAAGCTTCAAGCGAAGAGCTCCGTCACGAACCAAATTCCCCTTAAAATATAGGAAACCTGTAAATAAAAGTTTAATAAGGAAGACTAACCCCAAAGATGTGATCCTAAACGAAAAAGGAAGAAGGATGGCTTTGGATGGAAAAGATTGAAACAGGTTGCAAAAGGCGAATTTCAAAATGCACAAACTGTGACATAGCTCATTGTAAACATGTAAAATGACTCTGTCCGTGTGAAAGTATTGTTTAAGTATTTGAGTATCCTCGTGTTTTTTTAATATAAAGCATAGTTATTTTTCGAATCGCAATTTGCCCATCTTGCTGTCGAAGACTTGCATATGCCCATTGATAAACGAGGAGTGACTAGGTGGCATCGAGTGTGCCTGTCATGAATTGTAATAACGTCTTGAATAGTAATACCTGTCGTAAATGGTAAAAGTTATCCCGTTTTGTAATAGGGCGCCTATCGCAAATTATAATAACACATTGTCGTAATTTGCAACACACGACAGGTATTACAATTTACGACAACTTTTATTACAATTTACGACAGGTATACCGTATTTCAATTCACGACGTTCATTATAAAGATCCTTTTCCCCAGACCTTTGTCGAAACTCTGGAGTTTGCCAAACCCCAATTTTGACCTGGATCATGAAATTTATAATGTCGTCAAGATGCTTCCACACACCCTGTGTCAACGTGTGTTGGAGAGTGAAAAAAGACTGAGTAACATGAAGAGGCTCAAGCGCTTCGGAGCTAGCCTGTTTCAAGCGTTCTGTTAGTCCGGGATCGGTGCGAAAAATGGGATTTACATGAAGGATGGCGGGGGCTTGAGGCGCTTCTCCCCACACCCCAACTAACCGAACACCTGTCCTTGATCAGAACTAGTTATTTGGAGATGATACCCTATTCTCGCCTTCTCTTCTACAAGAGGCGCGGTTGTGTGACGTCAGAAGCTTAAGCATTCGAGAATGTCGCGCGTCTGTCGCGCGCGCAAATGCCACGATGACGTAAACATGTTGTTACGTAAAGACCATGCCACCCTTTAGTGCGTGTTCGCGGGCTCAAACCGGTTTACGCAAGGCCAGGATCTTCGTTGGCCATCTCGGTTTGTGTGGAGGCACGATAGTTTGTGGTGTTTTCGGGCGTCCACTGCCTTTGATTATGTCTTCTAGAACACAGAAAGGACAGGAAAAAAACAAAAACGAAAATCAGGCTATTTTATCGGAATTACTAAAGGAGGAAGAGAATAGATACTGTGCCGATTGCGCAGCGAAAGGTAAATGTGATGTTCTTCGATCGCATCGATCTCTTCCGTCAGTGATTTTGCTCGTGGCCTAAACTTATTTCATTTCCTTGTTTCTCCTGCCCCAGGACCTCGTTGGGCATCATGGAATCTGGGCGTTTTTCTGTGTATTCGCTGTGCTGGTATTCATCGAAATTTAGGTGTCCATATATCGAGAGTAAAATCTGTTAACCTTGATTCATGGACTCCCGAACAGATGGAAGTAAGTTGAAGCAATGTTCATTTTTTGGTTTAGACTTGATTTAATATTCCTCACATTGTTTTTGTCTTATTTCATCTTTAGAGTATCCAGCAATGGGGAAATAAGCGTGCTGCAGAGTTTTGGGAATGTTATCTTCCAAGCGACTATCGCCGTCCTCAAACCGACTCGTACCATTCAACAAACGTCAGCTTAGTTATACTACAGCGGTTAACTCGTATAAGCTTAAGTTTTTAATGCATCACTGCAATTTAAAGCTTGTCTCATAGTGTTTTCCTCTTATTTTGTGAAATCCTCAAAGTTTATTTCAACCGCTTTTGTATCGTGAAGCTCGTATAGTCATTCGTGATTCAGACATATCTGACCGTTGTGTTGATTTGAGCATGTGAACAAATTACAAGTTCGAAGTCGTCAACTGTAAAATGTGTTCCATGTTCGGTTCTTGCTATGAGGGAACAAGGAAGTGTTTTTTTTTTTAATTTAACTGTACGGGTGCTTTCATTGCTTCGGTGTTTGTTGCTGTCCCTACCCACTGATTCAAAGTTTACGTGGTCCAGAGGCGATAAATGTGCATTCCATTTAGTTGGCGTACTGTGTCGGTAAATTATTTGACCTGGTCGTCAATATCGTCGAATATTACCCCGCTATCGTTCTGTCAAGTTATGGTTGGGGGAGTATTGATAGTTAAAAGCGTTCCAAAACTTTAAATTACCTTCTTGTAGCAACTTAGCATAGATACACAATGGTTTAATACAAATTTATTTTAGTGACAAGCAAATTTAATTTGTTAATGGACAGGTAGACAGCAGACTGGTTCAGGTTAAGATATTTCATCATAGTGAGTTGGTTACCAAGGTTGACATTAACAAATTAGAATAATTTTGTTAATTTTGAGGGGGGAGAATTCACCGGACCCCACTAGAAACTTGTGCCTTCAGCACTCATGGTTACGGCTTAGCTGCTTTGAAAACCTTCTTCTTTTCAATTTCAAAGAGTTGGAATCTCTGCTTTAGTTGTTGTGGTAGTAAGCTATATAGCACTATTTCCAAAAAGACTTGCCCAAATCGGCAATAGTGATTTACGACTTGTTGTGGTGGTAAGTTATATAGCGCTATTTCCAAAAAGACTTGCCCAAATCGGCAATAGTGATTTACGACTTGTTGTGGTGGTAAGTTATATAGCGCTATTTCCAAAAAGACTTGCCCAAATCGGCAATAGTGCTTTACGACTAGCTATTATTTACCCATTACTTCATTTACCAGGAAAGATTCATCCATGGACTGTGTAGAATTATATTACTGCATCTTTTGAATTATGATTTAACATGTTCATTTTTGAATAGATTGAAGTGACTGTTCTTTTGGCTTTTTCTGTTTCCTGTCCCTTTGTTTTGATTTTTTTTTGAACCTACAGGGCTGTGGAGGCATTTATCAGAAGCAAATATGAGCGTAAACAATATTTAAAGAAAGATGGATTACCTCCAAGTAGGCCAACAACCACTTCAACTGCAAAAGACAATAAATCTTCAGACAAGGTAATTACCTGGAGTTGAACAGGTCTGAACTAGAGAGTAAAATCTCAATTTCTCAAACCCTCAATTTTTCTTGATCACTTAAACTTATTGGCATATCTCTTCCTTTATCAAAACACTGTAATTTTGCGTCCAATTTCTTAAACTCCCTGACTTCTCAAACCCATTTCTGTTTCTGTTTGATATATTGAGATTCTGCTCTATTTGAAACTGCCTTTTCTACCATTGTCTGAAACAACCACCATTTTGACACCCTGTTTGAATTGTCACACAAACTCTCTACTTAAAAGCTGTCATAAGCATTGCCTGCTCCTGCAAGCAACCACTACCACCTGTGGGAATTATTAGCTGTTGATTTCTTTTGCTGGCAGCTATTATAAGTGATGGCTGGAAGATTCTGATTTACATTTTAGTGAACAGTTAAATAAAAGAATACCCCACCTGATTAAATTGTAGCATTGCCTACAGTATGCTTTACAATATGGATTTACCAGTTTGAAATTGTTTTAAAGTGGAAAACAAGTGTTACCCTAAGACTGAAGGTGAAAGTTTACATGTATATTGTATAATGTATAATTAACAATTTTTCCACGAGCGCACGTTGAATATTAGTTGGCTATAACCATCTCATATCCAACAAGCACGAGTGGAATAATTGTTTTATTAAAAACGCCCCAAAAAAATTGTACAAACATGGCAAAAATGCATCCTTTTACGCGTACACGTACCTATTTGGTAGGTCAATGGTATATGAGCTTATATACCATTGCCTCTTGACCAATCATAACTCAGGAAATGCAATATACCATTAATAATGCATAATATGGTTTCTAAAGCAGAAGAAAAGAAAAGAGAGGAAGGAAGAAGAGATCACTATTACACCCCTTAGAAACGAAGCTGAAAAGAAAGTAAGTTCATGTTTTAAACATTCAACTAGCTTGAAATATGATATTCATTGGTGCCAAACAGTACTGGAGTAAAAGTGGTTAGCTGTTAAGTAGTTTAGAAATATGATATGATGGTTAGTGGATAAAGCCTTTGTAAGGCATTTTAGGCAAGCTGTCATTTAATCTAGCTTTTATTTACACAGGGCCTTGTCGTTCAGAGCATAGTTTCCACATTTGATTGATGAAGTGTTGCCCCTGTTTAGTGTTTAATATCAAATAGCATGTTGTTGAATAAGCGCCACATTCATTCACAACAATGTTCTTTTTGTTGTTGACGGATGTCTTGCTTGGAGGAAAAATCTACTTGTCTCAAGCCCTGGCTGGTGAATGTATGAATGTTCATATCGTTTGTTCTTTCTCTGTTATCACAGATCTCCCCTCCAGTCAGTTCAGCTGCTCAGCCACGCCCCAATTCCCAACCTCTCCCAGTCAAGGCACCAGAGCCAGCCAAGCCAGCTGCTCTGGTTGATTTGTTGTCATTAGACACTCCGGCACCAGCTCCTGCCCCTTCTCCTGTGCCAGCCTCATTAGCATCTGCTGGTTTATTAAACTCTGTTACTCAGCCTTTGCCTGCTGCCTCTCAACCTGCTAAGACTGGTTTGGAGAATGAGGTAATATTAAATTGGCTGTTCAGTGTATGTGATCTCTACTAATATTGATCTCTACCTACCTCTTTAAAATGAACTCTCTTTAAACATTTCACAAGAAACCTGCATCATAAATTCATTCCTTTCTACACATTTATTATTTCCTTTTGGTATGAACCACTTCACATTTCTTGTTCACCCCCATCTCATTTCATTTTGCTCATTCCGCTGTTGTTGTTTTATGATTTATTTTTGTTTTAGCTGATTGATTTTGGGGCATTCCAGCAAAATGCAATAATTGACACTGGCTTTAGTCAAGCACATCAGGTAACTAAGGTGCTGTTTTATACTGTGGCATTTCATTTACGTACAATCGGATAAATTGCAGCTATGGATTAAAACAAATGGGTCTGATGTATGCAAGAAACGTTCAATACGGAAGAGTGTTTTCACTTTGAGTATCACCTTGTAATACAGTTGGATATGTCATATTCACAGAGATGAAATGATCAGTTATGACATGAGCATGAGACAGTTGGTTAGAGAGCCCAGCTGGTATCTGTGAGATCATGGATTTGAATCCTGTCAGGGGCCCAGATTATTTCTTTGTCCTGTGCTTGTGTCATAGTTGATCATTATTTTCATATTTATAATTTATTCAAAATTTACTATCTTTCATATTTTATCTCAAACAGTCATATATTTTTAGCAATTGTTTTCCTCAAAATTATGTATTTGAAGCTGAAAAGTTATTATTTTTGTCTGTGCCAACAGCTCAGTGCCCAAGTGCCCCAAGAATCTAATGAAGAATCTCTTCTCAAAGACGACACATTAACAAACAAGTCCACTAAAGGTACATAATGCAGAGGATACTTGTCTGTAAATAATTGTCTTTGTCAGAAAAAGGAAAACTTAAGGATGTTCGCACAAAACTTTTCTAACATTGATTTTTTTCTGAGACTTCCACCACTGTAAGATAATGAGTTACTATTGTCAGAAATGTAAAAAAAATTGCGGGTCACTGACTTCGTTTTGGAGATAACATGCCCAGAAAAACACCCCAAATCTGATAAATCACGCTTTATTGCCGAATATGGCTACAGTGTCTGCAAGCCCAAAAATATTACAAATAAATCTCTTTAGTGAAGTATCTCTGCCAAATGTTGTTTAAGCGATTTATTGGTGTGGTTCCTAAGAAGAAAAAATTCTCATTTAACGACCACTTTTCACTCGCCTAACAGCTGCAAGATGGCAGGATTTCATGTCGTGTGGGCAGAAAACTTGAAAATTTTTAAACTTCCTACATTGATTTTTTTGTTCATTTTTTGACAATCTGCCAATTCTTGAACAAGAGGTAGGGGTCACTGACCATTTAATAGAGTGATCTACCAGCAAAGTTAATGCAACGGCTTCTGACCCTTTGTTTTTCCTCAGCGCGTGTGTTCCACACATGTCGTGGCGTGACATTGAGACATTGAGTGACATTGTGCAGTAACGGTGTGCACAAACAATTAGCACGAATGTCCTGAATGCCAGCAGGCAGCCCAAAAACCTTTAATATCGGATACAAGAGAGTATATGAAAAGAAGAAGGGAGAGTAGGAAAAAGGAACTGTTGAAACCAGCAGTCTGGATTACAACCCTTGCTACGGTCATTTTGTTGGGTTTTTGGGCAAGACACATTACTCTCATAGTACCTCTCTCCATCCAGTAGAATGAAAAGTCACATACAACCCTAATGGCCCATCAGGCTGGAGCTTATCCTGATTTCTGAAGAATGAAGCGACTAAGGGCATCTCTACTACCCCTGGTTGGGATGCTAGTCCATTGCAGGGTCAGCCCCAGCAGTACTACCCATTTATAGAGGTACTATGAGGGTTCTGGCCCAGCCGAGGCTCAAACGTGGACCAGTGCAACTAACAATTAGACCTCTGCACCTTCCACATCCAGTAGAATGCTAAAGAATTATAATATTTCTGCTTACAATTATTTCTGTTGGAGATGATAAAAATGGGAAATGCCTTGTATGGTTTGTTATTACACACGACTGAGTGATTGAAACTCTTGAATTTGGTCACTGCATTAGTGAGGTAAATGATAATTATTAATATTAGTTTTTGTTTCTGTGATACAAAGTGCTGTATTAACACCCACGTCTGTTATTTGTACCGGTATTCATTTTGTCTACAGACAGCATAATGGCATTATATGCACCAAAATCCCAGGGTAGCCAACCCCAGATGTACGGTGTTCCAGGTGGCATGTACATTACCCCACAGCAACATCAGCAACAGCCCCGCCCTAGTCAACAACCCGCAATGTTTAACAGGATGGGTGCAGTTCCTCCCCAGGGAATTCCTATGGGAATGGGTGTTCCCCGTCAACCTGGATTCATTCAACAGCAACAGCAGGCAAGTAGTTTGGCTTGTTAGTGTTGGACTTGGTTGGAACAATTGAGTGGTGAAAGCAGTTTCTGGTTGATAGATATGAAAGATTATATGATAACCAAATCAATGCGCATGCTATGATTGGTCAATCAGCTATGGTTTATTGTGCCAGTAAACTCATGGAAAAATCGTACATTTTCTGAATCATTATATAAAAGCAATAGACCACAAGTTACTACGGTTTATAGGCTGATAAACCACTTGGGATGTTGGTAGAACACTCAAAAAATTTGTAAATCACTCGCCTGCGGCTTGTGATGTACAAATTATTCTCGTGTTCTACCAACATCCCAAGTGGTTTATCAGCCCATAAACCATAGTAACTTGTGGTCCATTGCTTAAATAAATGATACAGATGAAATGATCACTGATGACACACAGGATTTGAATCCATGACCTCACAGATACCAGCTGGACGAGTTCTCTAACCAACTGAGCTACAAGAACTCTTGGTTTGCTAAGGCCACTTACTAGCTAAGATTACTTACTTACTTTACATCTGTGGATGAATCACTAGTGTATGGCCATAAAAAATGAAAGATTTTCAGCAGTGGTAGAAAAATTATGTTCTCTTGATGTTGTAGAAGGTATGTGTCTTTGTGGAAGAATGAAGGTGACTGGGCAGTACTTCTGTGGTGTTGTGTATTACGTTGTGCAAGGGGTTTCTAATTTTTAACTTTGTGGATGAAACCCTAGTGTGTCACCATTCAAATAAAAGCTATTGAGCAGTTCTTTCACATTCTTTGTCAGTCATTAACCACCAATGGCCACCAAGAAGCGTCTGCTACTTTGGGCTATTTTTTCCCCACATTTGAAGAAATTAAAGTTAAATTAAAGTTGATTACTCTACTCAAATGGGCTACCAACTCCAAATTTTATCAAACCTTGAAGGTGATTCAAAGTTTGGAATCTGTACCTTTTCCCATACATGTACCTTTCAAATGAAAGCTGTTAAACAGTACCT
This sequence comes from Blastomussa wellsi, assembly GCA_947652115.1. Classification (NCBI taxonomy): domain Eukaryota; kingdom Metazoa; phylum Cnidaria; class Anthozoa; order Scleractinia; family Plerogyridae; genus Blastomussa; species Blastomussa wellsi. The sequence continues at coordinate 3,137,364 of OX393569.1, read as the reverse complement.
TCGTGTACTGTGTTGATGTGGTGGTTATCTTTGGTGCCTGTGGGTAACACCCTTGTTTGTGACCATTTAATAGGAAGCTGTTGAGCATATGATGCTGTTTATTCTTCAGTATTTTGAACAATTTAATTCATACTTTCTTGTCTTGGTGTCATTCATGATGAACAGGTTGCTCAGATTCAGCAGCAAATGCAGCAGATGCGACTCAAGCAACAGATGCCTTCCCAACAGCTAAACATGCACAGCAGCACCCCTAGCATGTTTGGACCTGTGCAGACACCAGCGGCAAATGGCTGGGTGCCACAGCAGCCTATGTCATTTCCACAACAACAACATCCCCAGTATGTCACCACGGGGCCTGTACCTGGGAATATGGGGTACAGAGGTTACCCTATGGGATCTGTACCAGGCTCTGGTCAAACTCTTAGCCACCAGTTGTGGAAATAACAAAGTTGCTTTGAATATTTATGTAGACAATTATGAATTCAAATCCTGTACATTGAGTTACTTTAAATAGGTGACTGTTTTTTCTTTCAAATGTCATTTGTGGAAAAGCAGACTATGGTTTAAACCTGGTTAACTTGCACCTGTAACTAAACATATCTGTGAAAAAAAATCAAATGATGTTTTGGGGTGCTCTAGTTTTGTGAAGAGCCTCATCGGGGTCTAAAAGGTTCTGTTTTGTTCAAAGTTTCACCTTGTAAATTAGTGATTCATGGATGAGGCAACTCTGAAAATTAATTATGAGAGTACTGCAATAACTTTTTTCACTGTGGTAGAGATTTTTAAATCCATGAACATGCAGTGTTACTAGAACTGTTATGAATTGTATTACTAATAATTATTTTTAGTTATAATTTGTTTTTGGAAGAGTTAAGTAAGAAAGAAATTGAGATGCGCTATCAAGTTTCTATCACACTCTTTAGTCAAGGCCAGTAAAATAGGTGTTACGAAAACAAAGTCACTCCATAAGTTACGTTATGCCATTGCTGCAGTAATTGTCTGATATTTAATGTTTTCAAATTTACTAGCCCTGTGGCTGTTATGTACCTGTAAAAGTTGATCAGCAACCAAGTATTATAACTTGTACAATTCAGCAGTAACACCTCTGGTTATTGTAGAGAAAAGTGACTTGACTTTGTCACAGAACACTAGAGTATACAATGTACAACAATTTGTATTATATATTCTCATGTATGTAATTATTATATAATGTAATTGAATGGCCAAGCTAAGGAAAGAGAAGATGGGGGAGGTCCATGGCAAGAATTTTTTCTTTCTAACGTACATTCATGTGTAATGGTTTTATGAACAAATGTGGCTTTGCTTGTGTTTCTACTTCAGGCATAATTTTGGGATTTGTCCAGTCTTCACCTATTTTTGATCTTTAAGTTATTATTTATAACTTTCTTTATTAGAACTAAGAAGTCTTGTTTGTCATCATCAAATTTAATAAGTTGTTATTCTTTTCATTTGATTATTCCATTCAAAATATGTGTAGTTGAACACAGGAGTCAATGCTTGAAGGAGGGTTTTCCTTCAGTTTTCTTTGGTATTTGCAATAAAAGAGCCAAGGAAGTACCTTTTTCTGGCTGGTATCCTGTTCAAGTTATTGACAATTACCTAGTGATCATGTGAGGAAATTTTTCAATTCTTTTTACATTCTGCTATCAGAAGTGGTTCAAATATTAATCAAAACTTGGTTGTTAAGATTTGATTTCCTTTTTTTTTTCAAGCTTGAACCTGAAAACATAGCAAGGTTTTTAATTTAATAATAAATATTGTATGTATTATTTTCTTTTTGAGGTTCATTTCTTATAGCTGAAAATGCACACTTGTTGAATGTAACTGCACAGCTTTGCTAGGCATAAATTAGTATGAGTGAAGTGAAAAATGCAAGAATGTAATAATTATTTGATTGCAAATCAGATATTTGTTATACAGACACATTAATTACATTCAAACCTAGCATACCTTGTAAATTAACAATCCAGCGTCCTTTTAATTACATTGTAAATTAAGGGATACATGTATGGATAGACAGCATACAGGCATGGGTTTTGACCAATGTTATCTGTTTTCTTGATTTTTTTTTTCATTTTCAGTCTCTTTTGCAGTTAAGATAACTGGTGACATTCTCGTAATTTGAAATAAATTCATTAAAAGGTTGTAGTTACAAAGTAGTTGACATTAGATGAATTGCAGGTAATCATTGTCAAACTAATCTGACTAATAATTAATGTAAAAAGGGATTAGCAAGTAAAAACTGATTCAATGAATTCATGGTTTAAAGTTCAATTGTTCTTCGATGCTGTATTCTGCATGACCGTTGATGACACACTGGTTTTGCAACAAAGGCTTTTTTGTTTGAGAGTAGCCACACTTCAATAGAAACTTTGCTGCTGTTGGTAAATTTGGGGCAGAATGGAATGCCTTACTGTAACGTCATTTGGGTTGAATGCATGAATTGAGCTTGTTGTTGGCTATGGCACTTTGGACCATCCATGGATATTTTACCCAAATTCAAAGATTTTGCTCCCTTTGCAAAAATCAGCACTTGCAAAATTTGCTTTGGAAACAGAGTAAAACATACCTAATGGCAACAATGAACAAGAACAACCAGACTACACCACCACATGTACACTCTACTGATCAAGACAATGATCCTTTAATTTGGGCAATGACCCCAGCATTGTCAATATTATAGCAATTTAAAATTGTATAACAACTTATGGGCCACTGAAAACTAAAAGGTAGCACAGAGCACACCTCATGGGGTAGTTAGGGCTTTCTATGAAAATGGTCTTACCGGTATGTATTGACTCTGCCTAAAGGACAACAGGATTTAAAATACCCCATTGCTTAAAATCGTAATACTGCAAACAGCCACAAATAAAATTATTAGATAGCTAGGGAATCGGGAATTTTCTAGACAAGTGTCATCCTATAAGCTTCATGCAACAAAGAAATTAAAAGCTTTAACCCATTGGCTCCCATGCCAGCCAAACCCGGCCATGACAATCATTGCTCGTTCTTCGCATATACTCAGTATCTGTAGGAGGAAAAGATCTTTGCAATGATACCCAAATCAGAGTGACAGAGTTAATTGAGCATGAAATACACACAGAAATGCTTAGAAATTTGAGTGAAAATTTCAGAGGAGGAATTGCCTCAACTACCCTTGGTTACTCCATGGCAAGAATTTCCTGTTTGGATCACCATTTCTCGGAAATTTATGGACTGAAGGCAAGCATGTAGATGGCCAGCAACTGCAGCAGAACGGCAAGAAAAGGAGAAAAAGGAAAATGGAAAGCCAGAAGTCGTAGGTCACTTTTTCACTCCAAATTTTGCCTTTTCATGTTGAGTATGTGGAGGCAGATTTAGCTCACAACTGACCAAAATGTCACAAATGTTCAAAAAAGCACTTTTCTAAAAATCTCTGGGAGTCAATGGGTTAAATGGAAACTGATAGTGACAATAGAATACCTAACAGTGACTGTGTAATAGTCCGAACTAAACAAAGAAAACAAATTAAGGAATTATTGTCTAGTAATAACTAATTGTGTTGAGCAATTTCAAAGGTTTGATAAAATCACTCTAGAAAGATGTTTTGGTATTCCACGCAAACTACTGTCCAGATAAGAATCACCACTTAGAAATGACAATAATTAAAAAAAATAATTAATACTATTGATTGGTACACTAAATATCTATTGATAAATCATTAAAAAAGTAAATTAAAACTTAAGAAGTTCATGCTTGCCACCCTAACTGCTGAGAAATTGAGAAAGGATCTTCGTTAATGATAGCACTTCCATAAATTCTCATGCCGCAGACATCAGATGATGAACTTTTCACTCCTCCCCTATCAACAAGATGTGCCATAAAAGGCATAGCAACATCGCCTGTTTCCAAGCTTCTGTTTTTTATTTCTTCCACAGTAGCAAGTTCTCTAAGTTTTCCATTTTGAAGTGGGGGAAAGTGAATGCAAAGGTTGAAGCATTCAGAGCCAAACTTCTGAATAAGAGCATCAACTGCTTCACTGATTGCAAGCTTGAAATTGTCATCAAAGTTCCATGAAACTACCTTGAATTCATAGCCACAAAATGGTGCTACATGGACAAATACACAAGCCTCTCCAAAGGTTTTTGCAAGCCCGAGGTTTCTGTGGGCATCCACTAGATCATCAAAGTAATTGCAGCCTGGATTTTCCATGGAGTAAAACTTTGCTGCCTGCCTTAGACCCTCCCACTGTCCATAATGGAAATTTTCCGCCAAGAGCATATGCGAATGCCCATGGTGCTGTGAAGCTCCTGCCCGGGCACGGCAATTCCAGTTCATTATTGGGTAGATAGCTTGTGGGTTGTTTTTATGAGTGATTTCAAACCACTGTGTACACAGCTCCAGCACATCAAACAACTTTGCCTGAAATCAAATTAACAAAGGATCTCTGTAAGAAATATTAAGTTCACTCTCGACTGGCAAACTTTGATATCTGATTTGCCCAGGCCAGCACCCCATCCCCACCCTTTTAAATTACATGTACATCTGCATTTTATGCATGTAAAAGTTGCATGCTGGAGGACAATTTTAAAAATAATGTTTCATAATTATGCATGAACAAGATGTTGTGGATAGTTGCTAAACTCTGCATCAGGGTTTATAGCTTCTCAATCCACCATAAGAAAAAAAAATGGTGGCTGACGCTGTACATTTTATCCACAATCCCTTGTGAACCAAACAAAGCCCACTGGGTATATAGAACAATATGGTTTAACAGAAGTCATTTCTTGTACTAACAACATTGCTCTTGCTGAGTTTGAATGACTTACAACTTTTCTGTGTTTTTATACGCTCTTTTGCTTAATGATGGGAATTAAAAACGAAGTCAAAATTATTTTAATATGCAGTTATTGTCAGTATTACAAGTTAGCGTTTTTGCATAAGCTTCATAGTTTCATATGTAACAATTTGTACCTTGTTCATGTGGCTTGGTGGATGATCTTTAAACACAACCATGCTGTGTAGTCCATCGTATTTGGCAACATTAGACGCTGTCAAGCCACTGTCATTTTCCAACCGACCCCACAGATCTGAAAAGTAAAACCAGATTATTTATCGGTTTTTCTGAGACAATAGTTTATGGAAATCTTTTCAGTTTTGAAAGTCATCAGTCAGAGCATTTTAAGTGCTATTTGACAAAAAATTTCCTCAGTAGCAGACCTGCCAAATCTGGAGACCCATGAAAAAACATCGGGAGATTGTACAAAAAGGAGTGAGATTCTATTTTTCTGATCACGATTAAACAAACCCATTTTCCATCAAGATAAAGTTCTAAGCATAAACAAAAATCACAGCAGTTCGGTACAAAATAGTGAGAACAGTGTTCTCCTTTATTAGTTTATACCTTTATGACACCAGCATTCCACATTAATTTTCCATATTTATTCAACAAGATAATTTATTTCATTTCAGAATGATTTTTCCCCAAAAGCAGTGACATTGGGAGCCTTGTTGTGAGACCGTGAGAAATGACAAAAAATCGTGAGACTCACGGCAGAACCGTGAGAGTTGGCAGGTCTGCAGTGGTAGCTTATAGTCAGAGAAAAAAAATATTATGTCTCAGCCTGTTCTAGTGTTTCAATTTATTTTTTGCAAATTTGGACTGAAGATATTTGAACACATTTATAATAAATTCAGGGAAAACTGTAGCAGTTTTCTGCAGTGATGTAAACAAACATAATTTTACAGAAAAACTAAGCAAGACTAAACTGTATGTAAATCTAAAGGTATTTGGGAAACCTGCAGTTCTGTAACAGTTTTAGTAACTTTTACTTGTTCTGTTCACAGTGGTTGAAAAAATAAATAAATTAAAATAATTATATTGTTCCATTATTACAGGACAAAATTTGCATTATTCAGATCAGCTTGTGCACAGTACACTAGCTCAGCACATGACAACAGTGCTGTTGTGTCTTTCAACGTCGTTTTCGTTCTACTGTGACTTTCAACGTAATAAACACAACACAGGAAACAAACCATGTGGGTAAGAATATATTCTTTTATTATTAATTTATCTATTTTCCTCAACTATTGTGGTCTCCCTGTGCTCTGTTACACAAAGAGGGATCAAAAACATTTCTTGCAGTCATCAGGAAGAAGCCAATTTTCCTGCTTGGCAAGTAAATTTTCATGCTTAATTACTTGCTTTATGGCCAATAGACCAGCTAGTTGTCTGCTGACATGCAACTGCCCCAGACAAGCAAAATTTGAGAGTTGCTTATCTGAAGGGCAAACATGAATTCAATTTTTCTAGGCCCTGGGACAGATGAAAATGTCATTGTGTCATTGGCTTGGCCCAGGGACTGTTTATGTACTGGTAATCAGATCTGTGATCTGCAGACCTTATCACTCAAACATTTACGGTAGTTTAGGTATAATACATCTGAGTCTGCTGTCTGTATTTGTCACACACTGATAATACTGACATACAATGTGTTGTTCCATAAATTATCCATACCTCCTTGATGGAAGATATTTTTCCTAAGGATCCCACCCCCCTAGAGGGGATACTTGCATTATACATGGCATGGGGGGGGGAGGGTCTGACGGAGCTTCATATTGCAAACCCAAAAAAGTACACAAGCCTGAAATTTTAGACTCAAAAGTATCTGGCATCAAAATTTCCAACCCAAAAAAATATTTAAACACTAATAAACACCTCAATACAGATTTATTCAATCAAACAGACTCTTCTAATGCATACTAATGAGATTGGAGATGTGACCCAAAAAATACCCTAAACAAATGCGTGAAAGATCTCTTGCACCCAAAAAAATACTGAGCGTGTAAATTTTCAACCCAAAAAATATGTCAGACCTCCCCGTCATATATAATGGAAGTACCCCCTGGGTCCACCCCTCTAGAAATTCCAATTAAGTCTTTGAGAACCCCCCACCACCAGGAATTTCCAAATTAACCCTTCTGTGGGGGACAGCAAGGATATTTTCTGAAACTAAACAATCTGTATTGTTCTTTTGAGAAGCAAGTTATTACCTGCCGCAGTAAAGTCCAGTGGAGTACAGAAGTCACAGTCTGGAACTTTGGAGCCTAAGGGTACTTCAATACATGTTACAGGCTTTGCCTCGCCATTGTTGAGTGGTTTGAGGGCTCTAGCAGCATTGAAACAACTCTGGTTGCACGTCCATTGATCAAATATTCTCACTGTAAATTATCCAACAAATTTCAAGTGGATACAAGTTTAACTTTTTTAGCCCAGAATGCTTGACAACTTTAAGCATGCATTATATTGCAGAGTATTTTCTAATAATAAATTGGGTGGAAGGTGAAGTCTATGAACAAGCCTTGTGGCCCATCAGGCAGTCGCCTACCCAGGGCTTGAAGCTGGATATTCGCTCAATGGTTGGAGTCAAGCACACTAACCATTAGGCAACCAAACCACCACTTTTCAGTTCTCATAATTAATAATTTACAGTGCTCGAAATTAGCGGTTGCCCAAGATAACTAAAACTTTGCTCAGGCAACCAGTTTTTAGGAAAAATATAGGACTGGTTGCCCGAGATTGTGCAGCATTTGCCATAAGGACAACCTGGATTTTTTTCTAATTTTGAGCACTGAATTTATAATAACTTGATTGATTGATTGATTAATTAATTGACTGATTGACAGTGGAGACCAGATCAGTCATCATGCTAGAATCCCTGTTTCGATTAGGCCTTGTCATAACCTGAGTATCAGGCCTTCCTAAGGGGAGTGGGGAAAGGATGGTGTCAGGCCTTCCTAAGGGGAGTGGGAAAAGTTGGTGTCAGGCCTTCCTAAGGGGAGGAGAGAAGGTAAGAAGGAAAGGGTAACAGCTGGAGGACACAATCCCTGAAAAGCTGAAAAACCTGATAATCAGGCTAGCAGGGCTCGACACTAACGGTAGCCAACTAGCCACAGACTACTAGAAATTTAGTTTTGGCTTGTAGGTATTCATTTTCCAGTAGCCACTTTGGCTAGTAAACAAAATGAAATTGAAGTTTCTGTCTTTCCTCAAGCAAGACAAATAGTTTTCTCACAAACAAGGTCAGAATTTCATTTCACTTCATTCACCGGGCCATGTGACACAAAAGTTATTGTTTTATTATTGGAACTGGATTATTACTTTAAGTTATGAACTCAAGAGAATTGCCTGCATTGTGGTTTCAAGTCTTGCAAGTAATTCTGCTGTAAATGGACCTAGCCAACATCAATGCTGGGCTAGTAAATTTTTTGGGCTGCTAGTAACATCTAAGTTGTCAACAGCAACTAGGCTAGTAAGTTGAAAAGTTAGTGTCGAGCTAGACTTGTAAAATACCAACCAACAGTTTGAAACTCCGCTCTTTTGATGGATTGTTCATCATGTTCGTCGCCTGGTAAATGGAACCACCGAGTCAGTTTCGCCTCTAACGTCTTTGGTATAGTCATTCTGCTCGATTTCATTGATACTCTGAAAATTCGATTAAATGGGCCCCATAGGTCGCTGTTCGATCCTGCGTCTCCGTATTTGAAGAATTCTCCCAGCTCTTGGATGGATTTAATATTTTTTCTTGACATTTTCTGATAGTGGTGTTAAGTGTCCCAAGACTAAATCGACTGAACCGGCAAGTATCCAAGCAAAAAGATTCCAAATGTCTTACTTGAGTCCGCAACTTATTAACTTCGCTTCAGCAGGTGTGCGATGTGATCATGCGCATTTCTAACACCAAATCAAGATGGCGTCTACAGAAGAAGTTTTGGTTTGGACGCCAGAACTCGAAGTCAGCTTATTTCATTCTATGAAGGGTCACAAACCAGTTGGTAAGTCAGAGTGTTAATTTCAACCGATATTTCCGTAACTGAAATTTTCTAATGTGATATTTTGTTTATTTTGAAGGGATAAATCGACATTTTCATATGGCGTGTATTCACGATAAATTTGCAACGTCGACAGGGAAAAGAAACATTTCCTCCAAACAAATTTGGGAGCATTTGCAAGAACTATATAATCTTCAAGCTTTAGTAAGTAGTTAGGCTAAAAGAGGTTTATTATTTCTTTTGTTTTTTTTTCGCGGTTGTAGAGGAAAAAAAACCTCGCGTCTAGCGTGACATTTGTTCACTTGTTGATTTTTTTACATTTTAGCGATTAATAACTACTTTTGATAGGTACGAATTCACTTTAGTAGTTACTTTTCCTTTAAAGTATTTCTGTGTCGTTTTGTTGTTTGTTTTTCTATTTACTCGTCCTGAGGAACAAATGGGGCGCTCCCTAGCGAAAAAAGCTCCTTTGCTAATGTTTTGTTGGATAACCGAGCGGAGCCTAAGTACTAAAACATTTACCGGAATGATGGAATGGAACCGTTGTGAGGGAAAGGTGGAATGAAAAATTTATAAATGCTAATTCTTTGAAATACTTGCACTAACTCTCCAAAAAGGAATTGTTATTATTGCTACTGGTACAAACTTGTTAGCAAAGAATGCTCTCACAATCATAGAGCTGTACTGAACTGATACGCAATGAAGTTCTCTTATGTTTTTCTGGGCATAACTTTCACTCTTTAATCTTAGCAATAAGCTGTTTGGTTGATTTGATTCACACAGGATGATCTTGAGAGCCTACCATTTCCAAATGATGAAACCGAGTTTAATTTGCCTGATGAAATATTTGAATCTAGCACCAAGCCTCATTCATCTGCATCTGAATCATCTGCCATGGCTGACGAAGGTATGACAGGTAAATGAGAAATTATTATACATTATTAAAATTATAAATGGGTGATTTTGCATTGGCATTTCTACACATAAAACTGGGATTTACAAAATGTATTCTGTAGAAAATAAGTTTAAACATCAAAGAACTTGGAGAACAATCTCTCTCTGAAGAGATTTCCTGCTTTATAAATTGGTTATTTGTAATGATATAAAAGGATGACCCTGTACGTCTCAGGAGTGTTAACAATAATTAATTTTAAACAAGATAATCTTTTTCAATGTCCACTTAAAAAATAATGACAAAATAAATACATCACACAGCTGCAGGAAAGGACTGCTCAATACATGTAACTTAATAAAAATAGTGAAGTTGAACATAACAAATTCCTACCTATGGCAAACTCATTCTGGTTGCAACAGTCAAAGTTTTCACAAATTTGCAATTGTTGCTACAGAAACATCTGTACACAGCAGTGATATACTTTATAAAATATGCCATACTACTGAGACACATTAATTGACAAATAAAGAAGCCTAAGCCATGTATTATATTGTCATAAAACACGACAGGCATTTGAGAACACATTTGAGAACACAAGTGAGTGTTCTACATTTCTTGAGTGTTCTCAAATGTCTGGACTGTTTTATGACAGTAGAATACATGGCTTAGGCTTCTTCATTTGTGATATAGATTTTATATGCAGCGAGTAAAAACACCAAAACACGCACAATCGATAAACTGAAGCAATTTAATTTCGTTTCTTCTACTTTCATCTTGAACTTAGAAGCTTCTTCGACAATCTCTGCAGCTTGACTCAGAATTTTGTCTGGAATTTCTTTATAGAAAATGTTCGCCACCATCCCTTGCAAATTTTCACTAGGCAAAGCTGACGAAAAACAATGAAACACGCTTTTTCTATGTTTTATACTCTGATAAAAAATGGGTTTTTGACCAATCAGAGCATGTGCAGAGTCCTATCTATCTTATAATTTTGCATATTCTGAGACAGTCAGAGACCTTGAATTCATAAATAATGATACTGTATGTTCTTTAGAGACATGTTCGTGTATATCCAAAGGGGGCATATAGCACACCTAAGACAGTGTATTACATACAACGATTGTGGAATTGACCAACTCTTTAAACCTGGGCTGCACTGACTCAAAGTTTGACCTGTGGAGTGAATGGGTTAAACTTAGTTCATGATGGCTAAGAGGTTGTGATCTTGATTGTAGCTCTTCTTAAACTCAAACTTCAAGGGTTAGCCAGCAATTCACCAAGCACATCCACCCCGGATTCATCCCCAAAGAGGAAGAGGACACGGCAAGTGAACAGTGCAAGCTCTTCACAACCTTCATCACCTCATCCACCTTCATCAGCCAAGAGAAGACGGTAGCAAAGTGATCTTGTTTCAGGTTTGATTTACAGTCCAAAGGGAAAGAAAATATTATTAATAGTGATAGTAACTGCTCATCATTGTGTGATAAATTAAAACCCCCAGTCAGTCTCCACTATTTTCAATGCCAACAAAATTATGGAATTGTATGGAGAAGTGAAATCTTATTGCATTGCCGTAAGTTAATATGATAAGTGTTCAATTACTTTTAGCAAGCTTCTCAGTGATCCCTTTTGTTTCCGCATTCTCCAGGTAAAATTATAATACTGAAACTCTCATATGTAAACAAAAAGAAAAACATGGCTGACTAGCAAGGGTCCTTTAAGATTAACAGATGCTAATCAGCCCATTCAGACATATGCAATAGCTACATTGTACACATAGATTATTTTATTTTATTCACAGTTAAAAGCTAGGAAATGTGTTCCTCTGTTACATGTATGAGGATCACATGGTGCCTCTATTATTTTCTTTGGTTTTGATAAATTTGGTTTTGTGATACAACAGTGTCAGATCAATAGAGTGTTGCTGTCTCTGTGTTATATTTTTAGCTGCAGAGTCTTTCTATCAAACGGCAATATTAATACCCACAAAACTAGTTGATGTTTCTAAACCAAAAAATATTTACGTGTGGCATTATTGGGCTTACTTGTATTATTACAGTTGTAAATAAATATCAAATTTTCTTTTGAATATTACTGTTGCTGTTAGATTTCTCAGCAACATTTTAAATGCATTCACATCTTTCTTGGCTATTTCATATGCAAGAATTAACTTTAGACCGTTTAAAAAGTGACAAAAATTATAATACCAGCTGGGTTTTTTAAATGTATATATATGTTCAAATATTATAATTTGTCTCAAATTAGCATCTATGACGAGAATCCTAAATGTCAGTGTAATTTAAAAACTTACTGACTTTGTCAGTCTTTTTCATGTTGTTTCAGCACTTAAATTTTCTTTTACTGAGTATGTATTTTGATTGAAAATCAATCCATTCAATAATAATAATACTAATAATAAGTTAATAAGCTGAACTTCATGAAATGGAGAATCTGGAATCAGAGCCAACATTCTCAACTGATCCGTGATCCACTGCTTTCAAATAATCTGGAAAGTGGCTCAATTTCTCAAAAAAAGTGCAGAAGTAGTGTGCTTTTCAAGCTTTTTTAGCCAATTTTTTTGGCCAATTTACATTATCAACCCAGTTGATAAAACCAAATTGTCTTGCTTTTCAAGGTCAAATGTGTCGTGTGGTCTGTTGGTAATGAAATGCATGATCAATATCAATCATATCTCATTCAAGGATAGTCTCCTTTTCTTTTTGTCATAAAATAACAGAAAAGGAGACACTGCTAGTGGTAGGGAAACTTACAGTTTACAACATGCATATATGTTAGCCCTTATGCATAGCCCTTCTTGTTTCATGGGAATAATTTGCGTAAATGTGGCTTATTGGTGAATTTTGAGCATATGTCATCATTTTACATAAGGCCTATTCTTGATCAAGTGTTTCTTGCCGAGCTTTTAACTGGAATAATGTTGTGATACATGTAATGTCGTGATTGTGTAAAGTAGTGCAGTTTTTAAGTTATTTATTATACAAATGTACATTTCAGTTGTCTGTTAAGAAATGTGTTTCTGAAAAAAATTCTTTACAGTGAAACTCTAACTTCCAACTTTGAGTGCAAAACTATAATCATGGGTGTATGTATTCTTGGTTTGGTTGTGGTTCAACTACCAACCCAGAGACAACTGTAAGTTTAACCACAATCCACAAAAAAATAAATAATTGGTATGAAGATAGATCAGGGAATTAATAAAAGTGCATTAGGTTAATATTTATCTACTTTTATCAATATGTTGCCGGGATACCTATGTATATGTTGTGGTTTAAATTTATCCTTGGTTTAAATTTTTTAAACCAGTTTGATTTTGATTTCCCTTTGTTTCAGATTATGCTAATCAACATAAGACAATGAGAAATGAAAATCAAACTGGGTTAACAATTTTTAACCCAAAGATAAAATTAAACCACAACATATACATGTACCTAAAGGAAATTGAATGATTTTTCTGAAAAATAAGTTTCTTCTATGTTGTTTTTTCGAGCTTGCAGCTCACATTTTTGCACATTTTTGCACTCTGCAATGTCAGTTCACTATGTGTCGTAATACAACTTTGCAATCATTCCACATTTGCACTCATAGTTTAACAGGTTTCAATGCAATTCCAAATGATTTATTTTTGTTGACTTTATGTAATCAAAATTCAGGTTAAAATTTACATGTAGAACTTTGTTCCATTCCAGTGTTAGGAAGTCCTTATAGCTATGTTATTTGTTTAAATCATGTGGAAAGTAGATGGAAGTGATGATTTTACATGAAAAATGAAAAGTCTTCACAAAATAGACTAACTTGTGTTGAGGAAATTCTACAGTTCAGGTAAAGAAGAGTTCCCATGGAACAAGAACTGTTATTAGTTGGGAGAGTCAAAGTTCTAAAAAATCATGATCACAAAACCAAGAAAAAAATGCCGTTTCATGAAAATGGGTACTAACCCTTACACTGTAAATAATTGAATATGGTTGCTGCCACTTGCTGTGGTTAGCTAATTATAATTATCCTCATATTTCAGAGTAATTCTTTCTGTTGAAAAGTTGAAAATACATAGATCTATAGGAAACGTGAAGGAAAGACTTGGTCATTTCAGACAGTCTTAATCTAACCGAAATTCATCTAGTAATTACTGGTAATGAAGAATTGGCAAGGGGAATCTTGATCATTATGATGGGAAAACATCCCTATAGTATCAATTAGAAGTTACCAACAACTTTTCATTCGCTTTCATCAACGCTTGAGCACTCTCATTGAATTTGAACTCTTGTTCTCTCAACTATCATCCAGCCATCATTCTGACTTCAGCTCTCATTTTTCATCTCATGTAACCTTAAAAATCCTGATGTTACATTTATTGTGATTGGTTTGCTACTATAGACAGGGTGGATGCATTTTGAGAGAGGATGTTTTCCTGGCAACAATCTGAGCAGCTAATTTGCTGTAATTAAACTAACAAACGTATACTATAAGTACAAATATTCAGAACAACATTATATTATACTTTGTCTGAAAAGCCGTCTTGCAACCTCACAATGAATGTCTGTTGCTCAGCGGGAACCATTTTGTTGGCTTGTTCTGTATTGTTGGATTCAGAGAAGTGATTTGAAGTACCCATTATTTCAACGCAGGGCTTGGAAACAAATTCTTTTTTGTTTCTTTATAATAATTGTATCTGTGGTGTGGCAAATAAATCTTGCCCAGCTCTCAGATGAGCAGCTCTTAAATTTTGCTTACCTAGGGCAGTTGATTGCTTGTTGCTTACTTTTTGATTGTGATTGCCTGGGCCATTTGGCCATCTGGGCCCGGCATCTGGGCTCAATTTCTGCTGCTTTCTCAAGTCTGGTCTTTGAAGCTGGTAATTGAGCCTGTTATGCATCAGGTGAGAGGATGCTTTTCGAGCCCTACCTGTAGTCCATATTTACCTCAGTGAAAATTAAGGCGATTTAATCATTTTATTAACGTGAATTTATGTTCATTCTTATGGTCTCTTATCATGTTACTGTTATAGAAAACTTGTTTCAGGGGAGTGTTTGCTTTCATTACAGTCTTTCCTGTAAAACCGTGATCACCAGAAAAAATTTCTGGAATGTTTATTGCGTAGTGACCAATCGCAGCAAAATTCGGGACACGCGAACAAACCTCAAAACCACAAACTAATGACCGTTGCTGTTTGCGGTTTAGTTTTCTCACACCTGATTGGCTTTTTCTTTGTAACACAATGACATTCCATAAACATTTCTGGTGTTCACGGTTTTATGGGAAAGACTGTAATAATGAGCTCTCATTGCATGCGATGTCTGTCATTGAGAATAATGAGAGGGGTGGCTGTTCTTATATCCACTGTACAAACATTTTATTTCTGTAGTTTAAAGGAATTGTGTCACAGGTTTAACCCAAAGGAACATTTCATGAAGGTTTGGATGAACAAAAATTCAACAAAACACAATTAGGTAGAACAGTTTTCAAAATTTGCCTTGTCACAAAAGAATAGGTTTGTTTCATTCGTAGAGGTAATTACTTTCATCTGCCTTCTTAATTATCAAGGAATGAAGGAATGTGGAAGTGAAGGGAACACTCGTTCCCATACCCCTGATTTGTACTCCACGCTCGCCTCGAGCACCCCAGTTGAAGTTACTATTCCCACTCAACCTTGAAAACGTCTGTGGACGAGGAAGAAGTTTCATAGCGAGTATTATTTGGCAAAATGGAATAAATGAGACTAATCTCAACGACAGCCCTGACACAATCCCTTCCATCACTAAATTCCTTTAAAGGTGGCTCAAAACAGTTTCCAGCACTTTCAAAGACTTAGAATTTTATGGGTCATTATAACCACTCTTTATCAGTTGATGTTACAATCATGGTATCACAAAACTGCCCAATCATTGGTGAACACATTGTTATTATTTTTGTGACATAATAGGTTACCATAGAAACAATATGACCTGCTAAAAACACCCTTAATTTTAGCTTTAACTGCTAATAACTCAAAAACGAGCTTGGTGACCCCCATTTTTTATTATCGAATTTTGATAAGTATTAGAAGATGCAACTTTTTGCAAAGTTTCCAAAAATTTAAGGTGGCTCTGAACCCCCTCTACAGAATTTTTTTAAAGTTTGCAAAAAGTTGCACCTTATCATGCTTATCAAAATTTGATAACAAAAAATGGGGGTCACCGAGCTTGTTTTTGAGTTATTAGCAGTTAAAGCTAAAATTAAGGGTGTTTTTAGCAGGTCATATTGTTTTTATGCTAACCTATTATGTCACGAAAATGATAACAATGTGTTCACCAATGATTTGGCAGTTTTTTAATACCATGATTGTTGCCTCAACAGATAAAGAGTGGTTATAATGACTCATCAAAATCTAAGTCTTGGATAGTGCTGGAAACTGTTTTGAGCCACCTTAAATGCAAACGTTGAACAAGTCAAGTATGGCTTGATACAAAAGAACTACCGTAATGTAATAATTATTATTGGTAAGGTACCTACTAGATTCCTATCAGGTTAGTTGGAGTCTTTCTTGGGTATATTCAATTTCCAAGTACATAGAATTATAAAAAAAATCTTTATTATATATGTATATAATGTACAAGGTACACTGCCAGTACCATTATATGTAAGAAGTTATTAAAATTGCTTGTAGCAAAGAAAGCGGTGGTTGTTTCTTATCAGTGATGTACTTTACTAATGCAGGCCAGAATACCACACGGAAAATGCCCATGTGTTGCTTTGTGCATTGAGATTAGTTCAAAGCTACATACTGTAAACTCGATGTAAACAAAAAATTATTTAGAGTGTTTGGCCCGGGTCGCATTACAGACCAATTTTAAAATTGACTGGTTTCAAAACGTTTGGAAAATCAAATTGCAAGACCAGAAGTGAAATTGACAAATAAAATTTACGGTCGCATTTCAGTTTTGGTAAAATAAAAACGTCAATCACGCAGAGGAAATTTTAGCGGCAAAAATTGACTTCAGTCACGAAACTTGTCATGCGGCCGAACGGGGCAATTTGTATTACGACTGTATTGTTGTTGTTACTTGCTATTCAGCGTCAGCGAACTCAGTTGTTTGGGTTTATTTTAATGACCGAAAGATGGTTAAACGAGCACAACAGACTTTTACTTGCCGCTGCTCTCTTGCGTGAACAAAATCGTCAACGGCGACGACTACGACGAGCGCCATATGCATGGAGACTTCCACGTGTGAATGGATCGTGGTTTGAGATACACTACAACGATCGCGCTATCCCCGAGACCTTTTTCCGGCAGCAGCTTAGAATGAATAGAGCTACCTTCGATACAGCATACTAAATGAATGAGGAAATTTCCCGCGCTCTTTTGCGTTTCGTGACCTCGCCGTCTCTATCGAGAGTCGATATTGACAACCGTTGACAGCTTTGACGGCGGGCTCCTTTGTTTTTCCGAAATTTGGAAAAATCGGTCAGCCCCACCCAAGCACACCGGCGTCTTTGATGTTTTTTTCCTATTTTGAAATTTTCGAAAAACCACAAATAAGGGGTCGCATTAGAAAAAAGGCGTGTTGACAAATTTTAATCCCTAGAGTAAACAATTTTTCACAAAATTGGTCCTAATGCGACCCGGGCCTTTGTTTCAAAAATGAAATGAAAAACACACTTCGCTTGCTTGTGAAATTTCTGATGTCTTGAAACGGTTGTGGAAATGTCAATCTATGGCTTAAACGATTCGCCGGCTTCGCCTATCCTGTCCTGCAGGTTTCAAATGTATATGTGTTGTTTATTGTGAAACTGAGGCCATAACTGGATGCAGCCTTTACATGAAAGAGGCTAGAATCAAAACTTTAGAAGAACTCAAAAGGAACGCTGACGTGAAGAAGCGGCATGGTTAAAAACAATACTAGAGAAGATTAAATGCGTGTTAAACTTGAAAACATCGGTCCGTTTTTCAAGTTTATATCTTTATGTAATTGTCATTTATAATTCTCTGAAATTATCCGTGTTTGTTTTGTGGCCATAAGTTTTCCAGTAAAAAAACTCGTTCAGCCAGTTTGAAGTCACGGTCTAGAGCTCATTTTTAACAGAATTGCCCCAAATACTGGGATCAAGCCCCCAAAAGGGAAGTTTCTTTGCACTGTTTCCCATTGCACTGCTCATAATTACATCACAGTGAACACGACTCTGTACACCCTTACAGAAATTCTACTGGCGTTTCCAGTGTAGCTTCCTTTTGTAATTACTTTTGTCGATTCTTGAACCATTTCTCCACGTCCTGAATTCGTGTAGTCATCCAGTGTATATTGGTCTGAATTGACTCCAGTATTTTCTTGCTGGATGATTGAAGCAGCGACACTGTGTGGTGCGCTTTAATGAACTCCTTTACCTGCAGATAATTTGAAAGAAATAGCGGACATAAAACAGATTGAGCAGTCCGAGTTCGAGCGCCAAATGGGATCATTATGTTTTGTTCTTGGGGAAAAAGAACTCTACTCTCAGTGCCTCTCTCCACCGAGGTGTATAAATTTGTTACCAGTGAAGAATTGTTGAGGCAACCTGACAGAATCATACAGTAAGTGTACGGGCAATTTTTTGCCAACGGGTGGCAAAAAAATCTGAGTTGGCGGAGGTGGGGGGGTGCGCTGCAGCCCCTACGCTTCCCCCCCCTCCGGCCCGTACGCTTACTGACAGAATGCTGGAGAGTAACCTGCAATGGACTAGCATCCCATACAGGGGGGAGTAGCAATATTCCTAGTCGCTTCATGCTACGGAAACCGGAGATAAGCGCCGGCAGCTTTGAGCCAGCTGGGCTTGAAAGGCTTTACTACAACTTCACAATCTTACAGAAATGATTTCGTTTTACGTAGTAATACATCTTCACCTCCTTCAAATGTTTTGGTGTATTAAGGTTTTCTGTTGTTTTCTCAAGTAAAAACACAACTGCTTTTGACTCTTTACCAAACCTGTGGAATTAATTAAAAAGAAAATGTTTCAAGAACGAAGTAGACTTTCAATAAAGTCATTTGTTCTCTCGCGACTTCGTTACTCGTTTCGCGGCCAAGAAAATTTAAATGAAGTCGACTGTGGCAAATCTAGAACGGAGAAGACGTGGGAAAATACTAGTGTTAAAATCATCGTTATCGACTTACTTTCATTTTGCTAAAAATCTGTCTTATAGATTTTTATTTTATTTGGTATGAATGTTTATTCAAAACCAGTGACTAATTTCTAAAATATTGAGGTGGGGTCGTATGGGTAGATAAAAAACGCCATTGAAAGTACCCAGTCCCCTTGTACGACCTCTTTCACTCGGTCGAAAATTTCGGCTGGTTATTAGCATTTTTGCGTTCAAATGTCGTACGCTGCAACAAATAGTAATAAGAAAACAAAACACTTCTAAGCATTTAACAAAAGAGTTAAAAGTTGGGCTCATTTACTCCCTCAAAACTAGTAATTGGGGCAAGTTTTTAGGGCAAGTTTTCTTACCTTTTGAGTATCTTCTTGAAGTTGTTTTTGTAGAATTTCCAAACCAGCTGGCGTCCTTCAGGATTGCTTGCCACTGTCCCAATAATTTGAATGGCATCTTGAGAACGAACCTGACTGTCATCCAAGGTGGCTTTCAGCAATCTTTGGTGAACAAGAGAATTATCCATGAATTGTTTTAGCAGACATTTCAGCCAAACTCTCAGAGTTCGTACGGGTCCTGGAAAACCTGGAAAGTCCTGGAATTTTATTATGGCATTTTCCAGGACTGGAAAGTCCTGGAAATCTATTAAAATCAAGAAATGAATTTTTCTGAACTAACTTTATAAGAAATGCGAGGCTTACAGTTGGGAGAATTTATATTGGGATCTTGGACGAAAAAGGGTTTAATGTGAATTTTGGAGTCCTGGAAAAGTCCTGGAAATGTGTCTGTGAAAAGGGGTGCGAACCCTGAACTCTGTCAACAAACACCTAATAGTAAGTAAGACGAACACCGGTATAAGGCAGACAACTGGTGTTGGTCGCTGCGAGTCATTCCGTTTTCAGTCATTTTACTGCATATAAACTTTCTTCAAGTCGGACACCTCTCTGTACACCGAAGTGCTTTGACTTCAAGTGCATGCACCTTTTCTTGTTTTCTTGTTTCTCGCAGCTCTTTACTTTAAAAAGTTATCCTAAATTTTTCAAATTCGTCATTAGTAATCCGTCTCACTCTTCTCCATCTTTAACCATCTTTGTTCCTCTTTGGTTTAGTATCACCTCTTTTGTGTTTTTCTTCCTGGTAAACTGTTATTTTGAGGTTTCCTACATTTTGAGGTTAGTTTGGCTCATAGCAAAAAGGGCTCAAAATATCGCGATGTATCTCCTCTAAGGGGAATCAAACAGGAACGATTGCCCCTACCTTTGTAACAAATCTATATTTCTTGCAGCACCGAGAGCGGAAATTATTTTTTCCCTCTCTGCAGCATTTGTACACTCGTTGTACTTTCTCCACAAGAAATCCCACTCCTCCTCTCCTCCGTACTTAATGGCGGCGAAGTAAACAATTTTTCGAACGTGAGGCGCAATCAGATGGCTCCTGAAAATACAGTATGGCTAGAGCATAAAAAGAAACCACAGCATTTTATTCGTTTAGGTGTTTCACACTTTACCACTCTATACTCGCAGGGTACAGAAACGCAAGACACGAAAAGAACCTCGCATCCTGGTTGGCTGTTAACGATTCGCTGAGCAACTCATGATTTCATCGGTTCTGTTTTGGCTTTCTTGGCAGCGCAACAACTCCTGAGTCGAGAGAAGTGAGAATTCCCTGCGTTTCTGATGTGGTTGTCTAAAATCGTGACTAAAATGAACGCCGTTATGCGTTAAAAGAAATTTTCCCTGCATATTAAACTACCCACGCAATACATATTCTTACCCATTGGTTCTCATCCAGTCGTTAAACAGTTTCTGTGACTTGCTTACGGTTTCCGCGTCACCGTGAAGACTGAGTGATGAAAGAGTCAGTTCACGGAGAAGCCTAAAACAAGAAACATTATTAATCATGAGGCGACCGATTGAACGAGATCGTTCAGATGACCAAAACACCAAACAATCAATCAACCAGTCAGTCATTCAATTATATAACTTTGCACGGAATGCCACTATGCCAGTGTTTCGTCTAATTTGATTTTTTGTGTTTACAAAGCTGGCACATTGGTGTAACCGGCCAATGAAACATTGTCAGAATTCTACCTGGAATTCATTTCTCCAGAGTTCTGCCATCCTAGTATTTGTTCCAAAGGCTTCATCTTCTCCACGATGAATTGCTTGTTGAGATAAAAAGGTTCAAAAGCACCAGTCAGCAATATTGATCTACTTTCACTGTTTTTTGGTAACCTTTTACCTGATAAAATTTGTATGAAGATCTTGAACTCAGCATGGTTCCAATGTAAGACAACGAACGTAATATGACCGCCCATGGAACATATTCGCGTTCGTGTTTGATGTACTCCATTATGTCCAATGCGATCTTGTAGTCTAGAACAGCCGCCCTGGAAAGAGATTTGAAACATGTATGGAGTGATTTATATCCCGATTTCGCTGTTCCCCTAAAATTTTCTTTAGGTAATTGGATTATGAAATTTAGGGTAAAATTGCAGAGTTTGACAGAGGGAGGAGTAACGACTGCGGTCTTACTTGTCTTCTAAATTTATACAACGCAGCGATATTATTACGTCCTATAATCTTCGTGATTCCGAGAATAAACTTGCTGTTCCCTTAACACGCACCAATTACTATAAAAATAGTTTTAGCTATAGCGGTGCTGTCCTCTGAAACAGTCTGCCCTCTTCTATTAGGAAAGCAAAATCTCTGGCTACCTTTCGACAGATGTTAAACGTTTCAGTTAACTGACACGGCATTCATGGAAAACAGGCATTAATTTTTCTTCTCTTTTATTTTTTTATGTATGTAGATATATTTTTTTCTTCCTCTATTATTAGTATTTGCATAATTGTACATCGTTTAATAAAATCACTTAATATGTAATTATATTTTAAATTATAGATAGTCAATATCCATAGCTATTTTGTAGTAGTAGCATTATTTCTGGCCTGATGTATCTACCGTGTATAAATAATGAAGATGATGATGATCATTAACTATTGGAGGGAGGGGGGGAGGCGGAGAGAGAGCCAGTATTGTTTCAAAGGCGAGGGCCCAAACATTTTCTCCCCGCTCAGGTTAACAGCCAAAGAATCTTGCCCCGCCCCCTTTAAAATGTGAGCCAAAAAATATTGAACCCTAAACGCGGGCCCAGAAAATTTTGCTCCCTCCCCTCCCCCCCCCCAAAAAAGAAAACGGATGCACCAAAAATCGCAGCCTCTCCCAAAATTGACCGGTCCAGCCCCTATAAATAGTTAATGACCGCTCCTTAAACGGTTTGAGAAACCAGGGTTCGTGGCTAACTTCAATCTCGACAGCTGGCCGCGTAAATTAATTCCGTGCATTATTGGGTTTGTAGGCTTTGTCAGTCAATTTTGAAAAAACTGACGAGAAACTGTGTGACTGAAAAGGCGTTCATTTTGTTCTAAAATCATTCTTACAGCGCAGAATGCGCAGTAAAAAACCACCAAACGTACCTTGCTAAGCTCAACGCATCGTCAATTAAACCGCTTCTGTCTGATGGACTCAGCACCTTAAGAAACAAACCTAAAAATTAATGTCTTAGGCTTGCTTTTAAAACAAACAACGAGAAGACTTACTGAGGAAAAATCGCAAAAAATCGAGAAGGCTTATTGAAGAAAACTCGAGTGTTTCTTGCTACCGATTTTCTCCGAGACACCTGCTGGAGGCTATGCTATCAGAATTTGTATATGTAATAGGATTACATGCTGTCCAATTTGAAAATAATTGGATGAGAAAAAGTTCCGAGGACTGCGAAATTGGACGAGGCCGAGTCCAGTTTGGCATTTCGAGGAATTTTTTGAATCCAATTATTTCCAAATTGGACAAACATGTAGTCCTGTTACCTATTAATTATATAGCATCAAAAAAGATATGAACATGGCAAATGTTTTGCCCTCCAAACTAGTTTTTCTTGACAATTGATAGGTTTATGGAAGGTATCCAGATTTTTCTTAAATTGGACAGTTTGAGCAAAAACTGTCCAATTTATTTTAAATTTGGACAGTTGGCAAAAATTAGTAAAAAATGCATCTGTTGACAATAATGGATTTTGATGTTGGTGTATAATTAGAAGGTAAATCCTGAAGGTGTATCCCGGAGGATTCGCACGAGGTCAATATTTCACATACCATGCTTGAAAAATAACAAAAGTGTGAACCAGGCTAAAAGTTTTCTGGAAGCCAGCGAAGTGCGCGTGAACTTCGGAGCGCGTACAAAATATTCAAATCTTCGAGTTTTTCTACTCAGGTTCAAGGTAATTTCAACCCAAACCCCTCGTAAATCGTTGCAGTTATTTGAAGTTTGCAAAGAAAACCACGAAGAAGGTTTTGCACGGCAGGTAGTTGAGGGTTTTGTTTGCTTCACTTCATTTGTTCGGCCTCAAGTTGTTGTTTTTTAACCACTGAGGATATTTTTAGACGTCTGCTCTCAGCTTGCTGCTTAGCTAGCATTTTACTGGATTGGTTTAGGTCCTCGACGACTTGACTTTGAACTCTGTATTACGGTTACGCGGTTGCCGCCGAGATAGACTCAGCTTCGTCAGGGCAGTGAGAACTAGCGGAGCGCTGTGTTAGGTAAGTCGTAGAAATAAAGCTTAATCGCATTTTGGTTTTAAAGATAAGCACATATACAGATTTTCAAACTCAGTCGGCAGCGGGCAACCAGTTAGCAGGAGGTAGTAGGCAGTACAGGTCATATTAAATACCACACCCGTTCGGTGCATCTATCTCTTTCAAACGTAGTTCTTGTAGAAAGTATAAGGACGGCGTTTATTTTCAAACAGAAAAACGAAAATTTAGCCGTCGAGGTTTAAGTTCTCCAAAGTACTCAGAAATTGGTCATTTCACGTTGTTGTTTTGTGAAGGACGGCAAAGAAATGTACAAAGAATTATAACACACGTACAGAGCTATTGTACTGCTCATTCTTTGGAAAGCTCCCCACCCCCCAGAGGTCGGCAGCTTACCGTGTGGTCATGAAGTAACTGCTGACTCAGTCGTTTCCAGTTTTCCTCGTCATAGTTGACTCGATAGAAACCAGTTTGTCCAACATTAGCCTTAAACCAGCCAGAGGGGCTGCTGGGAAGCTGAAATGTAACTGCGGATAAAAAGCAGGATTTTTTGTTTGCCTACACAGTTCATGCAAACAAAAAGAACTGAACGTTTGTTGCCGAGGCTATGCAGAATCGCACCCAGTTGCTATTTGCGCATTTTGGTGGTGAGAGAAGATACGAGGGTGGATTGGGGCGGCCGACAACGTAGTCCCCAGGGACATCCGCGTAGTGCCCCGGGGTAACGTTTTGCCTTTAGAGTCAGTCTATGTAACACCCTGAAGTAGAAAGGCCGTGCCTTCCGAAATATTGGAATACATTTCCCTGTTCAATCCAACCTCGTTCCCAGGTCCTTTTCCCTGGCTTTGGGGCGGGGTGGGTTTTCCAGCCTGGGAACGAGTTTGTGAGAAATCATGACGTCATGCACATGCGCGGTGCTTTTTTCCTCGGTGTCAATCCATCCTCGTATCCAATCTTCTTTCGCCCCCAAAGTACGCAAATACGTCTTGTTGCTTTGGTATGCTTCATATTTTGTTCCGAAATTGCAATGATTGTTTCCTTTTAAATTAACCTGTTACTGTAAACAGTCCATACTATACCTGAAGTCTTGTTCATCCAGACACTTTTCACACCACCAAATGAGTCCTCAGGGATGTATGTCAGCGGAACATACCAACCTGGCCTGCCGGAAAGGAGCAATGAATTTTGTGCGATACACCTTTAACATGAATATATTCATAAGGAAAAATATTGTTAGGGGTGCCACTATTCAAAACGCTCTATCATGAACGTTCGAAAGCCGATTCTGCTAAAACGTTACAGACCTATTGGGGAATGACGGAAGTGCATAAAGACTGTTTTTATTGCATGGATCGCGCCTTGTGGTAATGCTGTAAGCCACTGAAGATACGTTCTTTAAAAACGTGGTTTTGTGTCAAAGTTTTCGCCTCGAGAAGAAGACAGAGAAACTTAATTTCACCATAGAGTAATCCGTCAGAACTTGTTTGGCGTCATATCTAAACTTCTAAAGCTCATTTAAGAATTCGAAGTGAGACATGATAACCTCCAATACACTTAGTTTACCTCCGTGTCGTGTGAACGCATGAAATTCTTTATCCGCGCTCAATTTTTGGACACAAAATTTGCCAGTTTTTACGCTTCCAAAAGCTTCCCGAACAAACACGATAATGCAAAAACTACAATTATGCACGCACAAAACCATCTGCTGCATTCATGTTCGTGCTTGTGATACTGACTTCCTCTGGTCGACCTCGGCAATTCAAGGAAGAACTCGTTTTATTTGTGCTATAAGAAGATTTGTCTTTTAACAGTTAAGAGTTGGAAAGTGGTGAGTGATAGATCAGCGAGAGTGATTAGAGCAATGGACTTACTCATTCTGATTCTCATCGCTTAAGTACGTTGAAGTAAAATCTCTGAAGAATCTTTTCTGGGTTGCCCTGTAAGACAAACGGCCATCTTTCCTCTGGATCTTATCGCTTGAAATTGATATAACAGGAAAGCCCTTCTGTTTCACCCACGAGTCCATCATAATTGCAACATCGACAAGATTACCTGAAGCCTTTAATCAAGATAAAAACCTGTTTAGCTAAATTAAAACATGTCTTATGGAATATATGTAAAACGATTTCAATTTCCCAACCACTAGCAATCGACCGTTCAATCAGGCCAACTAAGAGGAATGTTGCCCGAATTTTACGATTTGGCAAGCCAAATCTTGAATTTCACGATTTGGCAGGCCAAATCTTTAGTTTCAATATTTGGCAGGCCAAATCTTGAATTTCAGTATTTGGTAGGCCAAATCTAGAGTTTCAGTATTTGGCAGTATCAGTATTTGGCGTTCTGTCCTAACACCTTTAGTCAGATCATTTTAGACGATGACCCCTTCTTTCCCCCATGCACCTCCCTCCAGCGGAAGGTGCTGCGATTACATGGCGCTCTCACCTTACTCATCGCTCTCCAAAGATCCAAAGCCTTGGCATTTGAAAACTGATGTTTCTTCAAGTAAATCTGAATCACAGAGGAAACAAACGTCAGGGTGAAAGCTTGAATTCGAGTGCGATTTAAGGTAAAAACTGAAAACTCAAAGTAAAGGAAAAGAGTACTTTTCCAAATTTAAAGCCTTTTAAGATACCTGGATTCCTTTCCTAAACGTTTCCACTCCGAGGAAATTTTGCATCATTCGTATTACTGCCGAACTCTGTGAACATGAGAAAACATCTCATTTAGTTTTCAAACAGCGAGTTTATTTCTCCTAAAAACTAACACGTTCTTCTAACAGGCATATCATGGGAATATATTTAACGCCAATTTCCGAAATCACAGTGCAACCACGAGCACCGAGATTCAGAGCTGTAAAATGAACTTTTTTTGGATTTTTTTGCTGTATGCAGCACATTGTTAGCCCACATTGTTTTTCATTCAGAATAGAGTGATATGTTCTGACTGTGGAATCAATTCTTCCGAGAGTTTTGTTACATCAGTGTTACTTTTTGGACGCCTTGGTTGCTAACAACAGTCAATCAAGTCTCACCTCTTTCTTTTTTTCACAACTCTGACGGGGGGTCTCGTGATTGAAGGCACTTCCAATACGATTACTGATTTATTTGTGAAAACTGGAACTACCAAGAAATTTTCGCGACACGTTGATATGCGACTTAAATGACACAAATATAAAGTGACTGCCATTGTGCCCATAATAATTATAAAATTAGTTCTTACGCAAATTTCAGCTTTTACCTATCCGTTCTAGCTATAGTATATTGCATTTCCTGAGTTTTGATTGGTTTAGAGGCAATGGTATATGAGCTCATATATCATTAACCCACAAATATGGTAGGTGTACGCGTAAAAGAATGCATTTTTCGCAATGTTTGTACAATATTTTTGGGCGTTTTTAATAAAACAATTATTCCACTCGCGCTTGGATATG
Organism: Blastomussa wellsi; assembly: GCA_947652115.1. Lineage (NCBI taxonomy): Eukaryota > Metazoa > Cnidaria > Anthozoa > Scleractinia > Plerogyridae > Blastomussa > Blastomussa wellsi. Next base: position 3,110,498 of record OX393569.1, on the reverse strand, counting down.
AGATGGTTATAGCCAACTCGGCGCTACGCGCCTCATTGGCTGGCTATCTACCATCTCATATCCAACGCGCGCTCGTGGAATAATTGTTAAATATTTTTTTTCTCAGCCTCGACGTTATATACAAAAGAGTATATTAAACATATGAACGGCTTCTGAGAACTGTTTCGTTGTTACTGCTGACTTAATAAACTCATTGTGTTTCTGTCAGGGTGTTGGTTCCTGAGTGAAGTCGTTTTCTCGTAATTCGAGAAATGTTTAACGCTTTATCAAGGCCATTACCAAACTTGTAACTTCGGTAAAATTACGAAATGGAACTGAGTTTGGTTACGACATTCTCGCAAACTGAATCGCGAAATAAACGTGCCGCAAGGTACCTCATAAAGCGTACCTTGTGATAAGTTATTTGATCTAGTATCTCGATAATTTCTGTCGGATTACGAACTTTCACTGACACTGGATGTGTATGAACTGAGCTGTCTGCATCCAGTGCTCCTCTCATCGTGTCCAGCAGAAATTGATCCTCCTGAAGAAAGAGAAATTTAAAATCTTACGGATTCCACCTGCCACAGTTGGAAGTTAGCCAGCCTTCTACCACTGTTTCAAAACGAGTCTTGGTGCACAACCTTTCACATCGAAACGAGTTTGATTTTCAAGACAAAAGACGTGCGAGTGAAACTCATTTCCATATGAAATGTTGTGCTCCAAGAAACAAAGGGAAACAGAATCTTGAAGATGGCTTATTTTATAGATATCATGACATGTAAATTGAAAAGACGCAATCTCGTCCCCAGAGCCCGCTTTTCTTTTGGTCAGCACCAAGAACACGGACCGACCCCGGAAGTCCGCATTTCATGGACTTCCGGCCGTTCTGCTTAGACTCAGAAGTTTTTTGCTTTGTCTGATTGGCTGAGAATCAAAACAATGTACTATGCGCATGCTCCAAAAATCGGTCCTGGCCAGAGCCCGTGTTCTTTGTGCTGACCAAAAGAAAAGCGGGATCTGGGGACGAGACTGGAAAAGACGAAAAGCTAAGAACGTATAAAAAAGAAGTGGATGCAGCGTAGGCGTCGTTTCTATGGTTACTTTAGACACAAGACAACTTTATTTAAAGTTGTCATGTATGCATGCATGCATTATGCAATTTGTTTTGCATGGGCCTCAAAATTCCATAGTTGGTTTGACTATATTTTGTATGACTTTTCATATTTGGTTTTATTAATAAGGACGGCAAATTTTTCGTTTGTAGTTTGATTGCTTTGGAATTTTTCTATTTTGCGCGAATGTGGTACGTTGTACCTTCAAATGAAATGTTTGCGGAGTGAGTTTTGCATTCCCTTCCTGATTGGTTGGAAAAAAAAAAACTCGCGCCACTCTTTCAACCAATCAGGACTAAAACTAAACTCAATCGTGACTCGCGCGCGCACATTTTCCCGCGCTTTGTGTCAGCTACGTGCAATTACTTCGAATTTTGATTGGTTCACTGTATTGTCTCCGTCGTTTTTGATTGGCCAAAGTAGTAACTTTGGTTTTGGGTTTACAACACTCAATTGAAACTCGCTGTAAAGGCGCTGTTTTTCCTCACCCTTTTCCATTTAGCGTTATAGTTGTCTGTGGCAAGATACTCCATGAACACAGCAAACCCTTCATTCAGCCATAGATCATTCCACCATTTCATCGTCACTAAGTTACCAAACCACTGTAAAAGAATTAAATGAGGAAAATCTCAAACATAAATCTCAACAGGTAATGCCATTGGAGACAGGTCAACCAACTACTTCCAAACAAGCTTATTCAGCGTAATTCCCAGACACTTAACCTAGACAAACAAATTGGGTGTCTAAAGATTTCTCTTTCGTAATTTTCGGGCGATTGCAGTTCCACGCTCTGTGATTGGTTTACAAACACTCGTGCGCTTCGCTATTGTGACTCGCACACATTTTGTCGCGCTTTCTGCTAACCACGCCGCTACATCTATTTACTTCGGCATGTACTAAAATCAGGAACACCGGAACACCCAGGAACACGGAACACCGGAACAACCCGGAACACCAGAAATACCGTAAAATGCCAAATTAATTTCTAAAAAATATATATAAAAAAATAAAATTCTGGTGTTCCGGGGTGTTCCGATGCTCCGTGATTCGGGTGATTCGGGTATTCCGGTGTTCCTGGTTTTAGTACATTCCATTTACTTCGAGGTTTGATTGGTTCATCGGATTACCTGTATCCTTTTAAATGACCAGAGTGATTTACTGCTTCATCCCCACGTGCCTTTGTTTGTAGCGTGATCTCAACCGAAATTCTAACATTCTAACTTCTAAAATTTTATTTGGCTGAGTTTTTACCTGATGCGCAAGCTCGTGATTCACAATAATCGCCACTCGTTTTTTATCAGCTTCGCTTCCGGTGGTTGAGTCAAACAGTACAGCGGACTCACGAAATGTCACTAGTCCCCAGTTTTCCATAGCACCTCCCATGTCAGGGATTGCAATGAGGTCTGGAATAAATTATGTATTAAAGTTTTCATTTATAATCTTTGATAACTGACTCTTTTGAAAGGTGACTGCAACATTTTCAGAACTTCTCTGAAGACTTTCATATTACTCCGCAAGATTTTAAAGAAGTTGAGAATGAGTAATGAACTTACCCAGTTTAGGCAGTGGATACGAAACTTTGAAAAAATCCTCATAATATTCCAGTGTGTGCTTGGCTACATCGAGTGCTAAGTCCACGCTGTCGATTGCGTCAGGTTTAGACCACACCCTGACCTGAGAGATAAAGCACAGCTACTTATAGCATGCATGGGAAATACGAGAATTATCTTAGACTAAAGATCCTATCCGTTAAATGCGCTAATCTTCACTTATGACGTGACAGAGGAGCACATGAAATAATTTTATTTTATATCTAGATATTACATATTCATCATTGTCATCACTTCACGGGCGGAAACAGAGCAATAGCTCAGTTTTGGAAAGCCGGTTCTACCGGGAATGCAAACGTTTTGGGTGCAGTTTTGAATCCCGTTTGAGCCTAAATTGGTCTACTTAAATGCAAATGCTAAGTTTTCGCTTCATTCTTTGCATCCAGTTCACAGCATTTTTAAAACATAAAAAAACTTAAGCCTGCAAAATTAACTATAAACTGCGCCAAACGCACCTTCTTGTTATTCTTTGTGTTAATTTCCTTGTATTCAAAGTCACAAACAATAAACGCCACCAGATACGTTGGCATGGGAACGCTTGGGCTAAAGCGACTTTCCAAAAGACCGTCGCGCCTTCTATCACGTGACTCCAGGGGCATGTTTGACAGCGCTTTGTGGCTGACGTCATGTACTACTGTGATGTGGAAAACTGCTTTGAACGCAGGCTCGTCAAAACATGGAAAGACGGAGCGCGCATTTGTTGCCTCAAACTGAGTTGTCGCCAGGCATCTGAAAGTACATTGATAAGTAAGTTGAATTTATTTACTTTACGTAAATTCAGTGCTTATAACGAGAAGATCAAATTTAACCTCAGGCTCTGGAGATATAGTTCAATATCGCTATCCGGTGTCTGACATTTGCAGTCTGCGGTCTGCAAATGCCAGCCACCGTTAACAGACCGTTCTGACCATTTCCATCTAATGTGTTTTTCTTTTTGCATAACGAAAAATTAATTATCTGATATTCTAAGTTAAACAAAATAGGAGCTGCCAACTCTTCGATCTACACTCGGCCGGCAAAATGAAATGATAAATCTTCGTGATAAAAATTCTAAAAAAAAATTATAAATATGAATTTGAACCATAGTAAAAGAACAGAATATGTAAAATGGCTAGAACATTTGTTTAAAATAATTTTGTTGTCTTGGGGATGAGAAATAATTCTTATCAGTCTTCCGGGGTTGCCATGATATGCCCAAGGGTCCAGACCTTCCACATTTTAACCTGTCAAGGCATTTTTAAGTGAGTAACATGGTCAAAAGGCCATGTATGGTTCGTGATTCAGGAACCCTCTGCAGTTGTCTTAACATTCTGTATGTTCCAAGGGGAAAAAGGCTAAAATTTAAAATTAACCGAATTCAGCTTTAAATTTCATTCAAAAGTAGCGTAAATTTTTTTTCGATAAACGTCGACTGATCAGATTACGAGCCTGTTGACAGTTTCTGGCTGGTGTGTAATGCAACTTTAACCGAGAAGAGTAAGCGAGGGTTGGCGAACTTTATTAGCAATTGTAGAAGTTGAGATCCTTTTGTGGTCTAACTGTTGTAGTAGAAACGATGGTAAAGGCCTACTTGCTCCATGTTGTTGCATAAAAGTTATGTTTTATTATTTTTGAAATAGAAATTTAAGCGAAAGCTGATCATTCAGACTTTGAATTCAGCTGTTTCAATTCAGACCCAATTAACGTTGTCGGTTCAAAGTGTCGAGCTACAAGACAAGACCGAAAGGTAGTATGGGTAGGGGGCTCCTTTTCACTCTGAATACTAATGAGATATAAAAACGAGGAAAGCGTCTTCTTTGTCGCTTTAGATATGCAGAAACAAAGTACTATAAGTTTTAGTCACAGTGAATAGCCTATTTTCGAGTTCTCTTGCTTCACTGTCAAAACTAGTTTAAGTGTGAAGCAATTCGTATGAAAGTGTGTTTTACTTGCATGTTCAAATTTCATGCAAACCAAACTCATCTGCACATGAATGGTTTTGCACTTTTGAAACTGAGGGAAACGGGAACTCGGAAATGGCCTATTAAGAAGAATTTTCCAAACTCAAAGCTTTGCCGTTTCATGAGAGCAAACATATAGTCACGCACAAAAACACGCATTTGTAGATTTCTTTTACACTGATCTGCAAACGCTCGATCTAGTAGGAGTAGGCTTGGAACTCTTTCATTCTTTCTGTTACATAGCTTGGTGTTTGGAAAATTATTCAGTGTGGCTGAAAATACCTTGTTTCCATATGTGTGATCTGAAGACAGAAAAAGAGGACCAACAAAACCACACTGGTCATCTCATTGTATCTTATTCAGTGCGAGCTGCCGCCTACTACTCTACCCAAATTCGCTGCACTTTCCGGTTTGGTCTTGCAGCTTGAAGCTTTGATCAGACAACGTTAATTGAAACAGCTATATGCAATCAGAATATTTCAACATGTGTGCAAGTGTTCAGCTATCAAAGGGCTATTGATTAATAATCAACGATTGCACAACCAATCAAATACACGGATTTCCAACAGCCGATAAACATCTTTACTATATCTCACAGTTAGTACGTGCGCTGTGATTTGTCAATTTAGCGGGCCGTATTTTTGAGTACGGCCCGCTAAATTTAAAATCACACTCAATTCCAAGATAAAGAGATGTAATAAATGTCTTACTAACCTCGTTTTCTCGGTCCGTACTGTGAATTACGGACCCTTGTTTTTCCCTTCGATTTATGGCCCGCGCGCGAAAAACGCGGGCCGTTATTTACAGTACGGCCCTCGATCTCGTTTAGTAAGAGGTATAGATCTTGCAGTCCATTTAATTTGTTGGGCCGTTGTTAACTAGCATTGCCATTCATTTTGGGTTACAGTCGCCAGATAGTCTGCTTTAGAATCAACTGAAATAAAGAATATCCTGTTGTACTAACCTGACTTTTCCGCTCTTTGTCTTGTAGCTGCTTTTATAAAATCCTTCCATATTATTTGATAACGTTCCATTGAATTCCAGATAAAGTGCATACGTTTCCTTTTCTCGTAGTTCGTCATCCTTTGCAATAAAATATTGTTGGTTTTCCTTTTGTAGCGCTGTTCGCGCAATTTTCAAACGCTTTTGTTTTGAATCCGTGAGCTTTACATCACCAACACTAAGATCGCGCAAATGCAATATAATGTTCTTTGTGGGTTGATAACACCGTAATACAATTTTAACCCTGCCGGTAAACTTGAACGTGGTTAAATTTATTTGGATGAATATAAATGTCGTAAGATAGTGGACGAATATGTTTCGGAAGACGAATATTTTGATAAGGGAATGCTACCTCCTTTCCAGGATTTGACTGTCTTTTTGAAGGTCCTCGGTTCCGTTTGAATTTAAAAACCAGATCTTCGCTGTATCCATTGATAAACGTGTAAACGGTCGAAACAGCAATGATTATAGCGACGCTAAACGCCAATGCAAGAGGACAGAGTCGGGAAACCGCCATGAAACGCGGACAGTTCAAGTCGAGTTTATTAATTTGTTTTGACCGGTTTGTCAGCGGTGCTTCGAACAACTCTAGCTTCACTAACAGGTATTATTAAGCAGGTCATTTCCTCACAGGCTGCGAGAAATTATAAGATTTTAAAAATAATTAACTTTTTACCATTCGAAAGTTTTGAATAAAATTTCTGATTGATACTGCAGTTGCGGTAAACCAAGTCAATATGCTTGGAGAAAACAAATTGACTTGAAAACTCGGAAACTGGAAAAGAAATACTTGATTATTTCAATATGAAGGCCCTTTAAAGTTCAAACAATGGCAGTAAATGGTTTTCCAGAAATTCAGCGAGTCCATTCCTAATATCTTACGTGTTTATACAAGCAATTGTTTTCTTTTATGCAGCACTAAAGTACTTGAAAAACCTTTTTATCAACTTTCTCTATTTCGTCACTTAGAATATTGGCTATTCTTGGTCAGAGACGGGCAGAAAGAAACAAAGATGGGGGTAGGTGATTTATGGTCAGCAAGAAATTTTTTTCCAGAAACCTGGTGGGCAGGATATTTTTTCCCTTTCCAATGCTCTGCAGAATTTTTTCTCTTTGTAACATTTTTTCTGTTAGAGCCGTGCAAGAAGTTTTTTCCCCCATTTGTGCTGCATGCAATTGTTTTCTTCTGACAAACGCTTGCAGGAATTTTTTTCAAAATCACCCACCCCCTCTCAAAAGTTAAATGATCGGCCCCTTAGGTGGCGTAAGTCAACTGAATCTCCTCTGACATCTCCTCTCTAGAGCCTTCTTAACGCAAATTTGCTGAGGCGTAGAAAAGAGGCTGGCTCACAACTGCTCAGTCATCCTTAGTCATCAGTTGTTCCTCTTGGGGCATGCGCGAGTCTTCCGAGCGGTTTTATGAAGTGAAGCGCGAACGGAAGTGACGAAGCCACCTGTAGGAACCTGTTGCATGTTTGATCTCAGTGCATTAATCTAGGAAAGTACCCTTACGGGGATTTCGTGATCTTTTCTCCGTAATAAAAACAGAAACAAAAGAATTACCTTAAAATTGACCTTAAAATTATTTATTGGCAAGGGTAAGTAAACAATTTCGTCAAGGGGCGCGAATCTTGAATTTAGCGCTGAATTTTGACCTCGTCATTCTGTCGACTGATGTTCTTATTGGTCGGCTCCTGGGCGTTGCATCACTACGGCCGTTTGAGAATCTTTGTAAATATTTCAAATCTCACTCCTAAAATAACTGCATGATCTTATTAGTATAAACACTGTTTTCCTTGTAACCACAGGCAGGGCTTTTCTGGAGACCAACGAACAACGTGAAAAAGGGACAGGAAAAATCGAGGATCTTTACATTTTAAAGATATTGTTTTTCGCAATGCGTGAGCGTGGGTATAGGGCGGCTCCGGTCGAAGATGGCAGCGAACCTTTATCTTCAAACTCACGTTCCCGAGTCAGCTATCAGGGAGCCAGGATGTGCAGTGGGAAACTGTGCGCGATCGTTTTAACTTTATCCATTGCTCTCGGAGCAGTTGTGCTGTTTATTTTCTCCGCGTTTGTTCACGCTTCTGACAGCGAAATTGATTTCTACCGGCGCGCAGTGGACTATATCACCGGGGATCGTTTTGTCCGCTCGGCAGACAGCGAGAAAAATTTCCCCCACAAAGACATTTTGCTACCAAAGGATATAAAACCCGAGAGATATCAAGTTTACCTTCATCCAAATTTAACGACCTTTGATTTCCACGGAGGAGTCAAGATCGATGTCATTGTCGAGAATCCGACAAGAAATCTTCTTCTTCACGTGAAACATTTGAAGATCACAAGTTACGGTATTCAGGATTCGCAGGACAATCACCTTCCTATTTTGCGAGTAGCAGAGAGCAAGAAACTTGAGCAGTATTTGATTGAAATGAGAGACGAACTAAAGAAGGGAGAAAAGTACACGGTTCAGCTTGAATTTAATGGTCAGCTTTCCAACACAATGACGGGATTCTACAAGAGCTCGTACAAGACAAAGAGTGGAGAAATGAGGTACATGATCTATACTAACTTTGTAACCCTAACCTGGAATCAGATCTAAATTCTCCTATATCAGTTCAGTACATACCCAAGTAGTCACGTTATACGAATAAGCGAAATTTTTATCAAGAGGAGATTGTCTTGATCCAAAATCAATTTCTCCCACAACTGACACTGCAGGACATGAATGGCAACCAGTTAAAGGAATTTGTGAGGTGAAATCTTTTGCGTAGGAAATGATGTTTCTACTCGGTTTCTTATTTCCGCGTGAGGCGGTAGGCTGTGTACCGGACAATTAAAGTTGAAGATTGTCAACAACCCTTTTTTGCCCATTTTAATTCGCTACACCAACGAGATCACTTTCAATTTTGCTTTCATTATTTTCAAGAAACAAACAAAAACATTGGATTTTAGTTAAAACTGAAAGCGAGAACAATTTTGTTTAGTTGTTACCAGATCCCTAAAGGCACTCGGCTCGTTCGCGTTTGGAAATTATGATGTTCCCTAGTTTTCTTTTACCGAGTACGAAAAGGCGATTTAAACCCTGGAAATCCAACGTTGATGCCAGCGCTTCAAGTGTGGCTTTCCCACTTATATGAATTATTGCATATGCTCTACATCATTCCACTCCTCACGGGAAAATATGAACCCAATAAATTGACCTCGCTCCCAATGTGTGGCTTCATAGCTCGGTCAATTAGTTATAGAACATCACACCGGTATCGCGGAGGTCACGGGTTCGAATCTCGTTGAAGCCCTGAATTTTTTAAGGCTTCTTTATTCCAATTGCTTAAATTGGAAATTCGCTGCGAAGATCATTTCTCACTTTCAAGTATTTTTTTAGTTGTTTATTTGTTTATTTTTAAGGCACATGGCAACAACACAGTTCGAAGCCACGGACGCTCGAGCCGCGTTCCCCTGTTTCGATGAACCTGAGTTTAAATCACAGTTTATTGTGACCTTGGTGCACGAGAAGGGATACAAGGCTCTCTCCAACATGCCGGTGGAGAGGCTGATAAAACGTGACCACGATGGGCTTATGGAGAGCCACTTTAAGGAGAGCGTTAAGATGAGCACATATTTATTAGCGTTTATTGTATGTGACTTTGCTTACAAGGAATCTCACACGAAAAGCGGAAAGCAGGTATGTTTGCGAGTTTGCCTTGTGCATATTTATTCATGCAGTAAAATAACCCCCGTTGCTACGGGTCGGAATCATGAGAAAACAAGAAAAAAAAATGAGTCTTAGTATTTCATCTTTTTATCTGAATCCTGTTCGAGTCTGCGCTAGCTCTCGTTCCCCAAGAGTTTCGTCAAACTCCCATTCTACTGCAAATACCAAAATACATTAAAAAATTAAAGCTATTTCTTCAAATAAAACCCAGTAACTTAAGCAGGCTGGTTCTTATAAGTGAAATAAGCTAATAATCAAGGGCTGCAGTTTCTTTCTAACTTATAATAATTCAAACACTTTCTAATATGTTTTCATTTATGAAATTTTCATTTTTTGTTCTTTCAGATTCGAGTGTGGTCCAGAAAGGACGCCATTGAGAGCACGAGTCTGGCGTTAAGTGTGGCGGAAAATGTTTTGAATTATTATGAGAAATTCTTCAATATACCATACCCGCTACCCAAGATGGGTAAGTTGACATTCTTTGATTGGATAAGTAGACGTGAAAACTGCAAAGGACCGCGAACGATAATGCTGCTAGTTTACGTAGGATCTGCAAGAGACCTAATCAGCCAAAAATAAACTGTAACACAAGCAAATCACTGATTGGATAATTTATTTCTTTGATTTATTTAATTATTTATCTCCTCAGACCTGATCGCCGTGCCTGATTTTGCCGCCGGAGCCATGGAAAACTGGGGACTACTCACATTCCGCGAAACCTACATGCTGAGTGACCCGGCCTCCGCTAGCGCCGCTGACAAACAGGATGTGGCTATAGTCGTGTCTCACGAGCTTGCGCACCAGTGGTTTGGTAACCTTGTCACCATGAAATGGTGGAATGACTTGTGGCTCAATGAAGGCTTTGCTAACTACGTGGAATACATTGGTACTGATCACTTCCGGAAGGATTGGAAAGTAGTAAGTTGCTTGCATGACACCGTTTTCGTACCTTGGTGTTGGACTGGAACTAGTTTGAAATGAAGGATGATGCGGGGAACCTTTTCAAACGCAGATGACATCAAGCTATTTTTAATTATATTTCCCCACCCCCTGTATTAGCCTCCATTTCAAACTAGTTCCAGTCCAATACCGAGATTTTGCTAAAGCTCAACCTCGTTCCCAGGGTCTCTCATCTTCCCCCCCCCCCTCCTAGAGGGAGAGAGGGCTGGAAGATGAGAGACCCTGGGAACGAGGTTGGCTAAAGCTGTCCTGCCAAATGCCAGTAAAAGTTTGCTTGTTATGAAGAACAGAGTGAGAAGAATGCTTAAAAAGAAAAGAGCAAACCTTCGGACACTTTTAGTGTACTATGTAAACTGCAATCGGCTTTTAAGTATGTTTTTCAGTTCTGTGCAAGCTATAGAGCCTTTGCATAAATGGCGCCAATATTTGAATAACCATACTTGCGGACGCCATTTTGAAACAGCAGATGGCCCTGGGGACGAGGTTGTACTTGCATTTTTTGTACATCCTAAGCCTCACATTCATGTGAAAAATCCTTTGTCTAGAAACATACGTTCGAGGCTAAGGATGTACAAAGTATTGTTATTCAAATTTAGGCGCCATTTATGCATAGGTCTGACGTTTTAGTGAGTGTATTGAATATCGGATATCGTACATTATTATTCAACAAATTGTCTCTCAATATCCGTCAACTGCAGCTGACAGATATTCTGCGGTATACGTAAATAACGATGATTCGGAAGTCTCACAAAGCGCGCATAACGGCAGCTTTTCTAGCTGTAAAATGCTCTTCGTTAAAAATTCGTTGAATAATAAAACAGTTATCCTGCTCAATCTTGCGGAACATCGTCTGATTTTAGCCAACTGGACCTACGGCCTGGTCGGCCAAGTATCAGGCGATATTCCGCGCGATTTCGCAGGATAATTGTTAAACATTCAGTAATTTGGACAACGATAGCTGTAGGTACTTTTCTTGGTAAATTAGTTTTTGTTCGTTTCTTTACAGCTCGAGCAGTTCGTGGCTCACACTTTACAGACAGCACTGTCCACTGACAGTATGGCCAACACCCATCCGATATCCGTCCCGGTCAAAAACCCTTCTCAGATCACGGAGATTTTTGACAGCATCTCTTACGATAAGGTAAGATCCTTTGTAAAAATGTTCTTCAAAAAGTGCTTTCGCCGCTAAAAGCCAAAATTTCCCGCCTTTTTTCTTGTAGGGTTCATCAATAATTCGTATGCTTAGAAGTTTCATTGGAGACAAAAAGTTCCAGAAAGGATTAGAGGTAGGATTTTCAACTATGGGTGACGAATGTTATTCACTTACACCTTTGCTCGTTTGTCTTACCACGCTACTTTATTCATTTTCAGCTTTATCTGAATACTCACAAATACGCAAACGCAGCCGCTGATGACTTATGGGAAGCCTTAAGTAAGGTGAGTAATGGATTTTAAAATGGCTTCATCTCAAGCGATCAAGGTGAAATGACCAATTATGACACGAGCATGGGACAAAGGAGGCCCCCAACAGGATTCGAAGCCATTACCTCTCAGATACCGTTCGGGCCCCCTAACCAAATAAGAGAACTTGGTAAGCTAAGGCCATTTACTTGGTTCATATATGACAAGCGTCCTGCATGCTGCTAGGATCAGCAATTCAGAGCAGTTGGTAAGGGACTGCTGAAGACCGTATTTTGTGGCGAGTGATTATGGAGCGTTTTGTAACGCGTGTTAGATTTCGAAATACCTCAAACTCAGAGGGAAGAAGGAAGAGTTTCGAATTTTCTTTTGCAAAGCAGAGATAACATAGCCTTTTTTAATCTGATGTATAAATGGGTACCAGAAAATATAATGACGAGGGTAGCCCTGGTTGTGGAAGGCGCGGTGCCCTAATGGTTAGGGTAGTGGACTCTGGGTTCAAGCCTCGGCCGGTGCTTTGCGTTGTGTTCTTGGACAAGACGCTTAACTCTCACCGTACCTCTCTTAACCCAGGGGTATAAATGCATCCCATCCAGGGGGAGTAGAAATATTCCTACACGCTTCATGCTATGGAAACCGGGATAATCTCCGACCTGATGGGTGACTACTTTCGAACGCAGAATTTGCCTTTGCCTTTTCCTCTTTTTATATAGACTTGTAAAGATCTAGACGTCAAAGCCATTATGGATACGTGGATCAAACAGAAGGGCTACCCTGTTGTCTACATTGATGAGAACAACCTTCAAGCGAGAGACGGCTCCAAGAAAATGGTCGCAAGTCAGAAACGATTCTTGAGAGACATTCAACAGGGAACAAAGCAATATGACGACCAGGCCAAAGGGTGGGTATCAAGAGTGATCCATGTTGAGTTTCTCCTTACAATATCAGCACCTTGTCAGTAGATAGGGCATGGCTGATATAGGAAGGAGGCCATTAGTAGATTGTAGACATCGAGCTTACTTTGTTTTTACGAATCTGCAGTTACCACTGGCACATACCGCTGACGTATGTCACGTCACACAACCCTCACAAGAAACATACAGTGTGGATGAAGAAGGACAGCGGTGAGTGGAGTGGGGACGAATAAGAGGAGTCTGGAACCCGAATCATGCCACATTTTATCACTCTCGTCCCCATAGCCCATTTCGTTTCTCTTAGCCGGCAAGGCCTTGGCACGAAAAACGAAGGGCTCTGGGGACATACGATTTTCAAAAAAAATCGATTTTTTTTATTGGCTTTTGAGAACAAAGAAATCTTAAACGGACGTCTAAATGTTCGCCAGTCGCCACATTACAACACAAAACATGTAGAAACATCAATGCTATATACATGAATAGAGGGGGTAAGTTTCTAAAGAAACTGTGGTGCTGCGTCGGTGGGAAGTATAACAATATAATTTGGTTTTATCAACTGGGTTGATAATGTCAATTGGACACTGTAAAGAGATTCAAGAGCTGACGTTTCAAGCGTTAGCCCTTCGTCGGAGCGAATCCTATATACATGAAGTCTGGAAGTCCTAGAATCTCGGACCAGAAATCGTATGTCTCCAGAGCCCTTCGTTTTTCGTGCCAAGGCCCTGCCGGCTAAGAGAAACGAAATGGGCTATGGGGACGAGAATGACATTTTATTTGTTTTGAGTGATTTTTCCTTGAGCATCGAAAGTTATTCGCATTTGTTTGAGTTTTACATTACTACGCTTTGCCGTTTGGTTTTAAAATCTAGCGCCACTTTCTTTTCGAATCAGAAGTAAAACCAAAACTAATCGAGACTCGTTCGCGCACGTTTTCCCGCGCTTTTGTCGGCTACATACATTTCGAGTTTTGATTGGTTTACTGGATTGCATGAGTCCTTTGTGACATGATCTAGATCACGATCAGTGATCCGAGATCTCTCGGATCATGGAGCATCAAAGGCGCCGGCGAATCCACCCTGAGCAAGGATTCGCCGATTCTTTTGATGCACTATGATCTGAGTGATCTCGGATCACTGATCCTGATCCGGATCACCCCAAAGGAACTCACCCTTAGTTCTGTTTTTTACGAAAATCGCTCTACATCACATATAATGACTTTAACTCCCATAATCAATATAATGTCGCATTCTTGAACCACATACTAGAGAAATTAACCGGAACAAGGAAGGAACAAGAAACTGATAAAAAAACAACTGGAGTGTATTGAAGTTAAATCTTATATATTACAAAAATGTCTTGAAATACTGAGCTATTACAACCCGTTATGATGACTCTTCTTTGCTTTCTGTACAAGATTATTAAAATTACCTCCATATTAACGAATCATAAAAATGAATGGAAGGTCATACGTCTTCGGAAATCTTCGTCATTATTCGGAAATGTCCGTAAATCATCGTGAAATCTTCGGAAATCTAGGCTGCTCCGGGGTAAAAGGTCTCACGCCTTTGGATAAGAAAATGTTGGCAGGTATATGTGAATGGAAGCTGGTTTTCAAACATTGGCACAGATCGATTTTTTTCGCAGGTTCATGACAGAATTTTGAATTTTACAGACCCTCTTGTGAAATCCAAGGAATATATTGCAATTAGTGTCTATCTTAACCTTAAGTCTAATATTTTCTAGTTCTTTTCACAGTTCAAGTGCCGGCCATCAAAAAACATTACAAATGGATAAAGGGGAATGTTGGACAGACGGGATTTTATCGCGTAAACTACGGTAAAAAGAACTGGCACAATCTTGTAAAGCAACTTAACAGCAACCACAAAGTAAGAACCTGTTAATCTCACTCCAGTCATTTAGCTAGATTGTTTTGTAAGCTTTCTCTTTGGATACTAATTATTGCTTTAATTGCGCTTTACAAATAGATATAAACAAACTAATAATTACTGCGTGTAAGTGCAATGCTGCCGAGAGGTTGAGGCAAGAACAACGCCGATATAGACTGCTCACAGCCGCTTTATTTTTTCAACGCAAAAGAACGGGCAAAAAAGCAGCGAGCGAAGCGCTAGTTTGTGGGGGCGGGGAGCGAGCGCCTCACGTGCCCCACGTTTTGCGCTGGAGTCCAGTTCTCTCGCGATTCATTCACCGCGTTTGCCGATCAGTCTACGCCGATAAGCCGCCAGGTACGAAACGCAGGTCACGGGTCACAGGCCACAGGTCACAAGTCAGAGGTAGGAAAAAAGAAAACTCAACAATTACAGAATTATAAACTCCTTAACGAGCACCAGGGCCCCTGCATTCTACATTGCATTCTGTAGTTTTCCTTTTTTGCTACCTCTGACCTGTGACCTGCGTTTTGTACTTGACGGACGATAAGCTCATAAAACCACATTACCTTCTTCTCGACACTTATGCAAAACGTTTGCGACCCTGTTGAATACTTTCACAAGCGAAGCGACATAGCAAGAAATCTGTAAAAAAGAAAAATATTAACTTATCGATCGTTTGTTTCTTGCAATTGCCAAAGTCCCAGCTGTTCAGAGCGCATATATTGTAGAACAAAACGGACCACATGCCACGCGCAACAACGCTTTCTTTTAAGCCTGGTTCACACTTGTGAACTGATTAAGCATAACACAAGTGAAGTTAGCACAAGCATAAGCGCAAGAAAAAGAAACATCCCCTCTCCCTTTCCTAACCGAATTTTTGGTTTTTACTACTTGTTTGCCGCTAAAATCCTCCCATCGACAGGATTGATTATTATCACTCAACTGAGTCAAAGTTTGGACCCCCTATCAAAACTCCCTGGATCCGCCCATCCTTGGAACTAGTATTGGTAGTACCGAGGAACCTGCAAGTAAAGGCCAACTTTTGTTTTAAGCGAAATCAATGAATCGCAACTTGAAAAACGCCACTCTCATATGTTTTCAATTTTCTTATAAACAGATCATGAATTCTTCCTCTTTTAAGAACTTGGACGACCGATAATAATAGACTCGTACTGTTTTAGGTTTTAGCTGCCGTGGATAGGAGCGGACTGATCGACGACGCTTTCAACTTGGCAAGGTATTCAAGTAAAAGAGCATAATTCGATAGAATTGTAATGCCTATCCGATAAGAATGAGAATATGCAATCTTTGTATCCGTGTGAAATCCTGAGTTTTCCAAAGTTAGTTTAACGGAAGTAGAATCAAATCTGCGAACAAGGTAAAACACGGTTTCCGTATCCGGAATTTCATGACGAGCTAGTTATTACGACCACAAACTATAAAGCGCAGTAGTTTAATTAGAACTCGGATAAACATGTCGCTGGAACAAAACGACGGAAAACATGTAATCGGCAGCAGGAAAGCACGCAGACGTCGTTTTGGCTCTTCTCACGCACGCCAAAAGAGTTCCTGTGGAGGTAGCTAGGGAAAGCATTTGTGGCTAGACATAGATACGCATGTTCCGAAACAACTCGAAAATTGAAACAAGCTAATCAGACGTTTGTGTTTGTATGCAGAGCTGGTCAACTGGACATGTCCACGGCACTGAGCCTAACAAATTACCTGGATAAAGAGAGGGAATATGTCCCATGGTCCTCTGCTCTCGGTCACTTGGGTTTCATTGGCTCAATGTTGAGCATGCGCCCTTCGTATGGTAATTACCGGGTAAGTTAAGATTTATTAAACGCGAAGGGAACAACAATTTGACATGAGGTGAAGCTTGGTAAACAGTGATAGGCTGAGGGAGTAATCTAACAAGAGCACTGCCTGAACAGAGAATTTAACACTGCGCGCAACAAAATTCCATTTTCCTCTAGTTCTGGGCATTTTAGTGTTCAAACATCTGAAACTTCTCGAGGCCTGGACTCCCTACACGTCCTCGCGTGGGTATTTGTGGGGACTGTGTTCGCTTGTACTTCGCTTGAAATTATATCAGTCCGGCAAATTCCAGAATATAGGCTTAAAATTAATGAATATTTATTTTTTTTCTGTGCACAGAAATACATCGTGAAGAAAGTGAAGCCACTTGAGAAATATGTGGGATGGGAAAGTGAGGGTGATATCTTAAAGATGTAAGTTATTTGACAGCTTCATTTCAATGCCAGTTAATCCATGCACGTTAATTTTCCGGCCCTTCGGACCTTTTTTTCAGGGCCTTAAATTTTTCGCCAATAAGGGGGAGGGGAGCCAGGCCCCCCGGCCCCTCCCCTTGATCCGCCACTCTCATAGAAAACGAGGGCGAGTAGTCTAATTGTTAATTATCTTCTTTTTCGGATTCTTTTGTAGAGCTATGTGATCCTGACAGTTTTAAGCTGACCTCTCACATTAATTATTGCTCCTAGTTTCTTCTCCTCCCTGAAGGAGCTTTTCAAAAAGAAAAATAATATTTTTGTTGGCTTATTTTAGGTATCTCCGAAACAATGTGCTGTCAACACTGGCCAGCCATGGAGATGCTCACGCAGTGAATTACAGTTTGACTGGGTTCAGAATGTGGATGAAAAATCAGAGGTTATTACAAACATACTACACGTCTATGTTAACTACGATTTCAAAACTAATCGAAAGGACGCAAATAACCCAGTAATAAAATCGAATAGAAACACGAAGGAAATATTGTAGCTGGTGTGAAGCACGGCAAACTTGCGGGTCTTACTGCTGGTTCGCTTGGAAATTGGCGCGAGTTTTTTAAACCAATCAGTGAGCATAGACCAGTCTAGTAATGCAAACCGAAGCAATTGCGAATTAATTTCGAGATATAATAAATAACCAAACAACACGGGAAACTTCCGATTCTTTTTGCCTCTATGTTGTAGTTAACCGTGTTTGCGAAAACAATCAAAGATAACATTTCCAAGTTAATGCGCCTTTTCTTTTCTCTCCAGCCTCACAATCTCTCCGCACATCAGGGACATCGTGTACCACACCGCCATCAAGTTCGGTGGAATGGAGGAGTGGGAGTTCATGTGGCAGAGATACCAGAATAGTGTTGATCCAACAGAGAAATCCAGGATACTGTACGCTCTTGCTGGAACCAAGGAACCTTGGCTGTTGAACAGGTTTCATTCTGTTCTTTTTCTAACTTAAAGCAATCTTGTTCCCAGAGTCCACGTTCCCCTTGACCAGCGGTCTCTCGTTTTCCATTCCACTGGATAAGGGTAACGCGGGCTCTGAGGACGAGATTGAACTTAATGGGGTTGTTTCACGTTAATGCGTATGTGCGCTCTTGATAATTAACGTTATTGCATCTTTTACAAGGCGCAAAAGGTCGATGGAAATTATTTTCTCCCTAACTTTGAAAAGTGTTTCGTCTAACCAGAAATCAAATCGTCGCACATGCACGTGAGAGTGTGTCAGGGTAACCCAATTACATAATTAAAACTTAAATGACTGGCGGAGAACAAGGGTTTCAATAAATTGATGAGTTTTCCGTAAATTTACGTTCAACCTACACTAC
Organism: Blastomussa wellsi; assembly: GCA_947652115.1. Classification (NCBI taxonomy): domain Eukaryota; kingdom Metazoa; phylum Cnidaria; class Anthozoa; order Scleractinia; family Plerogyridae; genus Blastomussa; species Blastomussa wellsi. Next base: position 3,092,343 of record OX393569.1, on the reverse strand, counting down.
TGTAGCTCGTACGAGTGTCCTGAAGAGGGATGGGATACCAATCCCATTCCTATTTTTTGTTTCTTATTTCCCAGTTTCCCAAATTTCATTCTCCCAGTGAAAACAATTGGCAATCCCAGTTTCCATTTTATCCGTTCAAACCCCTCTCGTAACAATTGCCCTCTTTGGCAATGGAGTTCACTCGGAAATTAATTATTTTTTAGGATTCTGGAGTATTCCTTGGACGAGTCTAAGATCAGGACACAGGATATGCTGCACGCCATTTCGGGAGTTGGATCGCATATATACGGACGTCTTCTTACTTGGGATTTTATCAGAAAGAATTTTGATAAGATCATTAAAAAGTAAGGGCGTTTTACGTCCGTAAGGGCATTTTGTATTCTGTTTGTTAGTGGAATGCTGCCTAGAGGTTGATGCGCCGATAAGCTCATAAAAACACATTGCCAAGTCCTCTTGACTCGTATTAAACCAAAACGTTCGTGACCCTGATGAATACAAAAAGCTGCTCAGAGAACGCGGTGTTCAAAACGGACCGTATGCCATGCGCAACAATGCTGCTCTTGATACTGCGGGCGCAATGCAGACATCAAGAAATCCGGAATCTCCACACCTCGATGAACACGAATTACACGATTACAACGGCTGCCTCCATGGTATATTGCAATTCCTGAGATTTGACTAGTTTACAGGCCATGGAATATGACTTCATATATACCACGGACCAAAAATATGGCAGGTGTAGGCGTCAGCGAGAACTGCGGGGGCTCAAATGATGCAATTATTTGGGTGTTTTTAATAAAAAATTTCACTCGCGCTTACTGGCTGTCTGTCAGTTCATATCCAACGCGCGCTCATGGAATAATTGTTAAATATAAACTTTTTAGAACACCACACAGTACTGAATTTTGATGATATCTTGCACAGGGTGGGAAAAGATGCAATGGAAATCAGTTATTTGATCAGCATCGCTACTCGAGGATTCAATACGGAGTTCCAGCTTCAAGAGGTATCATAAAACACATATACCAATTTAATACCGGTTTAATTAATATACAAGAGGATAATAAAAGAGATTACATCAGCAAATTAGAAAAGAAGGAGATTCTATCAACGGTGTGGAACAAAAGCTTACAAATGATAAAAAGAGAAATGATGCAAAAAAAGTAATGTCCTGTTGATGCGAACTTGTGGCAAAGAAAACACGCCTGATTCCCCGACGGAAATCGAACCAACATCGGTCGGGTGCTTTAACCGCTGCGCTACAGGGATGTAGTTAATATATATTTCTCAAATTTCTATGCATTGTTCGTTACATTTAGAATATAGGCCAATAATAATCTGTTACTTGGTTAGTGTTTTATTAAATATTGTTTTCAAAAATGTCCTTTTAGAGTCTTTTATAGAAAGGGATAAGAGGTGTGCCACAAATGCAGACTGCAGGCCTGCAGATTGGCACTCCGGTTGGCCTAAATATCACTCCGTCTAACCTGAATAGTCTGCAGTCTGCATTTGTCGCACACCGAGCAATGAGAGACTGGTCGATAGAGAGTTAATACTAAGCACGTTTTACGTTTGGTCACAGGTTGAAGAATTCGTTGCTCAGCACAAAGAAACACTAGGATCCTTACGTGCGACAAAGAAGGCGTTAGAGTACGTCCGGGGATGCATTAACTGGATGAAGAATCACGGGAAGGAAGTGGAGGACTGGCTCCAATCACAAGTGGACTCGCTCAGCAGCAGGCTGGAGGACCTCTAAAAATGCCCCTATTTGAACGAGCTTTAAGTTTTGACCGTTATCCGAGGGTCTTAATGAGGGTGGAAATACCTTTGAGGGCCGGTTAAAAATGTAGCTGTTTGCATTGACGGTAAACATTTAGGCTATTTGCCAGTTTTTCACTTTTTGACGGTTGGCGGTAATTTTTACGGCAGACGATTACCTCCATTGCCAGGGACCCTCTTATCCTCTGATAACATTCTTTTATAACAAGTTTTTTGGTGAAGCTATTCAGGAGTAAACTGCAATTTTAGGAAAGTGTCTTATATATAATGACAGTATGGAACCAACAACAGCAATTTGCATGACTATAAGGAATTATTACAGTATTGCAAAAGCTTATTTTAACAACTATTGTTTGAGACATGCAGAAAGGATGCCTTTCATTGCACTGGCCTTGCACAAGTTTATGACGTCGAACTTGCATGATTTCTGAGCGAGAAAACGAGTTACGTCTTTAGGCTATTCGTTCTTTTTTGCTTTGCTTTGCCGTTTTCTTCTTTTCTAAGTAGTTTTGCTGCGGTTGTTGTCCTTCTACTGGCCTTGCCTTCAGTTCATGAATCTCAGAGAAAACATCATCCAAACTGGAACTTCTTACCATGGAACAGCCAGGGGTGGTCCAAGGAAATTTCCTTTCAAGCTTTTCACTCAAATTTCTCAATCGCCCCGATTCACTCTGATCTGGGTATCGTAGGAAGCATGATTTCCTTCTTCAGATCCTCAGTACAATCGAATGGTTGCCTCTATTGTCCAAGGAGAAGAGGTCAGCAGTGAATCACAGGGGCGCCGCGTTAGGGCGTTCAAAAAGAAAGTCAAAACGGAATCTCTAAGAGTATCTTCACACTTTACAAATATCTGCAATAAAATATTGCTTAAAATGGTTTTTAAATACTTCTAAGAACCTTTTCAAAATAAGGTTCGTCGAACTCTTTATGCTTGGGATGCGTGCAATATCTGTGTATGTAGATGACTAGTTATTGTTTCAATTTGAAGCCCGCAACGGAAGTGTCGGCTTTGGCTGAGTTCGTTTTCAAGTTAAAATTAAATCGCACATCAAATGAAAGTGTACCAATAAACAATAGTAACAATAGGTCGACCTGTGAAATACACATATCTGTTAAGTTGAACAAAACGTTTCGCATGCATTCATTTATTGTTTAAGGTGCCCGGTTCTTAGCTTCTATATAGGCTTTCTGTTTGAAATTAGAGTTGTACTAAACCAATCTGCCTATTTGCTCCCAATTTCAGAGATGACATTTGATTCTTCCCCAAAAATCTTAAAATACACGTAAAAGCTCTACTCAGTTAACTAATATTTCTCTAATCACTGCGTGTACAATTTGGCCAAACAATTGGCAGGGCTGCTAATAACGGTCGCTGCTGCATTATCCGAGCCCAAGGCCAATGTCATTCCCCATCGATAATGACCATAGTTATGGAAAATACTTGGCTCTAAAGGGTCTTGCTGTGGGTGTCCTTGTAGGGCGTATACCCACAGTGACCTGAATATCACTGTCTTTCAGCACTTTGAGGCGTGGACAGAGTTTCTTGCACTGTCTCAGCATAGACCAGTGGCGGATCTAGGGGAGGGGCCCGGGGCCCCGCCGCCCCCCTTCCCTTATGAACGAAATTTTAATGCACGAAGGGCCAAAAATTTCTTGGTCCCTCACCTTAATTCAAGGCCCGCAGGGGCGAAAAATTTTTCGGGCCCCCACCTTAGAAAAAAGTCTGGGTCCGGCACTGCAGACTGCACAATATGGGGCAGAAATACTTATATTGAGTTATCGTCGATTTGGCTGATAAAATGAACCAAAATGTTTTCGCCTGTACACGTGAAAAGGCAAGGACAGCAAGTCAGGAACAAACTGACAGATTATTAGCTGGAACCTTTTTGTGAATTCCCAATCCTCAGACGCAACAATAAGGATCTTACGTCCAGTTCCCTCTCGGGGTTAGGTATACAGAGTGAAGGGGCGGATCCAGGGTTTTTCTTATGGGGGGTGGGGTGTGTCACTAAGTAAGGAATGACATAATTTATGGGTGAAGTAAGCAGAATACTAGTTGTATTAGACAGTCGCAGGTTAACTCAGGGGGTGCGCACCCCTTGCACCGTCCCCTAGATCCGACCCTGGAGTGCCATGAATTCCCTCTCCTAGCTCGTCAAAATAAAAGCTGGTATTAACCCCTTCAACACAAAAGTCGATCTTGGGAAACAGGCTGCCATCGTTTTGTACCTTCAGGAGAGAACCTATCACCAGTTTGGAAAGATTGCAAAAACGCAGTCGAAAACTATTATGACAAACTATTTGAACCTGGCAAGTCACGGTATTGGGGAGTTGGGGTGCAGGGTGATCTTCCGCTTCCCACCTGCTCTTCTCCAGCCCTCCCGTCCAGTACTCTCCCGGGCTCTTGCTCCCTGCCCCCCTCCACTTAGTAGGATTTCGTGATAGTGTGATTCATCTGGCATGATCTGGGCAAGAGCGCAGCAGAAAATGAGGTGACATTTTCATTTTCTATTGCGCTGACACATTCGGGGCTATCGGGCATGGGGTAATTACAGCCCTACAAGGCCGAAGGTACCCGTACCCTTAATTTTTCGCTGAAATCCGCAATCCGTGTGCTTTTTGAGGCTAAATCCGTTGATCCGCGAACCTATTGCGGACGCGGGTCTGGAATCTGTACCTGTTTATACCGCTTTACGGAAATAAATCAGAAATTTCATAATAAATAAATATATATTTTTTAATAAAAGTAAACTTCAAGGCTTTATCCAAGGTGAATGGAACTAGTACATATCTGTTTTCGTCACGGCTTCAATTTCGTCGAAAATATGCATCGTGCATTATGAGGTCAACTTTGCGCCGAGAGACTGGGGACGCTCACGTGCTATGAATATAAGATAATAAAATTTCTCAAAGAAAACGTGAGCTGGGGGTATAGCTCAGTGGTAGAGCATTCGACTGCAGATCGAGAGGTCCCTGGTTCAAACCCGGGTGCCCCCTTCTTTTGAAAAGATGGGAGATCGGAGAAAGAAAATCATATCTTTTATGTTTCTTTTTCTATTGAAGAAATAATTTTTTTCTAACATTGTATTTTGTTTTCTTACCTTTTTGGGTTTGACAAATTTCCCCTTTTCTGATTTCTGCGATGTTTTGCACCTTACATAATTCATAAAACCTGATAAAACACCGCCTTGCACAATACTCTGGTATCGCAATTGTTAAGCTTATCGTTATACGTTGAAAGACCGGTTGAAGATAATACAACGGACTGTATTTTAAAATAAAGTTTCTGCAATTCTCAACTTGTTTCCATGTTTTTTTGCAATCCCAAGCGGCAAGCGATGGATAACTCACCCCCTCCCCACTGGAAATCGTTTATCTTCCTTGTCACACAAAGGGAAGCGAACATGGCATCCACAGGCGGGAACGAGCATGAGAAAGAACTGGTGGGTTGGTTTTACCCCTCAGAAGAAATCAAATCTGAGGCATATGTGTCCAGTATGGATCGATACAAGGAGTTGTATCAAAAATCCATAGAGGATCCGGCAGCTTTCTGGGGAGAAATTGCAAGCGAATTCTACTGGAAGGTGCCGCCAAGCAAAGAGAATTTTGTGGACTTCAACTTTGACATCCTTAAGGGGAAGATATTTATCAAATGGATGGAAGGAGCTGTGACGAACATTTCTTACAATGTATTGGACAGAAATGTGGAAAAAGGACTTGGGGATAATGTGGCATTTTATTGGTGAGTTCTTTCATGTTCTCCAGTGCATTTGGGATTTCACTGGTAAAGCTGTCACGTGTGAATTTGATTTGCAAAAAGGAATATTTCGTGACCAGAATTATGTTTTGTAATGTTTTTAACTGTATGTAAGAAATACGCATTTTTGCTAAATTCTCCTGTTTTTTACATTTTTATTAGATTTCAATAGCGTTTGCAGCCTGTAGCTGGGGAACTTTCATATATTTATAGCGGCGGCTAATCATGAGTTTGTCAGCTGCAAAGCATGCCATTTAATATGTTTGGCATTTTGGTGTGTCTGCGAACCACATCTAAATTTGGGTCTCCCATATGTTTTTAACACTGGATAGCTTGTTTTAGACCATTATCTTTTTAGTGCAAGTACTTAATTTAAGTAGTTTAATAAAATATAATTAAGTGAAGAAATGTCTTTTTCACAGATGGCCCTTCCATTTTATACCCCCCCCCCACACACACACACACATACATACACATACTTTAGACAAATTTTCTGAAAGGGCCTGAAAGTCATTTCCAAGATGGTAGCTTCATCTTCATTGCAATTTGCCTCAAAATTATATTTCTGAAGGTTACAGAGGATAAGTTATGCTCTTCTTTGAAGGGGTATCATGTCACACTTTGATCTTTGGACTTAACTCATTAACAGCACGTGTGGATAAAAAACAAATGGCCCAGAAGGTAGTCGCTTTCCTAGAGGACCTGCTTGGATAAATATTTCTGACACGCAATATAATTGCACAAAGAGTAAACGCAGCAGAAAAGAAATTTAATTTTAACTGTCCAAAATAATTTCCAATACCAACATCAAGAGAAAGAAAAAAAATTTGCAAGAAAACCGCAACTCATGGCATATCTTTAAACTCAGCGGTACAACATAGGACCCCTACCCCCTTGTCCCCCCCCCCCACCCCCTGATAGGGTCCTTTGTAGACTCGCTGTACAAGCTTGTACAAAATTGTAACCTTATTTCATTCAAGTTTGTACATGTCATCCATCAAATGATTTCTAAATGAATGATTGTGCAGTTTAAATAAGATCTTGCAGTCTTTCCCGTAAAATCGTGAACACCAGAAATGTTTATGGAATGTTATTGTGTTACAAATAAAAAGCCAATCAGGTGTGAGAAAACTAAACCGCAAACAGCATGGTCATTATTTTGTGGTTTTGAGGTTTGTTCGCTTGTCCTGAACTTTGATGCGATTGGTCACTACACAATAAACATTCCAGAAATTTTTTCTGGTGTTCACAGTTTTACGGGAAAGACTGTAAACTCAGACGTATTAATTCATCAAATTGATACATTACCCTGCTGCTCCAACAAACAAGATAAGTGCATAAACATAACGTAGCTGAAATTATTACCTTGTATAACAAATAGCTCTCCAGCGCAATGGCACATATAACTTTTAAAAAGCATAATTATTATCTATATTAAATTGTTGGAAAAAATATATATATTTTTGTAATTGTAAATGAGCTAAACAAAATTGTTGTTGGCGTTGTTATATAATTATATTTTCCTATATTCTAACTTGGGGAACACTCCTTGCCTTGACAACCACACTTAACTATAAATCATTTTAGTTAAAGATGTGCACAGTGACGTTTTTGATGGTCTTGCTGATCTCCTGCTGTTCATTTGCAAACTATCAGTTGACTTGCTTATAACAACAAGATGTAATTAGCCAGGCTTGAATGTGGTAATCAACAGGAATGTGAGAAGGGACAGCAGGGAGGGGGATATGTATACTCTTATGCACAAGGCTATTTTATCAAATTGAGGTATAACTTCGGACTCAATTAACACTAGTTACTTTTTACGTATATGTCTTTATTTGACCTTTCCTTGTCCAAATACAGGGAGGGAAATTTTCCTGGCGACAGCAAAAAGATTACCTACAGTGAGCTTCTTCTAGAAGTTTGCAAGTTTTCTAATGTGTTGAAAGACAAGGGTAAGATCAATGTTTTTGTTTTGTCTCTCGCTTGCAGTTTTCTCACAAAACTTGTTAACAAAGTAATTAGTAAAGTTAGTAATAGTTCTTTCCAACAGTGTTATGTATCGTACCATTGCCATACAAGAAATTTTTTATTAAGAAAATTAGGATGTTTTATGAGAACTTTTTGACAGCATCAAATGTTTTTGACATACATGTAAATGTCATCTTCACGATATCTTCACCTGGTGGTGACTTAAATTAAGTCAAAAATGTTTCGTTTTTTTCCTTTTTAAGTGTTAAATTCTTTTCAGTCTTTCATAGCACTGTTGCTGCTTTAATTACTTTCATAATAAAGTTGAAATGCTTTTATTTTTTTAAATACAACTTCAGGCATCAAGAAAGGTGACAGAGTAGCAATATATATGCCGATGATTAATGAGTTGGTAGTTGCCATGTTGGCTTGTGCAAGAATCGGAGCTGTTCACTCGATTGTGGTAAGTCAGTTGAAATTGCAAACATAACAATTACATTTTTAACTGTTTTATTGACCATATGTTTGGGTTCTTAAGTAGTTTTAATTTCTTAATCATTTATATGCACAGTCAGTTTATTATCATTATCATTATCATTATCATTAGTATTGTAATCATCATCAACATATTCATTATTATTATCCCTCCACTCTCTCCTGTCCATTTTTCCTTATATAGAGTGCATTCCATCCTAGATGTTTTTTATTTGTTTGCTTCTTCATAGTTTGGGGGATTCTCCGCAGAATCATTAGCTGAGCGTATACTTGATTCAACTTGTAAAGTGCTTGTCACTGCTGGTAAGTAGATGTGGTAAAATCCGCTTAGTATACAAACCTAGTGGCCCACCAGGCTGCAGCTTATCCCAGTTTCTGTAATATTAAGTGACTAGGAGTATATCTACTCCCCCCTGGGTGGGATGTTAGTTCCCCCCTCTCCTACCCCCCAGCATTAAATTTCCTGGTACCCATTCATATGCCTGGGTGTTAAGAGAGGTACTATGAGAGTATAAGTGTCTTGCACAAGAACATAATGTAGTGCCCCAATCGAGGTTCAAACCTGAACCGTTAAATCTGGAGTCAAGTACACTAACCATTAGGCCCCTGCGTCTCCCAATACTGGTGGTAAATGTGGTAAATGCATCAAATGAACATTTCCAAATGTGTATCAACCTACAATATTTTTTGAAGCCACAGTTAAACAAAGAAAGTTATTAACTTTCTTTTGCGTGAAGATTTATTAGATTGATCAAAATCATATTTCGAACTGTTATTTACTGGTTATCAGTCTGAATGACTGATAAAATTATATTTTAAATTAATGGATGACTGTCTGTTTTACCTTCAGATGGGTCATACAGAGGTATAAAGCTTATTGACTTGAAAGCAATTTCTGATGAAGCCATAGCAAAGTGTAAAGATCAGTGAGTATTTATTAATTATTACAGGTATTAACCAGTTGCAGGTGTCTAAATATCCTAAAACAGAAAGCTTTTCAGTGTCCCTGTTTGGTCAGGTTTTTGCCACATGCCATTATCAAAATATCATAAATTTAAGAAGCAACTCCTGTTAAATTTAGGGCTGTGTATTTAAAATATTAAGAAATCTTTTTTCCACGTTTCTCTAGAAAAAACAGCCAATATTCTACAAGTTATCATGCTGGCTTGTATAGCGGGGCTTTGTCAACTTCCTTTGATAACTTTCATATTTAACAAAACCTACAAATTCACTGAATTACATACACAAGGTTTAAACTGTAATTACTTTTAAGTGTTTAATATTTATAATAAATTGAATTTAGCTGTTAAAAGTTGTATGGACTAGACCAAATATGTCTTAAGGTGCTTAGGGCTGAGATCAAATTGGTGATGATTATAATTATAATACTTACCAGTATAATAATTGTAATTATATCAATTTTTATAATAACAATCAACATATAGAAAATTGAATGAAGAACAAATCAAAAGGTTTTGAATGTTGCTCTTTATGTGATTTTCAAGGTGAGGAATGTATTCATCATTTAGAATTCAGGGGCACTTTCAGCAGAGCATTCATGACATTTTCCTGTATGTAATGAAACATTTATAATAAAACCTATTTCTGTGTGTCTATTTTTCAGAGGATTTACTGTAGAAACTTGTATTGTTGTTCAGCATGTGGGTGGTGCAGGCTCAACAAATAGTCCACGGACATCACCTGTTGCCAAGAAACCTTGCCCTCCAATACAGGTGATTAATTATTTCAATCACAACTCTCTTTTCTCAGAATGCTAGCAGTAAATTTAAACATGAGGGGACTTTCATTTATTAGGAATTGGGGGCCAACTATATTTTGCTGGGGAAGGGCAGGTGAACAGTCTTAAAACTTTGGAAAAGGGGGAGGGGTGGGGAGAGTGGGGTGGAGGGAGGTGGACTTACAAACTTTAAGAAACAGTGGCCAGTGGTCAATATTAATGTGTAATTAAGGGATATCCACTTCTGATCAGGTAAATTAAAAGTGACAATGTATGGAGTGAAATTAGTTATTATTACTGGTATACTATCTATCGATATCGATCAATGTTATTAACACCATGGTCAGGGATTCAGCTTTCCTATAGTTATTTTGGATTCCCATTCTTATCCTTTGACATTAGTTAAAACACTGTTTTGCTGCACTATTTTTGCAGACAAATTTTAATAGCGCTATTGACTGTTGGTGGCATGAACTGATGTCATGTGCAAGTGACAAGTGCAATCCATGTTGGACAGATGCCGAGGATCCTTTATTTATGCTTTATACAAGGTATTCATTTGTTAACTGGGTGCAAGGCTCTGGTGAGGTTAAGTCTGCGTTGATCCTAGTGGCCCATACCGCCACTAGTATGAAGCGACTAGTCCCCCTGGATGGGATGCTAGTCCATCACAGGGTTACCCCCCAAAATTTGATCTGCAAACTCTGATTGTTCGATCTGGAGTCCAGCACAGTAACCATTAGGCCATTTCACATGTCTGACAAATAAGATGTCTCCATTCTTCTCAGCTTTTTACTTTCCATCTCCATTCATGTTCCCAGATTTTAGAGCACTTTTACACGTATCTGTATAGGATAGTTTTGGACAACCAGTGGGGCATTGTCCATTGTCCAGTTCACCGTACAATAGGACCTTTACTGGTCTTGATTCTGGGCACATGGTATTATTTAAATAGACTAGTTAAAAACTAGCAACAACAACACAGTCACTTTATTACCAACATTGCAATCAACAGCTTAGAGGCCCATCAGGTTAGAGCTTATACCAGTTTCCTTAGCATAAAGCAACCAGCCAATAATCCTTCAATAAAAGGCCAATGCAGTTTATTAAATTGACATTTCTCCTGTGGTTTTGAATTTATAAAATTTATCCTTCGCTGCAGTCTACGCAAACTATGCTAATAACATAATTTTGAATTTATCTTGATCACTTGATTTTGTTTCACCAGTGGATCAACTGGCAAACCAAAAGGTGTCCTTCACACTGTGGGTGGCTACATGCTTTATACAGCTGTTACTTTTAAGTAAGTAATGGAATTTATTTGTAGTGATTTTTTGTACATCAAATGGAAGGTGTTCTTCTGGTAGAAGTTAATAAACATAGGTCATGGCAATTTCCTGGGTTTCCTCCTTCCACAAAATCCAACACTTCAGAATTATAATTTTATCGGGAATTAGAGGGCCACAGGTTTGTGGGTCACAAGACTGTTACTGATGTACAACCCTGATTATTAAACAAGGTTGTTTTGTTTTGTCATATTATCTTCTAATCTTCAGTTGCTACCGACTAACTTGTTTGATAATTATCATGTGTAGGTATGTGTTTGACTATCATCCAGGCGAGGTGTACTGGTGCACGGCAGATATCGGCTGGATCACCGGTCACAGTTACATCACTTATGGCCCATTAGCAAATGGCGCAACAAGTGTGCTGGTAAGTTTATTAGTTATCCGCCTCGTTCTTGATTTGGAGGAGGCAGCACTTTCCTTTTCTGGATTCAACAATCCTGTATAATTATCTACCACTGGTCTTTTATCTTTATACGTTTGTGCAACAACATTGTTTGAAAAAAAAATACTGAAAATAAAAAAGAAATTACTTCATTGACCACTCCCCAGTGATGCTTTGTAGGGCCAGTTATGTAAATATCAGTTAACATTGAAACAAGTACTGTACAAAATAAACATAACTAGTGACGCCCATTAATTAGTAGTGATGCAAGTCAAGGCAAGGTCTGCGTCAAGCCTTGTGCCAGAGCTTATCCTGGTTTCCTTAGCATGAGGCGACAGAGAGTATTTCTGCTACCCCCTGAATGGGATGCTAGTCCATCACAGGGTTAACCCCCCCCCCCCCCAGCAGTAAATTCACTGCTACCCATTTATACACCTGGGTGTAGAGAGGCACTGTGAGGGTAAAGTGTCTTGCCTAAGAACATAGCGCAGTGACCCAGCCAAGGCTCGAACCCGGTCCGTCTGATCCGGAGTCCAGAGCACTAACCATTAGGCCACTGCGCCTCCCATAGTGATGCAAGTGCATATTCAGCAATACAAGAATTCCTCTAGAAAAAAATTTCTGGGGGTGTGAACTTTGACTTGCATGACAGTGACTAACATTTTTATCTGCGAGACTGAGTTTCTTTAAGTTTTTGGATCATGAGACCGAAATTGAGATACTGAAACAACTTTGTTAAAAAATCCCACCCCACTCTACTTCTTCCCCCATTTACCTCCACCCCACCCCACCCCACTCTACTTCTTCCCCCATTTACCTCCACCCCACCCCACTCTACTTCTTCCCCCATTTACCTCCACCCCACCCCACCCCACTCTACTTCTTCCCCCATTCACTATCTGGTGTAGCTGTCACATAGTAGACTGCCAAGTTAACTCTTACCCGGCACAGCAGGTCTGTGCAGTCGCAGGAATTGATACAACTAAATTTGTAGCTCAATTGTGTCATATTCCTTTTTGATTGTAGTTTGAGGGTACTCCATTTTATCCCGATTCTGGACGTTTCTGGGAAGTGGTTGATAAGTACCATGTTTCTAAGTTCTACACAGCTCCGACTGCTATCAGAGCCCTGATGAAGTTTGGAAAAGCTGTTGTCCAAAAGTAAGTGACATTGAATATACATTTGTGTTTGAGGAAAAAGTCAAGGAGATAATATTAATCATCTTTCTTTACATTGCTGTTCACTGAACAGTTGTCACTTGACAAAGTTTGTAATGCATTTTTAAATCTTCTTGAGAACCTCTTGACAAGTTTTTGCTGGCTTCTATTTGAACTGGCCAATCAAAACATGGGAACTACGTGGGAATTTCACTCGTTCTCAATCTGTGAGCGAATGGCAAGTTGTTGCATTTGATTGGCTGTTATTTTGAAATGGAAGCCAACTGAAGTTGACAAAAAGATGTTGACGTCTTCATCGCAAATGGAGGTTGTGGGCCCAGGAATCCGGGGCTGATGCTGCCAACCCCAAACCCAGATACACCCTGTTCTGCCTGCATCCCAGGCAAGAGACCCGCACACCTAACTGCCACATGACGATGCAACAGCACTTTATTGACAACATTTCTATCGACATCGATCACAATGATAACAGAATCAGAGTCAACAATGGGAAAAACACTAGCTAAAAAATGTTGATACACTTCTATAAACTTTAGGCAAGAACTCACTAAGGGGTGGGAGGGTGGGAAAACTGTCGCACTGTCCGGGTCCCCATTCAGTGTGAGAGAACTTCGTTTCCTGCCTCTTTCGCAAGCTCAGCCGGCAGGAAAAACATATTAAGTAGCACTATATGAATTAAAAAGTAATGCGAAAAGGGAGAGGAGGCAGGGAATACTAAAAACTGCGAGCTACAAAATCACCCTGTATGCTGAGAAAAGTTACAAGCACATGCTAAGGCACATGCATAAAATGCATCAGAATACTTCTGACCCTACGTCATTTTTCCCATTTCACTTGATAAACTGATTTTATTAATGAAAGTGGCTTACAAAATCCACAACTTTTTGACAACTAAGTCTGCTCTACATCCATATTGTAGGTACAATCGCAAGTCTCTGAAAGTGCTTGGGACTGTAGGGGAGCCTATAAACCCTGAAGCATGGCTTTGGTATTATCACACTGTGGGTGATGAAAGATGTGTTATCGTTGACACCTACTGGCAGACAGAAACTGTGAGTATATATATGGTGACTTCAATTCCAATCTGATTGGTTCTCCAGTTCTTGTCAATATCTCAATTATTGCGGCATGAGGGATACAGGCATATTAAGATTGATTCTCTAAAATAAACACGTCACTGTCAGCACTTTGTCTTCATTTGGTTGTTAATAATGTTTTTAATTTTTTCAGGGTGGGCATGTCATCACATCACTTCCTGGAGCAACACCCATGAGGCCAGGAGCAGCGGTAAGTATGCTGTGGCACACATCCTGCACATCGCAAGGATCGGCAATGTTGAAAGCATCACGATTATGATAATATGAACCTAGTAAACAGCCTAGCTCACTAAGAGTTCTCGTAGCTCAGTTGGTTAGAGCACCCAATCAGTATCTGGGAGGTCATGGGTTTAAATCCTGTTGTGGACTCACTTTGTCCCACTCTTGTGACAAAATGAACAATTATTCAACTTCATCATTTATTCACCAAGCTGAAAATTTACCACCTTTCATGATGTCACAACTTTCTACCCACCATGTCCCGGTTGTTCAAAGGGTGGATAGTGCTATCCACTGGATACATCATTATACAGTGGATAAGTGCTGGCAAAACAAACTGCACTATCCACTAGATAGTGATTTATCTGGTGTATAGTGTGGTCCACCCTTTTGAACAACCAGGGCCAGATAAATCGCTATTCAGTAGATGAGCATTGACAAAACAAACAGCAAGGCAGAGGCTGTTAGACTTTTCAAATCCTACTGGCTCGTAAAGGAAACACCTGACTCCAGTTAGCTTCTGTTAGTTGGAACAATTGTGGTGTGACATGGGATTCTGCTACTACTCCTTCTGGATGTGGTGCTGGGTAGTCTGTTTCTAGGTTTTCCTGACAAAGGTGTGTAAATAAGTGGTTACCCTTTGATGATGTGACTGGCATCCCACCCAGTAAGTGCCTGTGCATTATACTGGTAGTCACACAGTGCTGCACAAACCAGAGTTCAACACCTGAAGCTGGGTTCTTGGCTATTATGAGCAGGACTGTCCCTGTTTTGAGCTGAATTCAATGTTATCAAACTCAAGTTAAAACACACTGAGGAAATCATTTATTTCTTTGTTTTCTCCACATTTAGTTTCAATTGAGAAGATATATCAAACACTCAAGAGAGTGTTTCATCACATTTCCAAACACCTCGAAGTTCATCAAAAATACTGTGTGGCTTGTCGTATCTTCAACTCTCTTCTTGGTGTTTGGAAATGTAATGAAACACTGTATTTCAATCATGTTTGATATATTACTTCAAAACTCATGTGTTTTTTTCCTCTAGTCTTTCCCTTTCTTTGGAGTTGTGCCAGCTATCGTTGATGAACATGGAAATGAGCTTGAAGGAGCCTGTGAAGGATTTCTGGTAAATGGTCTCTGTTTCTTAATTAGTACCCATGACAAAGGTACTTGTGAATTTCATGGAAAACATTTCCTGTGCAGTTAGTCTAATTTATGTGTATGCTTGTGTAATCTGTAAGGTGATGAAGCAACCATGGCCAGGCATGGCGAGAACAATCTACGGAGATCATGAGCGATTTGAACGTGTTTACTTCTCTAAGTTCAATGGTTACTACACCACTGGAGATGGTAAGTTTAATTCCATCAGTGAGCTCACTTTTCTTGTGGTCAGTCACAAATAAAATTCAGTTGTTTTAAAAATGTTTCACAACTGTTACAGTAGAATGGGTGGTGAATGGTCTCTGAAAAGGTGGAGCGGGAGAATGGGAGTGTAGGAGATGGGAGGGATAGGAGAGGTGAGTGAAAAGAAGATGGGAAGTGGGATTTAAAAGATGGTGGGAACCTTGCAGCATTGTGTAACATTTTGCAGGAGTCAAGGGTGAAAGGTATGGGAAACAGGAGATTTGGACCTCCCTGGCCCCCCCCCCCTCCCCCTCCGCAAAAGGCGTATAGCAAAATTTTAGTCTAATTTCATGGTCTCATAATCTCATTATTTGGGCGGTTCCGAACATCTCACCGGTAGTTTTAATTTTTGTCTTTTGCAAAGTTGACTTGGGGTTTTAAACATGACCCAGATCTTAAAAAGTTTTGGTCCTGCAGAGAAAAACTCACTGACCAGTCTTGCCATTCACCACACCTTGAGTAGAACTTCACACGCATTTGTTTGGTTTGCTGTAGGTTGTAAACGCGACAAAAACGGATATTACTGGATCACTGGTAGAACTGATGACTGCATGAATGTTTCTGGTCACTTACTGAGTACAGCACAAATTGAGAGTGCTTTAGTGGAACATGATGCCGTTACTGAAGCTGCTGTTGTAAGTTGACTTTCACTTCACTATTACGGACAGATTCGCTACACAGTTTTCATAATAATTCAAACTTGCTTTGTGCAGTTCCTGAAAATCTCCATATTCCCCCCACAAAAGAGATTGAAAATTCCAAAGGATGGGGGATTCTCAAAGAGCAAAAAATTGAAAGGAAGGTATGAAGCACAGCTAATTTTTGCTATATACAGGTCTCTTGTCCTCACAAAGAGAAAGGAGAAGGGATCTACTGTTTTACCACACTGATGGAGGTAAATTTATATGAATGATTTAAAACTAGACATAGATGATAAGCTGCTTCAGTATAGATCACACTACTTCGAAGAGAGCACATGGAATAATGTTTAATCAAGACAATGGAAGAAGGGAGAGAGAGAGAGAGGGAGGTGAAGTCATGCACCTCGTGCTGATTCAAAACTCTGGTTTCTGTAGCATGTACCACCACGGGTGTACTGTCTATTACTTCCACAAGGTTCTAACTAGTCCATTACTTAGCCCTTATTAACTGAGTGGGAGGTCTGTATGGGAGAATCTTGACCGAGGTTGTGAGTACAGACCGAACACAGTGAGGTCTGTACTCACGACTGAGGTCAAGATTCTCCCATACAGACCGACTAAGTTCGGTTAATAAGATGTTTATTATATGGCCAAAGGGAAACTTAAATTTGCTTAACGACACTGCTTCGTTCTCGTTGACATTTTGTTTGCGAATGGCGATGAGCAGCTGAACTTAAATTTGCAAAAGTTTGGTTGTATCTTTACTTTTTATTCTCGTCAAGCTTTTTAAATTTTCCATGTAGTATTTTTAGACAAAAAGGGGACAATGTGCTCCTGTATTGTTTGTAACTTTCTGACCCCAAAATGCAACCGGTTTAGATGCCGGTCTAGATGGGAAAATCTAGACCGCGGTCAATATCTATTTTAGCCAATCAAATTCGTGAATTCGCTATGAGAGACATGGCCATATAATAAAACTGACTAATCCTCTAGGTAAGAGCCCCAAGTCCCAAATTCATAAGGACCTCAGTCCAGAAGCTATTTATATTGCTGTCAGGGTTATGTGGCAACTGTTCTAAATGTGTTTCATTGAGATGTGCAGATTTCCAGATGTCAGAGTTTTTGTGCATGACATATATCAGATTGCCTACTTCAAAATCAATAGTGTCATTGGGTGTAATAATAATTTTAATAATAATTAAATTGTTGTGGTAAGGGGAAATTTAAGTGGTCTCATACCAACAATGCAATAATATAAAATACATAACTGTACAGTCTAAGACATAACAAACCATTACCATTTTTTGCCATTTTTCTAGGGAGTGGATTTTAATGAACAGCTCATTAAAGAACTTAAACAAAAAGGTAACTGAATTTTGTTCTCATTTATTTAAATTATTTGTAAATTAAGAAAAGTTTTAATTTCCTATAATCTTGTTTTGTGTAACCAAACTAATCATACACAGATTACTTCATCCAGAATAAAACAGACATTTGTTTTGTTGTAATTTTTATTTTAGTTCGTACCAAAATTGGACCCTTTGCAACCCCCGATGTCATTCAAAATTCACCTGGGCTTCCAAAGACGCGTTCTGGTAAGATCATGCGACGAGTTCTGCGCCAAGTTGCAAAGAATGACAAGAAAATTGGTGATGTGACAACCATGGCAGACTCTTCTGTTGTTGACAACTTGTTTGAAAACAGACCTCATGTGGATTTCATTCAAGAGTGACATAACTCTGTATGAAACCATAGCCTTCATGGTTTTGATATTGTAACAGACAAGAATGGGTGTAAAGGACACAGCATTGGAAAATAAACATATTCAGTTTCTGCTATAAGTTCTCCAGGGATGGATTGTAAACAGAATGGTTGGTTTCATTGGTTTATAGAACAATGATCGGCATTTGATGCTTCAACATTGAATAGGCTTAAGTTTAGATGATACGTAAGGTGCGGTCTCACACACCATGGTAAATGGCATTTCCAATCATGGTATTTTTGCCTGTGGTAGTCAACCATGTTAACCAGCAGTTAGTCACACAACTGAGATTGCTGAGGTAAAAGAAACATCACCCAATTCACACATCGTGATTGGCTCTTTTATCTTGGGTACCATTGCCACTTTCCATGTTCAAAGTCATGGGCAATTCTTTAAATCTTTTTAACGTATCCATTTAAATTGACACAGGAAATTTACCTCTGGAAATGTCGTTCACACTTGCTAAATGCAGTTTTGCGTAGTAAAAGGTTCATTTACCGTGGTTAAGTGCCCCATGCAACTGCACCTGTAATAAGATTGTGTAGGGTTTGGGTGTACAATTGTTAAAATGTTTTTCATGTAAATGCAACCTTTTCTGTTGTTAGGTAATGCAATTTGTAGAGAAATCACATACGGAGAAAACCTAGAAGACTCCAAAGTAACACAGTCAATAAAGGTGTTGCACAATAATTATAGTGTTCAGCAATGTTCTTCTTTATTTGGGTGAACATGTAGGAAGTCTATCCAACGAAACAAATTATACTTTATGAAGTGGAACATCAAACAGTTTACACAGTCCTACCAATTAAGGTTACTATGCACCTTCAGGGGTGTTTCGCGTCGAAGCGATGTAGCGCGCGCGGGTTACATCGCAGATATCTAAAACCCTATATCAAATTAAAGCTTATAGAGCTGGCTTTTTAAATATCCTATCCATTTTGTAATATTCTGAAATGCCGATTTTTCCGCGAAGTCTGAACGCAAGCGCGTGATTCGGCTTCTGACAGCTTCAACTCAAAGCGAATTTAATATTTTGCTTAATTGGTTTGTTTTCCGGTTTTCGGACCCCAAGACCTAAAAAACCGTGTCTGCGTTTTGTCAAATTCGTTTGCATTAAAAAGTTACAGCGCCTTTTCAAAACAGAGCAAAAATTAATCGAAGTTATCGTACAAAAATGGCTCTCAACAAAAAAGTTTTGGGAAATTAAAAATACGCAGACACGTTTTTGTTGTTTATATATTAAACTAACTTTTCTCCAAATTTGGCGGCAATTGAACAAATTGCACTTGAGTTGCAGCTTTTGAAAGTCACCCTATCTAGCGAAAAATTCAACTCGAGAAAATAGCGAAAAGACAAAACCCTCAATTCGTAAACAAACGCCGCCCCCAAACGAAAAATCGCATTTTCTCCGCCGCTAAAAAAATATTTTTTTGATTTTTTTTTTAGATGAAAGATCACGCTTAGACCTATTGATTAGCATAAAAATCCAAATTTCGCGAAAATGGCCGGTCCCAAGGTGCATAGTAACCTTAATAAGTGGAAATTTAGGAATGAGTTTACTTGACATCTAAAATATTTTATGTGTGAGAGGGAAGAGTTAGTCAAATTGTTCAATGTCGCTGTTTTTATTACTAAATAAATTGTTGTTAAAATTGAACGTGGCTCTATCTGAAGCTTGGGGAAATGAAAGAAAATAATGACAAATCAAGGGAGAGGGATTTTTTTATATTCTTTTGTTTTATTCCCTCAAGCGTCAGAGTCTTGTTAGAATTTTTTATTAATATATTGAAATGACTGTATTGTGCCACTGCACTGTAAGATGCCATACATCAATTTTGAAAGTCAGCTTTGAGGCAGCACATGGGTGTGAAAGTATAAAATGCAAAATAAGTAGCAAAAAGCATTCACATGCATTAGAATAGCTTTCTATAACTGACATAATTGCCTAATGCGGCAATGGGCAGCGGGACCCTGCTGAGATTATGTATAATGATAGTTAACTGGGTGATTTGTTGTTGACCAGCGGGTGATCGCCTTACACATGAGTATTTGAGTCATTGCCACATAGATTTGCCCTCGTGGTTTTGCTTTGAGTAGCTTTGCCACTTTTGCCTTCGGTTTGCTCCTTCCCACCAGCCTCTTGGATTCTGGAAGGTCCTTTGTTCAGGTAAGTTCACTTAGTCTCCACTGAGAGTTCAGTGTGACAGGTACCAGGGGGAGGTGACCCGTGGGAGGTTGCTATGGTTACTCCTTTATTTGCAGTTTTCCCTATTGCCTGCACTGCTGACAATTGGCACCTACCCTCCATTTAAATATTGCTCATTGACAAGTTAATTGGCTTCAATATGAACTGTCTTATCAAAACATGGGAATTGTTCAGGGTAGAGATGTCAATTAAATTGTCACATTCACAATTCACTCTAGTACAAACAATGAGTTACTGCATCATTTTGATTGCTCAGTTGAAACGGAAGCCGACAGAAATTGTCAAAGGTTGTCAAAACAAATCAAATACTTTCCATGTGCAGGATTGAACACTTCACATTTGACTGGGCTATTTTCCATTTTCTCATACTGATTACCTCATATTTGACAGCATTATGTGTTTTTGTGAACTTTTATCAATGAGGACACTGTGATGCTTGTCATAAAGAGCTTGCATCTCAGTGAGTTGTATAAGGTGCATATATAGAATGAATATTATAGATCTGGTCTGGAAGGAATGATCACTCTAATTGGGTAAGTCTGTTCCATCAATTTTTCTGGAGGATGCCACTGCTGCGTAATTATGACAAATGAAAATCTTTCTATTCTTGCTCCCAGGAAACTTGTCTTGCTATATTCCTCGCCATCCCCTGGGCAGACAAGCTGCAGAAATCTGTTTGAATAAATGATTGTGTAAGTGTTTAGTGTTATGTACTTACGAAATGTACCGGTAAGCTCCTAATCATTGATTCTGAGGTTCCTTTTTGGCGGAATGGGGAAAGTTGTGAGAAATTTTGTAACATTGTGTAATATTTTGCAACAGAAATGAAACAGAGGCGGGGTCAGGAATAACAGGTACAGAAAGCGTGAGTTTCAGATCCCCTGTCTCCTTTCTTATCAGTCCTCTAGAGTCACAATTATTTTGTGTTGTAATTATTGCTGGCAGCTTACGGAAGAGGTAAACTGTCACGTTTTTAGTCTGGAAAATCTTCCATAAAGTGACAACGATGTATTCTTGTACTCACTTGTTATCTTTCAGCAGTTCCTTAGACATCAGTGATGTCATGAGGCCTTTTTGGACTTCATCGAATTTCATGGTGACAGTGTCAAACATGTCTACATCCATCATATCCAAAACTACTGGTTTTCCATATCTATCGACATAAACAATGCACTTTAAAGTAACTGTGTATTTATTTAGCACCTACCAGGAGTGGTTTATAGAAGTCAAGTACTAAGATGACTATCAGAGGCTATGAATGACTATATTGAGATGTGAGGTGAAAGGTCGATTGTATCTTGAAAAGCGCATATTCCTGTATATATATATATCTGGCTGTCGTATTGCTGAAAACGATCAAGAGTGTTCCTCTTCCACCTATTCATTTCGCTTTTGACTGTCCCTAATTTTCTGTCCTTTTCCACCGTTATTTTCTGCAAGAAACTGATAATTTCACAGGCTTTGCAAAAATTATACTGATAATTTGCAAATTTACTGGTAGGCCTTAAATTCATGTGGTCGCATGGAACAACAT
>OX393569.1:2973329-3068329 GCA_947652115.1 Blastomussa wellsi | reverse complement strand
CCTTAAATTAAGAAATCATCCAAATCATGTACACTCTACAGGAATGCTTGCTTTGCAGGCCACCCTGCTTCTTCTCATTGTTTACCTTTTTTCTCATTAGCATACGGCTTGGCTCTTTGCGTGTAATATTCAAGGAGAAATTGTCTTTCAAAAACTCCAAAATGAGCTCATACATTGTTTGTAAAATTTTGAGTTTTTAAACCCGCATCAGACAAAAAGAATTCAATACATTAAGCCGAAATTCATTGTCAGAGTTAATTGTGCTATGAACTTTCAATATTCAGAACTGATTTTTTGTAGCTCCATCAGGAACTCAATCACTTATGCTAACGAGGCAAATATTGTAAACAGGGATTCCTCTATACATGCTGTCTGTTTCAAATAATGATTAACAAATTTTTAATAACACAGTGTACCTGAGCTAGGGCGTGTTTTGAAGCTTCTGCTTTCTTCCTTGCAAGTTCAAGCACTGCCTCAGCATCATGTATTGCCTGCAAAACAACATTAATGCAGAGTCAAGAATCTGCTATAACAACAGATTACAACATAACTGCAGACAATGAAAAGGGGACAAGTATTGAAATATGATATGCAATAACAACAGCCATATGACTAAAACGATATTTGTCACTTTGATACAGTGTATCAATAAAATTAATGTGTCAGATGCCAACCTAAAAAAGTGGAAATCAAAATGGAGTAAAAAATAGAGCTTCCACCATTCATCCATAAAATGCTTCAATTATTTCAAATATGTTTTCCTTCGTATCCAGGAGATTGATGACCTGTATGGGAGACGTGGTGATTCAGCCTGTACCCAGGAGACTTCACAGTAATCTGGGAGAGTTTGCCTGTACGGGTATGTGAACTTCAACCCCAAAACTTGTCTTGTAAATAATGCTAGACTGCGAGTAGTCTCTCGTTTGCTCTAAAGTCAGTGGGGTACAAATGTGAAAATCATGTAAGAGCACATTTCCCAAGTGAAGAAGCCACAAGGTACAAGAAGCGCGGGTGATGGAATTTATTTTGGCTCTTCTGCTGCCCATGTTACTGATAGCTTGCGGCTTCGCCACTCAATGCATTTAACATGCTCTTTCGCATTACTCCTACTGACTTAAAGTGCACTAACCCCAAAATATTTTTTTTGCTAGAATTAACCTTTGCACCAATTTGAAACACATTGTACCTTTTTACCAAATTCTGACTATTTATAGTATTCAAAAGTTACGATAAACTGTGCATCATTTGTTCCACGACCGAGTCAGAAGGGGCGATTTCCATGCATGTTTGTGACGTCAAATCAGGAATAGACCCACGGCTCCTTCTGACTAGGTCGTGGAACAAATGATGCACAGTTTTTCATAACGTTTGAATGCTATAAACAGCCAGAATATGGTAAAAAGGGGAAACGAAAGGTGCAATGCGTTTCAAACTGGCGTAAACGTATATTTTAACAAAAAAATATATTTTGGGGTTAGGTGCACTTTAAGAGCAAACAAGAGACTGGTTGTATTCAGTAAATTGTTCCCAATACACATCTCAGAGCTACTGGGCTTACTCATGACAAATCAAGTCACCTGAAGTGTTACATCTTGCTTGTCCAGCATCCCTTCGGCCATACATTTATCATGTTCAAAAATCCTTTTGTTGAGTTCACAATGTGCTTTGCCTAACTTGAAATAGATAAGAAAATGAACATCCCAATATACTTCAAATTGAGCACGAGGAATAACAAGAGAATCCTTCATAGAATGGAAGGAATTAACATAAAACGTCTTGTTAACACAGTTGGCTGTTGATTTGAGGTGGCTGCCATTAATGACTAGTTAATGCTGAAATACTGAGTTATCATTTGGTATTGACTCGTACATACATAGTTTACATACTTGAATTGTCATGTGTGTCATTGAAAGGCAGCTGAAAAGCTGATATGGACCTACAAACTAAATTGCAATATCTACAAAAACAACAACCTTGACATCCTTGCCATCACTGTAGAATTTTTTCATTTCTTTTACTTTTTTACCTCTTTTTGATGAGCATGGTTTTCTTTTTCTGCCTTTTCTAACTCCTTCTCCAACCTACAATATTAAAAAATAATCATTATTTATGATTGGCCATGGATTATGCAGTCTCAGTATTAGCCAAGGGAGCTTTCAGAAGCAAGCCACAATCATGGTAACAAGAACATAGCTAAACAAAAGATTCAGTGAGCATTTGACAATCAAAATCAACCAAATCAAATCAACCATTGTAAAATCTCTTTGTTGCAAGGTAGTTTAAAACAGCTGATGTGATTGGACTCCTTTTGTAAGACCTTAGCCAATCAAATAATAATAATAATAATAATAATAATAATAATAATAACAACTTAATTGACCACTCCCTATTGTGGCTTTTCATGGCTAATGTAAATAAACAAAAATTATTGTAAACAAACATAACAAGGTTAAGAATCCCAACTGGCAGGAGGCAAACCAGTTGGCTATTTACAAGCGCAGCCAAGGAGTTGAACTTGGGGCTACTGAGGACAACACCAGCTAGTGGTCAGAATCGGACTTGAACTCGCGACTTACGGATTTTAAGTCCAACACTCTAACCATTTGGCTACGCTGCCTCTCATGTGTCCTCGGAGCCACTTGTTCCCTGTGCATAGGCTAACAGGGACAAGCAGGTCTGGGGACAATTGAATGGTCCGGTACAAACCTGTTGTTCTCTGCCTCCCTCAGCTTTTTATCTTGTTCTTGTCTGGCATTCCTATCAGCTTCCAGTTTTTCCAGTAGGACGTCTGTTTGTTTGATGTCCCATTCTTGTAAAACCTGCTCAACAGCTGGTATTGCTGCCACCTATTTTGGATTTATTTCATCCAAAATAAGGACATAATTATTGAAACTAATGTTTAGTTCTTTGCAGGGCAATTACCTGTTGGGATCAAAAGCAAAAATACATTGCCCCTGGCCATGGCCAGAAGAGGTCATTCTCATTGTGTGTAAATGAATACAGAGGTCCCAGAGAAGTATTGGCTTACTGTCAGAGGGTGGGATTGGGTGGGGTGGATGGGGCTGCAACCACTAGATCACTTACATGGAACTCACATGCACTGATCTATTTTTTATATCGCATCTGTTCAGAGTTTTACTGCTTTGGAGCCTTCCTACTCCGTTAAATATCATCCAATAGCAACTGGCAATAATATGCTCTTACCTGTATTGCATTTGTGCCGTCATCTGCTATTAACCTGGGGTCACCTCCATGCTCTAGAAGTGTCTAGTTTATGAAAAAAGAATACATTCCCAGTCAGGTTATTTGCTCAATCAAATTTTCAGAACTCCAATACTACAAGAACATGTTTGGCAAACAGTAATGGGAAATAGCTATTTAGAATTAGTGAAACCAGAACACAACCAGAGCACAACCACAACACAACTAGAACACAACCACAACATAACCAGTGCACAACCAGAACTTGCGCTACTTGTAATTATCAATCTCATTACTGCTTACTAGTTTGATTTCAAAGTACCTGCACAGCCTGAAGATGTCCTCCAAATGCCGCACGCCACAGTGGAACTCGTTGATACCTGCCCCTGGAGTTCAGGCCAGCCCCTCTTTGGATAAGAAGCTGTATAGTGTTGACATGACCACCACCTGCCGCCTCTGACAGGGGAGTGTTGTTGTTTGCATCTTCACAGTCCACTAGTGCCAGTTGGTGTTTTGTTATAAGAGATTGCCGCACAGGTTCAGATAAATCTGATCTTTTGGAGTCTTCTTCATAAGCCTATGAGGAATTCAAAATTTAGACAGTAACTGAAAGAATGCTAGCACCCTCATTGGTCAAGAGCTATGGTTGATGAGAGGATAGACCATGAACATCATAACACAAATTTTGGAAAACTTTAGAAATTGACCCAACTTTTCTAGCATTTCTATGTTTGTGCATGGATTTTCAGAACATGGTCTTGGGTCTAGGAAAATCCTGAATGTTACCACTCCCCCCCCTCCTCCCCCTATAAAATTAATGAAGAATGCTTTTAATATTATTACTAACCCATCTCTGTCTCCCCCTTTCCTAATGGCAAGCCAGTTTTATGAGGAAGGCCTTTATTAGTTGCAATAACTCAAACCATTTTTCTGGGATCCAGGTTTCTAAAAATCGCGCTGAAACTACAGTCACAGAGACATGTTTACCTCATCCAGTACAGCAAGAATTTCATCATTATTGCCATCAAATGCAGCTTCTAGTATCCTGCTTTTTCTTTTTGCCTCTTCTTTCCTTTTTCTTCTCTCTTCCTCCTCCTTTCTTCTTTCTTTTTCTGCTTCTTCTCTTTCCATCTGGACTAGCTTTAGCCATGCCTGTATAACAACGAATATTGACAGAACCATCCAGTCCAGTCAATATGTTGACTTCTTTGGTGGTAGGCTAAGAGAAACGTATAAAACGGGACGCACTGGGGATTTTTCTGACTGTATGCTCAGGGTTCCAGTTAAGTTTTTGAGGCAAGGTGCCATGCAAAATATTCCAACGGGTCAAATCCCCACAGTTCCCAACAAATACTTGTAAGTTTTCAATTTATTTGTCGGGTCAGGAGGCTGACCTAGTCGGGTTTTTGACCCGAGACCCCCCTCTTATCTGGAACACTGCTGTATGCTCCTTTAAGAGTGACAGCACAGGTCTCATTTATATGAAGTCATTCCTTATACATCATTGTGATTATAGTCACAATTGGCTTGCTATATGTTTTCGGCAGTTGTTTCCTTTATTACACTGGGAATTGGGTTATATTTATTTTACAGGGAGAAAGTTGTTTATTGATTCAACACCATACTCTTTTAGGAGAAAATGACCGCCATGTCTTTATGTGCACCTGTGCTGATCACGTGTGAAATTCTGTGCACTGGTAAGGATGCACAATACCTTTTGAGTTTGTAAATTTCCCCTCCCCCGCCAAGCCCTCTTGAATTAGAAGAGATTCACCAGGCGACATAGCTCAGCCAATCATCCTACCTCCTTTTGAATCTTGTCCATCAACTCTTCATAATCTTGCTTGTCTTTCTTCCTCTTTGCCAATTCCTTTTTAGCCAAATGTCTTCTTATGTATTTCTGAATTATTACAGCCTTGTCATCCTGCTCTGTCCACTTTTTGCCTTTAGCCTTGAAAAAACACAATCATTTGCAGAAATTTACAATGTTTCAGAAGAATGTCTTGGCCAACATTGTTTGACAGCATGCTAATTATATTTTCTGGACTAAGTGCCACCCCCATTAAGCAGCCGCCCCTTATTGAGCGCCACAGATGACAGCAAAACTATTGATTAAAAAAGAGCACAGTCCATAAATAAGCACCACAATCATTCACAACAATGTAGCACTTGTTTCATCGAAACTATCTCACTGAATTGTCTATGGAGTGAAACTAAAGAAATATGATACAACTCAATCTAAACCAGCCTCAGAAAATTTGTTCTCCTGGGCCCAGTTATTCAAAGGGTACATAATGTAAACGCTTGGATAAAACTAGGCCTTGGCGGATTGTGCTAGCATAATTTTGTGAGCATAATTTCGGAAATCAGGAGCAACAATTTGGGAATTCTGGCATAATTTTGGCATAATTTGGCAAACTTGTGAGCACCACTAGTAGCATAATATGCCACTTTTAGGAGCACAATCCGCCAAGGCCTAGATAAAACACTATCTAGTGGATAATGGCCATGCCCAAAAGGCGACAATTCACAGTGACAGGTCTCTCCACAACAAATCACTTCATCTGTAATACATCCACAATTCTTGTGACTGGTCACAGTGACAAAATTTATGAATCATCATTCCTGGGAAAACCCCCACCCACCCCACCCCTAATGTATCTCAGTGACTTCACTTGTGACTTTAGTGCAGAAACAAGAGGGTGGGGTGGGTCCAGGAACAATGATTGATCAACAGAAGGATTATTCTGTCGCAGTGATTCTTGCAGAAAGTTGTCCCCACAATGTGCTGGAGCAACTTGTCACCTGTTATGTCTCAGCCTTGAATGTTGACAAAACAAACTGCGCTATTCACTGGATAGTGATTTATTCAGTGGAAAGCTTTATCCACCCTTTGCACGGCCTGCTGGGGCCTGGATTACAATGTTTATCAGTTCAAAGTGGATACATTTGTTGTTGACATTTGCATCATAAAATAGCAAAAATAAAAATACCGGTAATTGTACCACTTGTCAAAGACAGAGAAAATAACTGTTTTTGGTGCTTATGGTCAATTGCTGTATAAATAATTTGATACTTGCAAAGAAAAGAAACATGTTGATTAGCTCCCAGGTATAATCCATGCTGTTACCATGGAAACTAAATCAGAGGCAAAATTGTACCTGCGTGGTGCGATCAACATTATCCCTGCCTTTGGCTTGCGCTTTATTTGGAGATGTGCTGCCCTTTTTGGCTGGGACTCCCTTGCTTCCACTTGCTCCAGGTTTAACAGCCGGTGCGGTGGTTTTCTTTGCGGCGGGTTTAGCTGCTGGAGAACCCCTTCCTGTTGGCCTTTGTGAGGCGGTTTTAGGAGCCGTCTTTGTTACAGGAGATGGCTTCTTTGGAGGCATTATGGGTTATCAATGTGGTTTGAGATGATGTGGACTTGCATAAACCCTGCTTCCTTCAATAGCGCATTCCAAAACTCCAGATTATTTTTTGCTTCACGGCCGCCATGTTTTCATAAAGTAGTTCCCAGTACTTCTCTGTCACGGACATTTTCCACCACGGCGACATTTTGAGGGAATGGCTGCCGGCACTTGTCCGAACTTTATAGAAATTACTGAAAACTGTAATGGCGTGTTGACCCGTAATGGGACTCACAATGCTGATGAAACTGATCTAGCTGCTTCCAGACAGCCTCCTCGAAAATATGCTCAATTTGAGTCTGATGAAACTGATCTAGCTGCTTCCAGACAGCCTCCTCGAAAATATGCTCAATTTGAGTCCCAGAGAGTTCATATCATCTGGGATCTTTTCGCGGTCGTTTCGATCCTGACATTCCTCGCTGACATAGTATCCGACTTAGTGGTTTCCGTGTTATATTTCCTCGATGGTTCTTATTTGTGGTTTGCCCTGACGTTGGGATTTGTACTTCTGTCTTCCATTGTCATGCAAGTCTTCTCTGCTAAGTGGTTTCACGAAGACGGCGAGAAACAGAACTGGTGTACATATTTGTTGCATTTTCTTCACCTTGGCCCCCTCGTGCGGTAAGGTTGAGCTTGCATTTGCTAATCCGGTATCGATAAACTGTGGATTTACCATTCTAAACAAATACTAGGAAAGCGTTATCTTTTAATGTACACATACAGCTACAGTTCTAAGCGTAGTTCCTTACAATGTTTTCAGCCGTCAATACTACAAAATAAAGATGCATTATGTATCTTGATTATACACATGAATGTTCACCATTGCAACATTTTAGAGTTTATTCATCTCTGAAACTGTTTCACTGACTGACAGACTGGCTGGCTGGCTGGCTGGCTGACCTGCTGACTGGCTGATTGTTTGATTGATTGATTGATTGATTGATTTTAAGTTTTAAAAACATGGTTTAAAAGCAAGGTTTTACAATGAGATTATTTCATTGTAATTTCTATTGTAGTCTACATGTAGCTTATTTGCTTGAGGCCTTTGTTAGGTATTGGCGTGTCATTCGAGCTGGATGGCGTACACGTCAGGAAAGTACCAGTGACAGTGATTATGAAGCCTACCTGGCAGAATGGAGGGACATCAACATGTTAAGATTGTTTGAATGCTTCTTAGAATCTGCTCCTCAGCTGGTCCTTCAACTGTATATCATGGCTTATAACAGGCGATTTGAGATCGAGAGTGACCTGTTCACTGCCATTGCTGCCGGAAGTTCTTTAGTATCGCTTGCATGGGCAATTGTTGCATACACGAAAGCTCTCCGAGATTTCTTTGGGCATGGAGCTGCCATTTCCTGGATTGGATTTTTTCTTCAAATTATATGGCGTATGTGCATGGTGGCATCTCGGGTGGTGGCTTTGGTTTTATTTGCCTCTTACTATACAACAGGATTGTTTGTGGCTGTGGCAGCTCACTGGTTTGTCATGACAACCTGGCTTGTTTGCCAGCAAACCCGTTTTTGCGTTGATGAATATGGAACAAGTCATTTGTGTCGTGAATATTTATTCGACTCTGTGATTGGCTTTGTGTACATTTTTTGTTTTTTCAATATTAAAGAAGGCATGACTCGTATTCGAGTTATTCCTTACTATGTGATTATGCTGGGTGAGAACACACTGTTTATAATGATGTGGTATCCGTATCGAACACTTTATGATGATATAGAGATTGCAGCGCTTGGCATTGTGTGGGGAGGCTTTGCATTTGGAATCCTATGTATGCTTTCATATTACTGTTTCTACCATCCTAGTCTTCCTGTCAAGGGAGTTTGTGTCAAGAAAACTCAGTTGGACATGCAAGAGCATAAACGCTTTACAATTTGTTGGTGCTGTTGCTGCGAGATCCGAACAAGGCAAGCGGATGCTGAAGAAGCTGACGAAAGATGTTCATTAGCCATTCGTCAACGACCTTATTACGACCCAAGAAGAAACATCAGAGCTAGTGGTCGTGGAAACTTGCCCATGGACGTAGATATTTTACCTCGGATGTCATCAAGGGAATTTCATTTACCAGTTGATACTAACCATCAGCAGACCAATAATGGAGTGATTTCTGGAGTTCAGGCTGATTATCGAAGAACTGAGTGGCTGTAGTGTGCCTGTTTGGAGAGGCCAGTGAATTTAATTTGTGGTCAGGTCCTGTAAGCTGTGCGCATGTGATTTTTGAAAATTAATTTATTAGTGACATTATTTATTGTTACAGTGTGGACACTCAAACCGTGAACACTTGACATTTATTTTCACATTTTTTGTTATGATTATCCAATGAGAGCTACTTGATGTAGACCAAAGGATTGGTGTTTTCAGCACCTAAGAAAGCTAATTTGACTATTTACATGAATAGCTAACATTGGAAGATGGTAAACAAAATGTGCAAAAAAGCCCAAGTGTGCACTAGTCTTTTTTTTTTCAATTTAATTTATTTAGTCAAACGATTTGCATCAAAAAGTGCAATATCATTAAAATATATGCATACAGCATAATAAAAAATAATTAAGTAAAAGGAGTATTGTTAATAGAACAATAGCATAGCAACTGACCATGGATAATAATATATCCTGTAGTGAGAATTGCGACAGAACATTTGTTAAAAACAGTATAAAATTTAAAAAGCTGGAAAGCTGAATTTGAAACGACGACGTTCGACGTTACCATAACGTCATTATCAAGTCAATTTTTTTTAAAAAAAATAGGTTCTTAAATACTAACTATTCTTGTAGACAGTATTGTGTAGCAAACCAGGGTCATGTCCACAGGGTTGGCATTAGTGCTTGTCCGTTCACCCAGGCAAGTATCAAACTGTAACTTTTCTTCTTTGAACTTTAAAGTAATCGACACTGTCCTCAATCTCATAACGTTTACCATTTTGAAATTTCCCACAAATGTGGTACTGAGTCATGACGTCCTGGTTTGTAAACATACAAAAATGTTCCAGCTTGGTTATCGTTACATGATGTATATATTAGTTATTGGTTTAAAACTCTTGCCACTTTCTTGTCCATCAAAAGTAAAACCAAAACCAATCACGACTCACCCTTGCACATTTTCCTGCACTTCACACCAGCTACATGTGTATGTTTTGAGGTTTAATTGCTTTACTGGATTGTCTGTGTCCTTTGTGATTGACCAGTATGATTACTTTTGTTTTGGTTCAATTCAATTCAATGGTTTTACAGCATTTGAAAACTGCTCTTACTACTGTCATCATCCTCACCATCATAATCATCTCATCTTATTTTATTTATTTATTAATTTTTTTTTTTTTTGGGGGGGGGCAAAGGATTTGTACTTTAATACTCTTGTACTTTTAGCTTTTGAACTTTTTTCTTTTCCTTTTTTTTTCTTTTTTAGCTATTGAACTTTTGGAAATTGTGCTATATAAATATGTTGTTGTTGTTGTTATTTCATAAGTTATTTCAAGAAGTAATAATTAGACCAAGTCAGTTAAGTAACTATTTTTGTATGAGCATAATTGTAGAATATTTGAAGGTTAGCGTTTCTAGCAATAGGTCTGTGGCAATTGAAATAATTAATAATTGGTAATTATGAAGAAGTTATTTATTGTGACAGAAGGTTGGTTTTCTTAAATAACAAAAACACTCAGCTAAGGTCAGAGGCTAGCATTTGACACAAGCATCGGTGCATTTACAGAACTTGCTGTTAACATGAAACCATCCTTTAAAGGGAGCATCTGCGCTTGAGATAAGTTGACATTGAGTTGGTTCAAATAATGACTAAATTACATATTTTACCAGACAAGGGATTTACATGCAATATTTAAATAAACAGGAATGATCATCACTTTTAAATTTCATGCTCGCTGCCATTTTGGATTTACACCATTACACATATTAATTAAATCCAAATTGACGACGTGCAGGAAATTTAAAACCGATAATCTTTTCCATTTTTTTTGTTGCTATTAAATCTTATTTCTCCCTTATAATTTGGTTTTATCAACTGGGCTTGATTATGTCAATTGGCCACCGTAAAGAGATTCAAGAGCTGACGTTTCGAGCGTTAGCCCTTCGTCGGAGCGAAATTTTGGAATGTAGGCATTATTTAGCATCAGTTTGTCGAAAGAGTGGAGGTTCTCTTTAAATTTAGAGACAAGACGAAACAATGTGTTGGGGTATATTCTTAGAACACAAAAATGTGATAAAATATGTGTATAGTTGTAGATATGTTGTGATGTGGGTTGCAGGGTATTTATTTTAACTAATGAAATGTTGAAACCTCAGAGAAACTATAGAAACCATAGTTGTGAAGAGTAAAATAAGTTAGAAAGAAATGTCTAAACTTCTGGGCACTTTGTGTACTTTACACGATAATTTTGTTTTATTGTTCCTTTGGGGAGGCAACAGTAAAGTAACGTATATATAATTAAAATTATCGCGAAACTTTTTTTCAAGAATTCTGGCAATTTTTGTTACCTTAAATTCGAAAACAAGCTGAAAAAAGTATAATCAAAACAAATCGCAGCACGCACGAACTCTGTTGTATTTACTTTAGATTCCAATTACAATTATTTGCACTGCCCTGCTTCATACCGTGGTTCCAGAGTTAGCTAGAAATTTTTGACTGGCCGTTGGGCGGGGGGGAGGGGGGGGGGGGGGTGCAGTAAAATAAAATACATGTAATCGAACGGAAATTGAATGGTCATGTAGCTCGTCCCACGATGAATCAACAGCATCAGCCACTTAATCTTTCCTCATTAATTGTGGAACGATTCCACAATTTCGCTTGGCTTGCTAGGGACAGTAAAGAGTATAAAAAGTAAAAACAACAAGAACAAGATAATATCAAGTACTTGATATTCTCTTGGTCACAATGCCTTCATTTCGCTTGATGTATGTAATTAGCTGTTGAAGGTTGCAAAGGTCAGCAATATAACTGAATTTTTGATTGAAAAAAAAAAAAGCCTCACAAATAAAACAAAACAAACAGTTTTCTCTCAGGGAGCGGCAACGGCCCCACTCGCCCCAATGGAAGCTACAACCATGTGAGTATCAAGTAAGGCCAGGTGCATTGTCGAGCTTATTGTTTTTTGATGAGGGATGGATTATCCAGTTTAAAAGTCGTTGCATTATCGAGCTAATTATGCTCAATACATTATCCACATAAAAAGCCGTGTGTAATATCGTAGTTAATTATGCACCGCTGTATTCGAAGCAAAAAAGCCTAAAAAATTCAAAAAGAACTTACCAATCCTAGTACGCGGAGTTCCTTGAACATTGTATTTTGAGATTAGTATTATGGAAATATGGGTCGACTTTGTTTTGTCTGTTTTACAAGTTGAAACAACAAGACCAATATTCCCCGGATAAGCCCGTTCCGTGATAAACTTGATTTGTTAATATAATGACCCTTTTAATTATGATATACACCAAATCCGATAATCTATTAATGCGTTAGTTTAATGGTCCACATCAGCCTGAGGCTGCCTGTATATTCAAGTTGTTATTTAGAAAGTTGTGTGTACTTTGTTCAATTTATGTGTGTATGTGCTCGTCAAAACGCATGCAATGAACGAAAACATCTAGTCTATTTAGAGGGGGTAAGTTTCTAAAGAAACTGTGGTGCTGCGTCGGTGGGAAGTATAACAATATAATTTGGTTTTATCAACTGGGTTGATAATGTCAATTGGCCACCGTAAAGAGATTCAAGAGCTGACGGAGCGAATCGTCGGAGCGAATCCGGATTCGCTCCGACGAAGGGCTAACGCTCGAAACGTCAGCTCTTGAATGTCTTTACGGTGGCCAATTGACATTATCAACCCAGTTGATAAAACCAAATTACATCTAGTCTATTTGCCTGTTTTTGGCCGCCATCGTAATTATGTTTAACCGTAATAGCCTGCTCGATTTTTTTCAATTGTACTTTGTTTTGAAAAAGCAGGGAGGAGTCCCCTCAAGTGGTCCGTAATGCAAAAGTCGGCGGTCCGTTCCGGTAAACAATGTCCATGTTCCATTATAATGATCCTTTCAAGCATCCGGGTATTTTGTGGTATATAACAATTATTCCATGAGCCCAACAAGGGCGAATGGAATAATTGCTTTAGTAAATTCTCAAACCGGGTTTTGCCGCCGATTTTTATTTCCACAATTTTACAAAGCGTAAAATAAAAACTTGGCGCACTATTTTCCATATGACGTAAAACTCCGACTATTGGCTCATAGTCGGAGTTTTTTAGCCAATCAAAAAGCTAGAAATGCAATAGTCGGAGCTGAGAATATACTAATTGGGGATCTTGAAGACCCTTCCCCTCCTGCGATTTGTAATGGTCCCCAAAGGAGGGCGAGTAAAACAGGAAAGTCGGTAACACCTGGCACGAGCATAGGCGTACGGGCCGTGTGGGGGGGGGGGGGGGGTGCAGGGGGGCTGCAGCCCCCCAAATTTTGGGCAGCATGAGAAAATTTGGGCAAGGCAACTTGGGAGAATTTTTTGGGCAAATGGTTCACCGTCTACCCCCCCCCCCCCCCCTGGCAATAATTGCCCGTACGCCTATGGGCACGAGCCTTATCCCGGTACTCCTCTCTGGATAGGATGTCCGTCAATCGCAGGGTTACCTCCCCCACCCACCCCCAGCATTAAATTCGTGGAAATAAAGTTGTTGTTGTTGCTGTAGAGCCATCATGAAAAGGAAGCCAATGATCATGTCTTCTAAGATTCGGGCGCTCCGGGTTCGAGCCTTGCCCCCTCCAGATTCCAGCGCACTGACCGTTGCCCGGAGCTAAGGGTGCTTGTTTATAACGCGTGGAGTATTTCTTTTATCATTACGGTAAAAAAATAAATAATAATATGAATGAACCGATATTAAAGCAGCGCGCGCGGAAGCTCTTACTTGATAAACGACTTGGTAGACCCTTGGTACCTGGAACATAAAAATGTGTCTATTTTCTGGAAAACCGCTGACAAGTTTTCGAACTTTTGATTTGTTGGACCTTTTCGCCGTTAAAATTTTTTATGCCAAACCGCGGTAATGGAGCGCGAAGACGTGACGGCGAGATGTTCCAGTGGCAACAGGGCAGCTCCAAACAAAAAATCCCAGGACAGAGCGGAAGAAACAAATGACACATCAGTGCCGCAGCGATTTGATTCCAGAAATCCATTTGAGGGACGCACGACATACTTCACGGACGACTTATGGACTATTGTGTCGATTATAACATTTATAGCAGACGTCGGAACAGATGTACTTGTATGTATCAAGTATTACAGGGAGAAAAATTTATGGTGGTTTAGCCTTACACTCGGCTTCTTACTTCTCGCGTCATTTGCAATGCAAGTGTTCTCGGCTAAGTGGCTTTTGGAAGATGGCAAGAGAAAACATTGTTTCACAGTTTTATTGCACGTCTTTCACTTGGGACCAGTTCAGAGGTATGTAAGCCTGACAACTGTAACACAGACGCCACGTTCCATGCGCTCTGATCATTTTGAATTGTAAAGGGCTTCAAAGACATCGATATGTGATGATTTGTTTTTGTTAAATCATTTCCTCTCGTCGGAAACCCATTAATTGCCTGTCCTCTTCGCGCGCGACTTGAGATTTTCCGGCGAAATTTAGTACTCTTCGACCTGTTCGAGCTCGAGTTGACTTTTTATGGCAAAAAGCGGTGATCAAATATGCCACGATTATCACATTCCTTATTTCTCTAAGTGATAACTTCATAGTGAAAGTTAATGACCGAAATTCTACCTGCTTGGCACTGTAGAGATTAGCATCGTCTTTGACTTTAAATGTGGCTTATAAATTTATCGGCGAACGTTTTTCCCGCGCGAGATCTTGATCGAAAAAAAAATGAAAATAAGGTATACACTTCAGTGTTTCTTTTTCTTTTTTCGCGCAGACCGGACAAATCTAGCTTGTTTGTAGAAAAACATTGTTTCTGTGTGCTGTGTACATCTCAAATAAAAATGACTATAATTCGGTAAACAGAATTCATGGACAAATATTTCCGTCCCTCTGGAAACGAAATTGATAAAATGTGGAGCCATACGTTCAGCTTAAGGACAAACGTTTAATGATCGGCTCCGTTATTAATTTCCACTCTACATTGCGATACAAGTTTTTCATTATACTCTGTTTATTCCCTGCAAATTCACATGTTAGCGTAATTTATGAGTATTTCCAATAAGGCCACTGCGAAGTATTTTCAAAGACCATATGGATCCATTTGGCACCACGCCGTATGTTATGGGAATTAGTGTCTTGGCGTCTTCTCATAATGAACCCAGCTTGAGTTGGCTAAACTATCGTACTGTCTAGCAAGAAATTAACGAATATCCCACGGATATTAGTATTCAAAAAGAGTGTGAATATTAAACTAAACCTAAGTTTGTACTTAATGGCGGACTCTTATCTTTGGAACGCTTCAAGGAGTGTTTTTGAAGGTGATACGTTCGTATGCAGATTTTGATCTTTTTCTTTTCGACCAAATATACTATTAAGCTTCCCACTGGAGGTCTGCATGAATATTCACAACTACTGTTTGTCTTGTTTTCGCAAATATTACCGTCACGACTTCTTTTTTGGCGCTTTCGCTAACTCTTTTCTACTTTTTTCGCATGCGGAACTAATCGTCAAGCATCGCACAAAGCCATACGCAGATCCGATGTTTCAAGAATTTACGTGCGCAACGATAATAATTTTAACATGCCCCGAGGTATGAAAGCTTATTAAATCGCTTGTGGATTATTTGCATGCAAATTCGCCTCTTGAATATGCTCTGACAGATTATGTTGACCTGGTTTTGTCTAGCGGCGTGTTAATTGCTTTGTTTTGTGAGCACCATTTTTCTGTTTATTTAGCCTATTGTACTTAACATCTAACCGCCAAAAACAACCGTTACGTTTCTTGTAGAACAGAGCGGCTTACATTCACTGAGTTTTGCATGTTTTATTTATAAGATTTCTCGAGTCTCATAACCCTTAGCAAGCAATATATGCGACACTGCATTCAAAATTTTCAGGGCAATAAACTTTTTGAATAACTAAATAACTTCGCTGACAATAACTGTAACCACACAAAGGAGGCGATTTCTATTCATCTAAGTTTGGCATCTGACTGCGTGCTGTCTCTATTAGAAATAATTATTGTTGAATGTAGGTTGTAATTATTCGGATGAGAAGGCTTGCGCTTTGTTGTTCGAAGTCTTTTCTTGTGGCTGTTGTACACCCACTGAGATAACGATCTACGATAGCGAAAAATGGCTTTATCTAAACCGATTAATTAAGTACGTCGAAATAACCATTATCGAGAAAACATTGGTCTTCTTAATTAAAAAAAGTGGTGTGTAGTCTCTTTTAAACAAATATTTCGTTGAGATTTATTGACAGGTCAATTTGCAGTCGTGCGTAATATTACTCACTCTAGCGACAACATTACACAAAAGTCGATGGCATTTTTCCAGACCAGGTTCATCAAGATTACACTAATGATCACTAATGAGACCTAATGAAGTTTCAAGTGTGTGTTGCTTAAAATAGTAGACAGCAGTATATAGCATGCGTGTACACCTTTGTTCTCACAAATTAACTAAGCGAAGTTCTTGACGCAAGTGCGCCTTTTTACAAAATTATTTTATATGGGCTGTTACTATGACGTGATATAGTTTGTGCACTCTTCATTTGTAATCCGTTTCAATCTTCTTCATCCTTAATCATCTTTATGGTTTTTTATCATCTCTTTGGTGTTTTTTCTTCCTTAGTTAACTACTATTTTGAGGTTTCCTACTGTTAAGGGTGACTTGGCTCTTTGCAAAAATGGCTCATAACGGCCAAGAATTAGTATAAAATTAGTAATAGAAATCGACACATAAGGACGATGGGAAGGAGGAGAGGGGTTGGTGATCTCCATCCCATAATCCTCTGCGTTCAAGACGCGATGTGTTAGTCAAGGTTCGTTGAGCTTGCAGCGCCCGTGATGAGACGACCAGCCACATTCTATGCCAATTCAGTGCAGACTCGATAGCCTTCTCTAGAATGTAACCTAACAGATATGTTTGAATCTTCTAGGTACTGGAACGTCCTCAAGTGTGGCTGGAAAGCGCGCCAGAAGAACGCCAGTATTCTCGAATTTGCGGCGTTTCTCGCGGAGTGGCGGGACATTAGCATGCTAAGACTACTTCAAGCCTTCTTAGAGTCAGCGCCACAACTGGTTCTTCAACTTTATATCTTACTACAGCGACCACTCTTGGGATCGAAAGATGACTTGCTCACCGCTGTGGCTGCAGGTTGTTCTCTCGTGTCTTTGATCTGGGCCATTCTAGCGTACAGCAAGTCTTTGAGGGACTTCAGAAAGCAAGGTTATGTCTTGTCAGCAGTGGGGTTGTTTTTCCAGATACTATGGCGTATCTCCATAGTGACGTCTCGAGTGGTTGCCATGGTTCTTTTTGCATCATACTTTAAAAAATGGCTTTTTGTTGCCGTTGGCGTTCATTGGCTAATAATGACTATGTGGCTGATTTGTCAGCGAACTCGCTTTTGCACAGATGAGGACGGCAAAGAGCATCCGTACCGGGAGAAGTTTTTTAGTGCTGTAATTGGCTTTATATACATCTTTTGTTTTTTCAACACTAGAGAAGGCATGACTCGGAAGCGTGTTGTGTTGTTTTACTCAATTATCTTAGTCGAGAACTCACTGTTCGTCTCCATGTGGTATCCTCAGAGGACCCTCCGCGGGATTATGTCTATAGCAGCCTTGGGGGTAGTGTGGGGAGGGCTTGTCTTTGGCATAATTTGCATGATGTTGTATTACCGCTTCTATCATCCCAGTTTACCAGTTCAGGGGATCTTTCTACAAAAAAGAAGTTTTGATCTCGAAGGAGAAATTACTCACACTTGGGTTTGCTGCTGTTGTTGTCGCGTGAAAAAGTCAACAGAGAGAAATACTGCACTTGTTCAGAATGCAGCCGAGGGTTTGATGAGAAATGTGAACCGCAGCGAAAACCACCACCCCGCTCTTGAACTGGAAATTCTCCCACATACTCCATCGTGGGATCTTGTGCAAGAAGGCTTGTACGTGAAAGGAAACCATTTTCAGTGCACAGGATCACATGACCGTATCTCGGACCCAGACTTTCCTGCTAATATCCTCGTTCACAGTACACCCGCGCGATTTTTAGGCATGTCCAGTTCACAGGCCAAGCATCCGCTGGTCACGAGTAGCGTTCCTAAAATCACGGTGACAGAAGCATCTCCCGAGGTTATGACCCCAAGAGACTCGGTTTCAAACTCTTCCCTTGTTACGTTAAACGAAGTCGACATGGAAACGCTAGACAATGTCCTGCATCGCCATGATCAAGCGACGGCCGCAGTCTGTGCGATGTCTGCTACAAACGATGCAGAACCGGTTGAATTGGATAAAGATAAGAAGAATTCTAAGACCGCACGTGGGCAAGGTTTTGAAGATGACATAACATTTACATCACCAAGAAGTCCCACTGCTGGTGAAATAATCAGCTGGTTTCATCCTGATCATGTGCAAGCCGGTTGCGAGGCTTCATTAGACGCCGAGGAGGATAAAACAGAAAAAATCAATTATGGCTCGCTCAGTTTCGGTAATCGATACAGTCTCGTCTCGTCGGACTGTATTTCGTTGTCATCCGAGAGT
Source organism: Blastomussa wellsi (assembly GCA_947652115.1). Classification (NCBI taxonomy): domain Eukaryota; kingdom Metazoa; phylum Cnidaria; class Anthozoa; order Scleractinia; family Plerogyridae; genus Blastomussa; species Blastomussa wellsi. Next base: position 3,050,047 of record OX393569.1, on the reverse strand, counting down.
TCACGAAGCTCAGTAGACAGCATAGTATTTGCCGATGAAGGCCCTGGCAGTTCTGGAATTTACATCAAGAACACGCTATCTGGTGAATTCACTCCTAGGGCAATGGATGAAGGAATTTTTTCTGATGAGCGGGATTCGCCAGCGAAAGCCAGTGTTCTAGAACACGCGGATACGTATTCCGAGCCTTCAACACCCCAGGCCTTCAGAGTCAATGCTCAGTTCCCTGCTTTGGCCACAAATAGCAATCAAGACACGTTTGAAGGACTCCATTCTAGAGAATCAACAGGCAAATGGCCTGTACTTTCCAATACATCAAACGATGACAACTTCGACTTAGTCGAATTGTTGATGGATGCGCCGCCATCACCATTGTCTAGCCTTAAAAGAAGGAAACGAGAAGCGGCAAGTAGCTTGTCGTCCGAGGAGAAAGCAAGCGGCGAAAGTAAGCCGAGTAGCACAAGAGAAGGGTCTGTGTCCGAGCAAGAGGATGGACACGAAAGCGAGTCTACTGACGCAAGCAGTGACAGCAATTACAGAAGATATCGTCATCGCTCGTGTGACGAGATCGAGGCCGGGGCCAGCGGTGTCCCTTCCTCTCCGGAAGAAATCATCAAACGGCACACGTTCGACTTTTCGCAGTTGTCGAAGAGTCCCAGGTCCCCGCGAAGAAGAAGAGACAGAAAACATCGGCGTTCCAAGAGAAAAGAGTTCGATAACTTTGTTGTCACCACTTTGAGGCCAGGAAAGTACGGTTCTCTTCGGCGATCGATTGATCGTCTGGGCAAAATACAGGAAGACACGGAAGAGACGTTTTTACTTAACACTGAAGCTGCTTTAAATGCTGCCATCCCGGAAGACGAGGAGCTTTCCCCGTCAGGTCATGGAACAAACGTGTTGCAAACAAAAACTGAGGAGGACAATACCAAAGAGAAAGAATTGAACTGCAGTACAGACAGCTCAAATACGCGTGTGTTTGATCCTCAGGAAAACAGTATGGCGTCCGAGAGGGAAAGCTTTATGAAACGAAAGCGCATGAAGAGATTTTTATCAAAGGAAATGGTGCCTGGAAAATTCTCATCCGTGAGACTTTCATGCGAGAGTGGGCCTTCAGATGAAAATTTCCAAATTTTCCATGAAAGTGAGCTTTCGGGTAGACAACAGCAGTTGTTTTCGACTGTGTCTGCAGATAGTTTTCCCAGTCGTCATTTCAATCACGCAAAACAAAGAACTAACACTGGACATAGAAAAAAGGAATTTCGCGGGAAAACGGTTAGTCTTCCTGATGTTATACGTTCGACCGGAAGTAAACTTAGACCGGAAATTGAAAATGATTTAAATCCCGAGAAAACAGGGCCAAATCTAATGAAGACCTCTCCAAAAGCTTTTCTCGTTAAGTATGCAGAGAACAGTGCACGTCATAGAGATCTCTTTCCAGTTCTCAATAAAAGACACACTTACGATTTTACCAACAATTCTACCGGCCTAGAAAGAAAGGAACAGTTGTTTAACACGGAGAACGGAAAGAGGTCAGAGGACGATCGTCATCAACGCAGGTCTCAATCTGAGGTTTTGATTGGCACAAGAATTTCCTCTGTTTACGTTTGACACAGAATTAAAGGGATCGATAAACTGCCATCTAGCGGTAACTAAGGGTAGGGTTATCTATTTGGAAGTAATATAGAAGACATAAAGGTGTTACGTCACGCCAATTTAAGCAATTTTAGAAGGTAATAGAATTAACTAAAATATCAGAACAATGGCTTAAAGCAGAAAGCGGAACAAGAACTCAAAAGAAACACAGTCTAAAAGCCAAACAGAGGCATCCATGGGAAAAATTTGAGAAGAATCAAATTGACTGAATTTAGATATACTTGAAAACCGTCAGCCCGACTTTTTAAAGTTTAACTCAAAGTGTATAAAAGTGCCTTTTAAAATGCTGGAAAATCATCCCTATCAGGAGCCCAGCTTGTTATGTCAATGTGGCTCTGATTTTTCAGTTAAGGAGTTTGCTCGGCCAATTTACTTCAAAGGGGTACTGTCACGATATTTTGGCGTCATTTTAAAATGCTGAAATATGTTCCCGCAGCAATGGAAACCCCAAACTAATGGTGCAGTTTTGTTACCTAGGACTATATCACTGCACTGAAACCGTTTATTGCCGCTTATCACTTAGGATGGAACTGGATTAAAATGTGAAAAAACTAGCCAGTTTTTTCAAATTCTAGAGCCATTCCTTGAAAATATCGCCAGTCTCTTGGTTATGGTTCGCTCTCTGGGCCACAATTCGTTTGATATCTCCCTGTTCGTCCATCAGGAGCAGTTTGGGCACGAGTAAAGGTACCAGGGAATCCCTGTGACAGTGCTCCTAAAAATACCGTGAACTATCCTTGAACTAGCCCCTTTACAGTCGGGGTGCAAGCGTCAGTTTTGGTAAATCGTCGTTGAAGCAATCGAAGAGTTTCCGACTTATTTTATCCAATCAAAAACTAGCGCGCGAGTTCGCGAATACAACGAAAGAAATCCCGCGAGCAAACACACCAGGCTGCTTAGCAACTACTTCAAGCAAGCGTTGGCTCGGTCCGATTGTTACCCGACTGTGTAAACTACCTACCTGGTCGCACTGGGTGTGTTTTGGGATTAATTTTTCGCGGTTCGCGTGGTGTTGTGGGACTGATACGAACGGGAAATCGGGGTGCAACCTAACCATCAATCCACCGCGCTCCTGATTTCCCGCCTTACTTCCTTGACCGACGGGCGCCTGGGGACAAGGTAGGTAAACTACCACTGAAAATTACCAAGCAAATTATAGCTGAATTTGCAAGATACCGTACCTTTGGTAGCCTCCTACGCAGGCGTTATTAGGGGATTGCGTTACCACTCGTCCCCACTCGGCGCTTTTCCGGATTTTAGTAGGTAAAATCTGATTGGCGAAGCGGCGGAAAGGAATGTTGGCCTTGGTTAAGCAGACGTTAGTGAGGACAAGTGTAACGCAATCCCCTAATAACGGCTTCGCAGGAGACTAAACCTTTGGTGGTCACTGATGATATGCTAATTATTGAGAGAACTAAAGGGTGATGGGAAAATTTTGTCACTCGCATAGCAAGTAGGTATATTACTCCTTTGTAAACGATAACGAGCTTCGAGGGTTTTTTTATATTCTAATTGCCTAAATAGAATATTTTTTAATATAACTTAGTGATAGATTTTTTATAAGAGTTTTCCAAAAATCCTGAAATTTTATGTACACGATTGTTGTCTTCGAAATAATTTAAGCAAAAATGACTTAGATGTCACACAAAAGGTTGCGTTACTAAGTGCACTACGTGTGTAATAGGCCATTTCCGAGTTCGCTTGTGCCTCTATTTCAAGGCGAGTCTAAGTGCGAAGTCTTTGTAATGAAAATGAGTTTTGATTCATATGGAAAGCAAAACTAATTACCATCACAAAACTTTCGCACTTAGACTCGCTTTGAAATAGAGGCTCAAGGGAACTCGGAAATGGCCTATTTACAATCAATACAATGCTGACAAAAACATCCTAGCCTGCAAGCCAGGTCTGATCTGGACCGTTCTCTTTCTCTGTCACGTAACGAGAGTGTAGCGTTGCGAGATTGAGAACTGATGGTCTTTTCTGGAAAGAAAACGTTACCCTGCGAGTAGGTCGAGGTCCCTTCGATTTAGCTAGGAAGATCGATGGGACCTCTGCTCGCACGGTAACGAAAAGTGTGACAGAAAAGTTAGCTAGTTTAATGATTTCTTCCCTAGAAATTGAGGAGCATTTATAATTTGTTTAAGACACTTTGATAAAACAAAAACATGGCGCTTTCAATATGGCGCCAATTCTCCGAGATTCGAGAGAAAAAGGGTTATTTTTCTTTCCTAATGTCAGTGTCCGAATACTGGTTGTAGCTTTTTTTTTACAACACCAACATCTGCGTGCAAATCTGAGTTTCAATAAATGACTGCCGACCACTTGCGAGTCGCATGTTCAACTAATCTCTTACTGAACCAAGTGAAAACAGAGTCTAAGTTACATGTTTATCTATTAATTTATTTTTTGGACAAAACTAAAAGAATGCGCGAATTTATTTATTTCAAACCCTCTGTTGTAGTTTATATGGCGTGCTTTAATTTTATTAATAATCTATTTATTGTTGTAGAGTGCTCGGAGTTTGTAATAAAATATTAAATATTTAGAAAAGGTTTCCTGAGGTAATATTTTTTCTTAATCTACTTACAGCAAGTTCTAAAGCAAAAGCTAATAGACATTTCGTGCCATTTTTCTTATCTTACTAGGGGGGAGGGCCTTCCCGCTAGATCCGCTGCATCCGTAGTCTCCTACGTAGCCGTTATTAGGGGATTGCGTTACACTTGATAAGTGGTAACGCAATCCCCTAATAACGCCTGCTTAGGAGGCTACTGCATCCGTGCAAAAAAGCTGACAGAGTATTTATAGACCACTGCCACACTTAGCCGGATAAATTCAAAAACGGTCTTTCGCTTAGACTCATGATCCCGTTTTCAGTTACGGTTTCAAAAATCTCCGTTATCGATGTCTACATTAAGACACCTAGCCGTCGACGTTTTCAAATTTATCCTCTGTAGAGCGTTTTCAAAAATTCCGTTTTCGGTGACTGAAAACGCCATTTTAGTCTGGGCGGAAGGCCAATCCGAAGAAATATGTTGTGTTTAGAAATTTATCTGGCTTAATGTGAGCCTAGCCTTAAAATGAAAATATTAAGATAAAGAAATAACGATTTCCAACAATTAGATTGGAAGCAATCAAAGCCATATTCAATAATAGCATTTAAAATTTCTGGATTTAGAATATTTTGTTTTAGTCCTACATGAAGCTGTCGCAGTTATCCGCTTTTGAAGTAGAAGAGGGAAGGAGAAGAATTGGAAAAAACTATCAAACTTGTCTTTGGCGACAACAATCACAGGAGATGAAGTCTTGTCTTGTGTCAGATCCAGCTGTCCAACCACGCAATTTCCTTGCCCAACATCTATTACTTTATTTAGAAAAAGGAAGAAAAGCAAGGAACAGTTAGATTTAGGTTTGCATATTAACGACTTTTTTGGAACTTTTGTTTTGGGGACTTTTACCGACTGTTGTTGCAGTTATGTGTTTCATTTGCTCTGTCTTTCTGGTAAACTTCACCGCAAATACCAGCCTGCATGATATACTAGATTTGACATCAATAATATCTTCCTTACAGTCGCCTGGAAATCCTTGAAATCCGCGGCAACTTTCGATGCCCACTCTTTGAATTATGAAACCGAAACAAGGGGGTTATTCGGCCAAATTCCCAATAGACTACTCTAGTGTTTTTTTTAATTAATAACTCTCACCTTGCAACAAATGTTTTTCGTTGGTCGTCGATACTTTCCTAACTTTAGCTGGCAGTTTGGACACACGTGTTCTACATCTTGGAATCGTTTCCATAGGAACGGCACAAGGCAACAGCCGCCAAGACATCCGAAAAAGCAGAAGGCCACTGCACACAACAGTGCCAGCTTACCGGCCTTATACGTCACCATAGTCATCACGTGATTTTTGCACGACCCACAGAAAGTGTAGAGGGACTCATCTTTAAAATCTCCTTGGTCATCGATGATAAAAGAAGAACTGTGTGGGATTTCTGGTATGTTTTCTCCTTCGCTGTCGGTTTTGTTGCCTAAGTTTCGCTGAGATGCCACTGCTGAATAAAAACAATTCTTCTGAACAACGCTCTTCAAAATTTACTTCTTATTAACCGAGCGTTGGGGTCGTAGTGGGAACATTTCACCCGAAGCCCTCCTGGTAAGGGTTGCGAAAAACGAGGTCCGTACTGTTTTCTATAATTCGCTAAGAGAACACAATCATTCCTTATACTCGCCCCCGTTTTCTGTGCCTTTTGGCATCTTCTACCCATCCGCTTTTCAACGTAACTGCAGTGAAAACCTGAGGCTCGATTTCCGCCATTTTCTCGTGCCCGCGGTCTTTTCCTGATGATTATCGAGCCCGGTATGAAAACCACTGCCTTCTGCATGGTTAATATAATGATTTACTACAAACTACCATGGTATTAAAGTTGGAAATAGTAAATGAGCTCCATAGGCGTACGCGCTCCTTCGGACTTTGGGGGCTGTTTGAGCTGTAACCTCCATGCCCGAAAAAATTACATAATTTTCGAATGCGCTAGCATTAAACCGGTATACAACCGCCGAAAAATTGCTACTGCTTTTGCCCGAATCCTGAGCGTTTGGCCAGAAATCCACCCCCTCGGCTCGCACGCCTCCAGCGAGCTCAAATATTGCAAGCAATTATTTGGATGTTTTTAACTGAATGAAACGGTTATTTCTCTCGCGCTTTTTGGATATGAGATAGGTGGATTGTTGGATATGAAATTCGGTCTTTTTTTTTTTTCATTTAGTATGCTAAAAATAATAAATCCGGTGAAAATTAAAAGTGCCGTTCAAAAATGTAACCAACCCGTAACTTAAACAGACATAAATAGACTCGGGCGAATTGAAAGTTGCCTCGTGTGACATATGAGGGATATTTCTCTTTATCTTTAAATACTAGATCGGTGTTTGAAACTGCCAGTTGGTTTAAATTAAATAGTTTTTATTGCGAGAATCTATTCAGAAAAAAGGCTAACTTTTCAATTAGAATAAAGTACAGCTTGGTCGTATTTTGTTATTCAGCGACTATATAGGGCGTGGGTCATATAGAGACGTTTTGTTATACAATGTAATTTTCAGATCGAACTTTTAAACCTTTAAACATAACAGATCTGACAAATTTATGTTTTTGCCGATTAATGGTTAAGGCAAGGTACAACAGAAAAGTCAAAAGTTGAATTTATGTAATAACTAATTCATTTAAAAATAAAACAAAGTTAAAATCATAATTAAAAAATCATAGTTAAAAACAAAGTTAAAATCCTAATGGATATCTAAGATTCAGTGCGGATCATTCAGGACTAGAATATTTCAAGATCAGTAGAATAATTAGACTGTCTCGTTCAGTGTAATAACGAGTTCCGTACACGAAACAAAGCTGAGCATTGGTGCGGGTTGGCCGTGAACAAAGACTACAGACAAAGACAAAGTTAGATCGTTAAATCAAGGAGGTGACTGTCCGTGCGAGTTCGTGCCTTCCCGTTATATTGCTGTAAACTGGATAGAGCATTTTAAAAGGACTCAAACCACCTTTGAAATATATATTTTTTTTGGAAAAAATGAAGTGGCAAACTGAGCCAATTGCAGAACACAATGATAGAAATGCTCTCTATAGCTAAAGACACACTGTATAGATTTGACAGATGAAAAAGTACCATTTATTTTTGTTGTGGCAAGACAAATACGATAGGAGATGCAATTTTCGAGCATTTTTCTGAAAATATTTCCAGAAACTTCGTCTTACCTGGGATGTGAATACTTGACCCACTCTCAGACTCTGGACCGGGAGAATTCATGGCGAGCAGATTATTTCGGCAGTTTAAAATCTTAAAGGTGTGACCATTCGCCTTGGCTCACAGGAGCTCCGCTCAAGAACGTTACTAGGGGAACCCATGACGTAATTTCTCGTTAAAAGCTCTGTATACTTGTAAGTCTTCCATTGCGTGCTACTTTTTGTTGATATTTTAATTTTATTTTGTCAGTGTATGCGTAAGACCGACAGAATCATTTCGAAATTTTATAGACTACATAACGCGGCTCTCGCGCACATAATGAAGCAAATGAAATGAGATTATGCCGTTTTTACGTTTAGCTACTTTTTGAAACGGCATCTCTCGCCGTTCCAAAACCGCACTTTCCGAAAATATTCCAGTATTACAAACGTTCTGGGTGACATTTAACTAGAGAAAATATGAGAGGTTTACAGGCCTTCCGAATCAGCCCCCCAACTCCCCAAAGCCACATTCGACGGAGTTCAACAGTTATGTGCGAGAGACCTGGAAACCAATTTTGACTTAGCTACCGAGCTTTTCGAAAAGAAACAAACAGAAAATATTGTTGATTGTATTACTCCATATTTCTTGTAGGATTTTGTTGTTTTCTGTCTGATTTGCTTCCAGAATGTCTCAGACCAACAGCAACGAGGAATTCAAAATGACAAAAGAGGTAAGATTGGTGTTAAGGCAAAAATTTACTCCCTAAATTAAGGGATGTCTTGTTCAGTTTTGTTTTTAAATTCCCTACAAAATAGATATCAGCATGAACGTGCTTTTAGTTTAATTTAAGCCGTAAATTTCTAAATATTGACTTTCCAGTGGTATTTTTATACACTTGTTGAAACATTTTTTAAAATCTTGTTCGACTCAAGCCATAAAATGATCAGATAAACTCGCATTGCATAAGTGCATTTAATAAGCACAATTGCAGGTATGGACGCATTTTGATTGGTTTCTGTCTATGATCTATTAAAGGACGCACGCACTGATGACTGTATATTTTGTTTGCTTGTTATATAAAACATAGATTCCTTGTTGCAGTGCGTCTGTTCAGTGATAGATTACAGAAGATGTCATAATGTGGTAAGAACGTCAGTGACACACCTGGTTATCGCCTTGTGTGCCACTTTTTGTTCTTACCACATTTTTCATCATCAGTGACCTATTACTGAACAGGCACACAGCAACATGGAATCTATTTGCTTAATAGATATCAACACCCTGCGATGTATGCGTGACTTCATCACTGAAATCAAATTAGAAAACTTTATTTACTTAGCTTCTCATAGCTCGAGTGGAAGTGTTGCAGAATGAAAAATCAAAGTATTATTTCCATACCCTTCCACTGAGACATTTATTGGCTTACTACTTCACTATTAGTGCAACAGTTTTCACAAATGTATTCATCGAATACCTACATACCTAACTCTTCTTTTTCAGGAGCTTGACAAGTTTGAAAAAGCTTTGAAAGATGAAGAGTTTCGTAAATTGCTTGTTGAGTATGCAAAAGAGATATCCGACCCGGAGAACAAGAAGGTTAGTTCATCACTGCAGTAGGGGGGAGAATGGACGGATTCAACTTGCAGATGCTTAAATGTAACATTTTATACAAGAAATGAGAAAATTCACATGAGCTTATGTGACACATGAATCAACAGTCACATTTCTGCAGCACTACAGTGAATTGAATTCAACATGGCAGAAATTTGACGTATCAACCCGGGCCTAACACATTATTAGCTAAGGCCAATGTATATGTTGTGGTTAAATTTGCGTGGGAGGCGCAGTGGCCTAATGGTTAGTGTGCTGGACTCTGGATCGGACGGTCCGGGTTCGAGTCCTGGCCGGGCCACTGCGTTGTGTTCTTGGGCAAGACACTTTACTCTCACAGTGCCTCTCTTCACCCAGGTGTATAAATGGGTACCGGCGAATTTACTGCTGGGGGGTAACCCTGTGATGGACTAGCATCCCATCCAGGGGGGAGTAGAAATACTCTCTGTCGCTTCATGCTACAGAAACCGGGATAAGCTCCGGCCTGATGGGTCACTAGGCCCGACTGCAGACTTACCTTACCTTACCTTACCTTAATTTTCATTTCTCATTGTCTTATGTTGATTAGCATAATCTGAAACAAAGGGAAATCAACATCAAACTGGTTTAAAAAAATTTAAACCAAAGATAAATTTAAACCAGAACATATACCTTGTGCAGAAACTTAACCAAGCAAATAATTGTAGTTTTTCCAGATTTTGACAAAAATGGAAAAGCAGATTTCCTAGTCTGAAGTGTCAGACATCTTCCTGCCCTAATCCCCTGAGGTGCGGGCAGGGGATACATCTGACACTTCAGACTAGGAAAAAACTTGCATCTTTTTACAGAAATATGAAGACGAAATAGCACAGATGGAGAAAATGAGAGGAGTGGATGTGAAATTTGTTAATCCTGAGGTGAAGTATTGAAGCATGTTTTACCATTATCCTTGTGTTCTACTTAGAATCAGCAGATCTATGTTTATGTTTGATATGGAATATCTGTTGTGATAAGAACACAACTCACAAAAACTCACAAAGCATTGTTAATATGTCTCTCTGAAGATGTTAAATTAACAATTTATTATTCCAAGCATGCATGCTGGAGCGGCGAGTTGCCTATAAGTATCCAACAAGCATGGATTGAGTGAAATAATACAGCTGTAGTTATTAATAATTAATTGTCACTTCATTAATTAAAACACCTGCAAATTGCAATGTTTGAACTCTTCGGTTGTTCTCGCATGTACACCTATCATGTTTGTGCTCCATGACATGTTTTTCCTGCCAGCTGAGCTTGGGAAAGAGGCAGGAAACAAAGTTCTCTCACACTGAATGGGGACCTGGGTATGAGCCAGGATGTTAGATTCACGCTCAGTCACGTGATTCAGTTTTTCTTTTCTTGCCGGACAGTGCAACAGCTTTTTGTTCGTTTTCACGTAAAAAACAGCGTTTTAATTTGCTGTTATCAAGTTATGCCACCTAAACCGATGGCCACCCATGTCAATAAAGTGCTGTTGCATTGTCGTGTGGCAGACAAATGGCATTTAGTGTGTGAGAAATATACTATGGTCTGTAAACTCAGGATTTTCAATATAGCATGGGTGGTTTTTTAATTATACCAGTACCTGTTGTTTCTTTATAAGGATGGTTATGTTGTAAAAACAACAGATGTCAGTTCTGGTGTGAAAGCATTTGTCAACATTTGCTCCAATCAGCACATTGGACAACCCTCATCACATTATACAGAGAAGGAGGAGAATGGAAAAAAGTATGTCACTTGTTTTTTAATGAATGCTTCTGTCTGATTGGGCAAGCATAAATTTTTCGCCATTCATATGTAATTGTTACAGTGCTACGCGCCTTACTGTTGCAACCTAGCTTCTATTGGCTTCCATTTCACCAGCTTCTACCAGCTTCCATTTCAAATGGCCAATCGAAATGCAAAAACTAGCCATTCCTTCACAGGTTGAGACTGAATTCCTTCAGGATTGAATGGGAAATTTGACCATTTAATGTCTACCCTTCCAGTTCTCATGTTTTGACTGGTCAGTTCAAATAGTAGTCAGCAAAAAGTTGTTAAAAACTTTAAGATGATAAAATTTAATAAACTTAATTCTCGAGTGGCAATGGTATCAGTGAGGCCTATTTCCTCCCCCTCTATGTACTGTATTTTGTCCCTTTTGAGACTCTCGCAGCAAGATTCAGGACTGTTCTCGTTTTCGTCCATTGCTCAGGGCTGAAGTACAGATCTCTTCAAGTACATGTACTTCGAATTGATTCCAAAACATATAGAAGGTGGGAAGTATAACAATATAATTTGGTTTTATCAACTGGGTTGATAATGTGAATTGGCCACCGTAAAGAGATTCAAGAGCTGACGTTTCAAGCATTAGCCCTTCGTCGGAGCGAATCACTTTGACGAAGGGCTAACGCTCAAAACGTCTGCTATCGAATCTCTTTATGGTGGCCAATTCACATTATCAACCCAGTTGATAAAACCAAATTATATTGATTCCAAAACAGGCTAGGAGCTTTTAATGCCCTGCCTGTTCCACAATCAAGTGTTGATGCAGTCCTTGATGATTTTTTATTTTCAGGAGAGCTGGTCACCAGTGGAATATTCCTTACAGTTTATCCCAACCTAGAGATGATGTTGACAGAGGTACAAGAACATTATGCCACTCAGGCTGTTGATTTTAGCAAAGCAAAATCTTATTGCATCATTGCCACTTGTGTTACTGGAAGTCTGTTAATTAAAAATAACCTCTTGCAGTTTCACAGAGATCTCTTTCATTTAGATGCTCTTCATGTGAATTATAAGACAGTTTAAACTGAAATCATGATTAGGGACTGAATAGGGACATATAAATTGCTCTAGATTTGTGTCATTGGAAATTTTGAGGAGTTGGGGAGGGGGTTCTCAAAAGACGGAATTTTGAAAGGAAAGTAAATGAATGCAAGCTAAACTGGGGAGAGGGAGGGAGGGAGATCAAACCAAAAAAACTGTTGAGGGGTTGACATGTATATTATTTTATTTCTTTTCCATTCATTTCACATTTAGCGGGGAAGAATTGTGTTGTGTATGATGCAGTGTTCCATCCTGATACATACAAGAAGGGCCAAGAGGTTTGTCTTCTTAAATTCTTCAGTAAAAATGTAAATGCAAATTTAATGTCAAGCATGGGGAGTGCTTGTGCGATCAACCGAGCCACCCTGGAGGCTCATGATAAAGTGCTTGACAATAATCCAAATCGAATTGGAATTTGGAATGTTGGTTTTTGAGGAGAGGGGGAAACAGGAGTAACCAGAGAAAAACACCTTGGAGCATGACGAGAACCAACAACAAACTCAACCCACATATGACGCTGGTTCCGGGAATCGAACCTGGGACACATTGGTGGGAGGTGAACGCTCTCACCACTACGCCATCCCTGCTTCCAAAGAACTTCATGCAATCCATGTGTTAGACAATTGTATCTAACGCTTTTGGTTTTCCCCTTTTTGGTTTTAAAATAGGACAAAAGATTCAAACAATTGATGATCGACACTGCTTTTGATGGAATACACAGGGAGTTCAAAGTAACATTGGACAGAAACAGTGAGTGAAAATTACTTACTGGTAGAGCTCTGTAATCTTCTAACTTCTAAAAATTTAGAATGTGTGGCTCATGTTTTCTAAATTTCCCTCATTTTCTCAAATGCCTGTCGTATTTTATGACAGTATAATACATGGCTTAGGCTTCTTTATTTGTTAAGTAATGGATTAAACACCCCCCATGAAAAACCCTCTCATATTTTTTGTTGGTTTGGGAATATTTCTTAAAATAAATCCTGCTGATTTACCCAATAGACGATCGATCAGAATCCAATTCTTTATTGATCTTTTCTAAGAATCTTTTTTAGTCGTGTAGTGAGTCTGTTATTGACCTTCAATCTTTTTTGCGTTTATCACCCACAGGTAAGTAACTTGGGTCAGTTTTGACAATGTTGCAATGTCAAGAGGACCCAAGTCTTTATTTGAACTTTAAAAAAATTTAATTTATTTGTAACCGATAAAAAAACTGACTGCAAAATTCACAGGTAAATGTTTTACATAATGCATGTGATTACATTTTCAGACCTCAAATTTCCCAAGATGAAGTTTAAGGGAGTCAAGCAATCTACGGTGATAAGAACAAAAACAAAAGAGGTATTTGTGGTGCTGTAGTCGCACTTTTCATTTCTTTGACAGTGCTATGCACCTGTGATTGGCCCCTAGGAGAGTTTTGAATTAGTTTTTGACAACTCAACATCTTTTTCAAATTATGGCCATTCAAAATGTGACAACTTACCATTGTTGCTGTAGACTTTAAAATTTTCATTTCTTGCATAATATTCCTGGGTAATAATTTGATGTGCTTAGGTGCCTGAAGATTCTGACGAATTGACCATTGATGGAGTGAAATTTCCCTATCCTTACAATGACCAACCAACAATACAAAACAAGGAGGGAACGCCAATGGTAAGAAAGAAGAAACAACAGAAAAAGATTGCAAGTACTCCTAATGTACCAGAGTATAAAATAGTGCATCGTGGACATGTGGACCTTCAGAACTTTACACATGCAAGGTATGGCACTAATTGTTATTGATATTTGCTACTGATACAGTTCTGAAAAGATCTGATTGCTTAAACCCTCTATTTCTCAAGCTTCCCGACAATTGGAACCAAAATTTGTATTCCCTTGGATTTCCTTCATTACTCAAACACTGACTGCTGATTTCTCAAAACAAGCCCTTTTTGCCTTGTTTTTACAGTCTTTCCCATAAAACCGTGAACACCAGAAAGAGCCAATCACGTGTGAGAAAACTAAACCGCAAACACCAACGATAATTAGTTTGTGGTTTTGAGGTTTGTTCGTGTGTCCTGAACTTTGTTGTGATTGGTCACTACACAATAAACATTCCAGAATTTTTTCTGGTGTTGATGGTTTTATGGGAAGGACTGTAAGCTCAAAAAGCAAAAGAATATTTTATCTTGAACAAGGCAACAAGGCCAATTTGTATGTACATAAATCAGTGGCCATTTTGGAATAAGGTGTATAAAATGAGGATTCCATTGTATTATCGGCATTAGGTGATACATGTAATTTGCTTGGATATTGTGTTCACCAGACTGCATTTGATAACAGCAAGCATTTATCCAGCACCAGCCAAACCTAATGTTAATTTCTACATTGCACATTTACAATTTTTAACGAATTAATAAATTTGGGAGGATTATTTTGCTTGTGTAAGAATTTCTTACTACCAGTTTGGCGGTTGATCCCACTCACTTTCGCGCCTCACTCTCTGCGAGCTCAACTCGTAGGCAAGTCTTGGTTATGATTAGAATGTGTCTTGTTAACTTTCGCACTTTACTGCTGAAACCCATTGGTTGAGTAACTTTACAATCAATCTCATCCCCAGAGCCCCACTTTCTATTGATCAGCACAGAGAATGGGAACTATGGCCAGTCCCATTTTTTTGGAGCATGTGCACAATCGGGGTCTTCACAGAATGGTTAAGCATCTGTGAAATAAGGACTTCTGGAATCTGAATTTGACTTGTGTAACTTATTCAGTGTCATTGTTTACTTGCAGGGATTCTAATCCAACTACAAGACCAAAAGAACTTGTTGTATATATAGATCTGCCACTGTTGGTGAGTTACACAGATTGTTCAATACACTATTCATTTTCAATGTGAAGAGAGATTTCTTCGTACATGCACGTAACACTCTCTGTGTTTTTTGTTCTTTAGGAATCTGCCGCCTCTGTGGAGTTGGATATTCTTGAGAAGAAGCTCATGTTGGTCTGCAAGAAGCCTCCTTACAATCTGGACATATCCTTGCTATTTTCAATTGTATATTAATATAATGATAGGTTTTTAACCTTCATATGGGCTATCTGTTACATGAAGAAATGTTTTTTATGAAACCATGTCTTAGCCCATCACTTTTTTCGTTTACCATCAAATGTGTTTCCTGATTTTGGTTTGGTCGGTCGGAAAAGAAAAAGAGCCCCCCGCCCTCCCCCCCCCCCCCCCCCCAAAAAAAAAAAAAGTCACCTCGCACCTGATTGGGGACCACCCTTCAGGTGAGACAAAAGAAGAAACAACACAAACGATGGACCCTAGCCCAAACAATAAGGCTGCAACACTATCCCTGCCATTGAAATTTAGAGGTTATAGGAGCTGCGAGGCTACCGCAAAAAAAGTGTTGCTTAAAGAGTCAAATGGCAGGGGTCAGCATCGAGAGAAGAGTCTTTGTTTACATATTTTCGTCTTACATGGGCAATGAATGATGAACTTTATGGATAATCGACACATTCAACCTGGAATATTAAAAAGTACCAGAAACATCAAAAAGTCTAATCTGTTTATTTGTACAGTTATCCCTAATTGCTTCTCCCGTACCGTTTTCCTAAGCTAAGTATTTTGTCTTAACACTGCAAACATATCACTTCCATATCCAGCTGATGAAGAAAATGGTGCTGCTAAGTTTGACAAAGGCAAAAGGCAACTGATTGTCACATTGCCTGTGCTACCAGCACCACTGATTCAACAAATGGTAGGTTAGAGTGTATGTATGAGGAAACTGAAATATAGGATATTAGATGGCCCAGCATTAAATTCGTCAGTACGGTTAACGGTACCTAGAGATAGAGATAGATACTTTCTTGTCTAAAAGACTTTTAGCCAAGAGTCTGAATTACGATCAACATTTCCCAAGGATAGAAAGGCTAAATACTAAAAACCTGACTAAAAATAAGTGTTTTTACAGCGATCAGTCTCGCATACAGGGAGAATAAAGTCCCGACTCCTCCTCAGTGAATATTTCTGGGTATTCCAAGCGGGGAGGAGTGTTTGAAGGCTGTGATTGGGATCACTAATTACTTCCTTGACACTAATACTGTATAACTAACGCAAACTACATTAACTACTCTTTAATCTTTAATCTTTAATCATGGTACTCCTAAAACAGTAATGACTATACTAGGAGGAATAGTTACAGAATAATAAATAATTTACATAAAACGTAGGATAAAATAACATCATAAATAAGGTAATAAAAACTTAGATAAAAACAAAGTAATATAAATAATGTAATATAAAATTTGTATGAACTAATCCGACCTAATAAATGAGAGAGCATTTGATTTAAATGTCTCTATGCAAAAACTCATCTAGAGACTCCCTAAATAAAACCCTACTCCTAATCTGTCTAGTTTTTAAAGGCAATGAAATAAAAATTTAAGCACCTCGAAGTTTCACTTTCGGAAGAACGGCGGTGGCTCCACTGTTCCTAGTATTAAAATTGTGGCTTAAAAGAGGGTCTACCACAAAGCGAAGTGCCCCGGCGTGCCCCGGTCAGTGCTCGAACCAGGACAGTGCAATCCAGCAGCACACCGCAGCTCCCACTTTGCTAACAGTAATTTAAAGAGTGTTATTGTTTAATCACATTACCTCAGCGATCTTTAGTTATTAATAGTAATTTAAGGAACCAAATATCCCTCATAACTTTGAACATATTTTTTCCTCGTACAGGGCCAAGCAGTTGATGCAGAGGAAAAGATTGCGGTTGGACAAAGCAAAGATGAAGAGCAGATGAGTTCAATGCCAGGAAATGTGGAAGAACCTTTTAGTAATACTGTTCCCTCTGGTGAAAATAAACAATCTGATTCTGTGGATGAAAGGGTAAAATCAGTAGAGGCGAATACTGAAGACAACGACAAAGCTGAGTTGTGGAAGAAGACGCTACAACAAAATGCAGAGAGTGAATTATTTGACAGTCTTGAGGGTGAAAACGATACAGATATCAGATTCAAACTGCCCAACTCACCTTCAGGTACCTATCTGCCAATGGGCATCCCTCTAAAACAGACACTTCTTAAATGGAGACCTCACTTGAGCTGCCGTTTAATCAGCTGACTTTGTTGTTGTTGTTGTTGTTTTTAGATTTCTCCTCTCCAAGTTTCTTCACGTGTCCGCCTTACAACTATCACCAGAATGATGACGCCATCACATTTATTATTGACGTCTTAGATATAGCCCTCGACTCAGTCTCCCTCGGCTTTAAAAAGAATAAGGTCAGCTTATGTTATGTTTAATAAAATGTGAATCAAAGTACTCTTTATTGCGCATTAGTACAAGTCATCGCAGCGATGATAGTGCATGATAGCTTCCACATTGTGTGATTTCGCCCAACTATCATCAACTATCACGCAAAACCAAAAACATGATATTCAGGTGAGAGTGAATGAGAGTTGAAATCAGCGAACTATCATCAACTATCATGACCGTTAGACTGAGGCTTCAGTTACTTTCGACACTCGAGTGAACTTACACAAGCCTGATTTATAAGCGTTTTAGTATCTCTAACTCTGTCTGTTCATGTTTACTAACATATTGAACTGTATATTAGGCATACATTAGCTTCCCATCCGGGAATTCCCGCCCTGGAGAGCTGCCCTCCCCAGATTATGCCCTATATCTACAGTTCCCGGATGATCATAACCTCGATTCAAATCTCTGTAATATCGACGTCACCAAGAAGAACCTAGTTCTGAGCCTTCACAAAGAAGAAGCCTGCAAGGGGCTCTGGGACAGTTTCGAGGCGGGTTCAGGAGAAGAGAATTTGGAGGTAATCTTATAGTTTAACCTGTTATTAACTCCTTATTTCTCCTCACCCTCATGTTTCTAAAACCAATCAGAGCGGACGTCATATTTTTAGCCAATCAGAAGTAAAAACAATCAGTTCACTTATTTTGTTTCGTTTAACCTGAACTGACTGATTATTTCTGGTTGGTCTGTTTTAGTGTATTTTTTCCTGTGAAGGACGCAGTCTGTGGTTATTATGACAGAAATTGTAAAACTTCCTTTATCGCCCTCGAAAAGTCAGAGTTATCTATAATGAAGAGTTCTTTTCTTTGTAGACCAAGTTCTTTGTAACGGAGAAAACGGTCGATATGATGCTGAAAGAAATTGCAGAGGAAGATCCTTGGGTGCGTAAGTTACAAAGTGTAATAAACGAGTTCAAATAGCAACAGCAATAATCCTCAAACCAATCCTTTTTTCTGTGCTCACATTGTGGGCGGCTCCTCTTAAAAGGTTCTAGAAAATGGAACCGAAACCCGTTGCGCAATTACACGCATTTTAGGCATCCAACTTATGAAGGGTTGCGGTAATTAGATATTTGCAGGAGCTCATATTGAGATCGTAGTCTATCCCCTTTAAATTGAATTCAAATTATATCTTACGGCTTCTGTGGTTTATTTTTGAGTAAAAGCTGTGTGGTGTAATTTTTTTTCTAGTTGTACGACTTCAGTTGAAAACAGTACCTCGCATTTCAGTTAACTTCAGATCTGAAACATTCTTGTGGCCAGGTGTTAAAACACCTGTTGCATTGAATCCAAGAAAAAGTTAACTTTGGAATAAAAAACTCCGACAGGAATAACAGACGGGCTTTATGATTTCCGCTTTAAATGTGAGGCCTTCTTGAGTTTAAAAGGCGTTTTTCGATTTTCCTGGAACGATTTATCTTTGTATAGCAGATTACAGTGTTTTTAGGCATCGTTTATGAATCCGGACACGATTTCATGACTTTGAAGGTAAAGGTTAAGTCTACATACGAGCCTAGTGGCCCATCAGGTCAGAGCTTTTCCTGGTCTCCGGAGCATGAAGCGACAGTGAATATTTCTAGTCCCCCTGGATGTGATGCTAGTCCATCCCAGGGTTACCCCCAGCATTACTTCGCCGGTACCCATTTAGACACCAACCATTAGGCCACCGAGCCGTTGAAACCACATCAAAAAAGCCTATGGAAGCGTTCCCCAAGTGTTTTCTAATGTGTTTAGTAGTGATTGTACAAGCGCTGCGCTCCGTGCGAGGTTCACCACGTTTACTTTTCGCGAGCCAGCCAATTTCGCGCCAAATATGCCACCGTTTTAAAACGATGCGGTTTCGCCGTTTGCACGATAAATGAAACCGTATCGTTTTCAAAACACTCCACTTTCGACGGCGTTTTCTTAAACGACCCAGTTTTAAAAACGGTCTCGATCGGCGGCGTGTAAACGAAAGGCGTAACCGTATGGAAAGCTTGTAAACAGTGCTTTTAAAATAAACAGTTTAGCTTTGTTTTTCTGAATAAGTTAAAACATTCTTCTTTACCAAGCAGAAATCCCCGTGAATCCTCATTTATCGCAAACAAATAGCCTTAGACTATAGTCTAGCTTTCTTGTGCTAAATCAGACAGTAGAGGTCGTTTTGCTGGTGTTTTAAAAATCTTATTTTTACAGGTATTTAACTCGTCACTCCCGTAAGCAAAAATAATATACCACTTGTAGCTATAACACGTGGGGTCGCCGCACGCGGCACGTCGACCTGCGCTGTTTACCAGTCGTGTCTAATGTTATTTCACTATCTATTTTTCTGTCTGGTTTAGCTGACTGCCACTCCTGATGGTGAAGCAAACGTAAAAGTTTCATCTCTAACCGATGACTGCCTCAGCCTTGAGATAGACACCAAATCGCGACATTCTGCAGTGGATAGCGAACTGGTGGGATTTCAGACGAATTCAAAGAAAGCGGAGTTAGAGAAAACTGAGTGCATGGGTGAAAGTATCAGTTCGTGCGATGAAGTGAACGTTGCTGACTTGGCGGAAGAACTACAAGGAACTAAAATAAGTGAAAGCCCACAGTTGAATGGATATAACTGCAAAACATTCGAGGATGTTGAGTGCGAAAGTGTGAAAAACAGAGCGGAATCTGTGAGTTCGGATCCTGAGCTTGTCGACAATAAAGCAGCTTGTGCGGAAATGGGAGATAGTTTTGTGCCAATTGATGCGATAACCAACGCTGCAAGGACTCGGCGGTCCATCCTAAGAAGGACTTCTAGTACATCCACTGACGATTCCCTGGGGGACGAGAACGAATTTAACGGAGTGCCCGAATCCCCGAGCAAGAAAAATGTACGATTTAATCTTAATCCTAACGTTCGTGTTTTCAGCAACAAAAAGGACAAAAAGAAACGGAAATTGGAGGCGAGGCTAAAATCTGAAGCGCGAAAGCATTCATTGGAAAGCGAAGGAAGCGAATCTGAACAGAGTAACGGGACTTCGCCCGTTGATGACGGGACGGGATGGGACGGGTTCGATAATCAATCCCTCGCGAAGGGAACCAATGGGGCTACCTCTCTAGCAGCTGAAATTAGGGATGGTCAAACCGTGGGCGATGCTGTTGATAAGTCTACAGGATCTTTGTCGTGTGTTACCGATTCTTTTGGAATGACGAACGATCTAATATTTGAATTAGATGACTAACAGCCACCATTGAACAGCATTTTATGTACATGCATAACACAAGTTTATGGATTTGTATTCCGATGAGGTGTAGTAGTTTTTATAGTGTCTAGCAATTTTAAAACGAAAGTGGATTTTAAATAAAGATATGCAATGATTGCCGAAGTCTCTCGTAATTTATAATTGTATGACGATGTAGTCTGTGAAGAGAGAAATGGAACCAATACTTATTTCAATTAAGTCTTGGGCCTGTTTAACCTCCCATGCAGACGTCCTTTGGGCTTGTCTGCGTGGGAGGCTAGGACCTGTTTGAATATTGTAAGCTGTTATGCGATCTCGCCTACTACACTATTATGACGAGTTGTTGTATGTAGTCCTATAACATGGGGTGGGGGGGACGGCAGGGAGGTCTGAACTTTACCCTTCCCGTACTTTTTACTCCTGGCTTGTGTCCCTCCTTGTCTTCTCTCTATCGTCTCTCTGCTTTACTTCTTTTGCAAAACATTTCTCGCTGCGATGTTTCTCAGTTTCCGTTACGTTGAGAATCCCGTCATCCTCCCTATCTTCTCCCGCCTTGTACACCTCCACCACCAATGTCAAGAACCGCAAGAGTTATTTACGACTGTCAACTACTTTATTGAGCGAATCATCCAAAAGTATTCACCCTTCGATGTTTCGACGCTGCCCTTAGCTTCCAAATGTTTGTAACTCCTTATTCAGCCCAGCCCCTTAACAGCCCTGCCTTGAATGATCAATAACCGCTTTCATTCAAGATTTCGTCTTCAATCCCCGCTGGTCTCTTCCGTAGCTTTTGCTCACTCGGCACTTCTACTTTTCCATCAGACTGGAAGATCGCTGAGGTCATTCCACTCCTAAAAGAGGGAGATCACGAAGAGCCTTCGAACAATCGACCATTGTCACTACTCAATGTTGCGTCTAAAGTTTGCGAGAAAATTGTTCTGGAGCAATTTGTCACCTACCTGATTTCACGCAACCGCTTGTCATCCCACCAAAGCGGTAACAAGTCACTCCATTCAACCGAGACCTTGAATATTTACACCACGGACCTAATTCTAGAGGCGATGGACAAAAAGGAAATAAGTACATTAGTCTTACTCGAACTTTCAAAGGCTTTTGACAGTATTTGCCATCAGAAGTTACTCCAGAAACTTTTCACTGTCGGTGCCTCACCCGCCGTAGTTCAGTGGTTCCGGAGCTACCTTTCAGGCCGGACACAATCAGTGCGCATTGACTCTGTGCTATCAGATCCATTACCAATTACACACGGAGTCCCCCAGGGAGCGATTCTTTCGCCGCTCCTCTTCTGTATTTATTTAAACGATCTGCCAGGCGCTATTGAATTCTGCCAGCTTGAGTCATACGTCGACGACTCTAAAGTTTTACTGTCTTTTCCCGTAGCCGATGTCATTGACGCCAAGATCAAGCTCGAAAAGGATTTGCGTAATGTTGCCATCTGGTGTTGCGCAAATGATTTGTTAATAAATCCTGAGAAAACAAAGTTCATGTTGATCGGCACAAAGCAAATGATAAGTAAACATTCAGTTAATTTCACCGTTTCGTTTATTGGAAAGACTCTTATGGCCGTCGAATCAGCAAGAGATCTAGGAGTATACATAGATTTACACCTGACCTATGACACTCATATCTCCCACTTAGTTTCTTCGTGCCTGACTAAATTGGTCCAGATCAACCGTGTGAAATACAGCTTTGACAGAGAGACTTTGGCTTTAATTATTATATCTCTTGTCTTTAGCAAAATGCTCTACTGCTCGACCGTGTGGTCTAATACCTCATCTAAGAACATTCAAAAGCTGCAACTCATTCAAAATTTCGCCTGCAAAATCATCTGCGGCGCACGGAAATATGACCACGTGACGCCATTACTTGATGAACTTGACTGGCTTCCAGTTAGTAAGATGCTCAAATTCAGAGATGCTGTTATGGCTTATAAGTGTGCCAACAATTTAGCTCCTGAATACCTTTGTGCTAAGTTTAAAAAACGATCTTCTTTACATAATCGCACAACCCGTAATAATGAGAAGTTCGAAATTCCATTCTTCAGGTCAGCCACCGGCCAACGGACCTTCGCTTATAGAGCAGTATCTCTGTGGAACATGTTAGACGAAGATCTGAGAGACGCTAAAACTGTAAAGGCCTTTAAGAAAGCCCTGAAACTTGTAATGAATGAATGATTGAATGACTGTACTAGCTTGAATGACAATATTAGCTTGTTAGATATAGTTTGTATTTCATTTGTAAATAGGTACTGAAAAACCTTTTTAGGAGTATTTATTAAAGTTACATTACATTACATTACATTACAGCTTTCTAACGCATCGGTTGCTAGAGACAGGGATCTTGAGTGTACTGCAAATCGTACAGAGCAGACTTCGTCAATTTTAAATTCTCTTCCTTTCACCACAAGCGAAACAGGAAACGGCACAAAGCCATACATAACTTACTCTTCATATTTTCCTCTTGCATGTTAATGAAAACACAACGCATAATTATGCTGAGTATTTCTGATGACAGCCAATAAGGGTTGATTCTAACAATGCCTACTCTCAAAAGAACCAATGAGAGCGCGGTCCCCAGATTCTGGAGAAACAGCAGGATACAAACAACACGATCATAAACGACGCTGCACGCAGGCTATGAGCGGGGAGGCGCGGAGGTTCAGACCCTCCTGTTCACCTTCCCCACTCCCCCACTTTCTTTGCAAAGACTCGTATATATGTTGTTTACAAAAATGAATAGAAAGGTGCTTAGTGGAGATTAAATAATAATAAAAAAAATAAACAGAATATTTTAACGTATAGTATATGAAGTATATGAAATAATTAATTTAATTAATCTTCGTGAAATCGCGAAAATAAAGAATTCTCTTTAACTTATCCAAAAGTAAGCGAAAGACGATTACAAAATAACTGAGATACTACGCGCGCTCTCATTGGTTGATAGGTGTGTTTGGATGAGCGTGTGTAAACACGGTTGGGACGTTTTAGTTTCGTGCGTAGAAAGAGAAATATTTTATAAATAGCCTCATCTAAACACTCGGGGGTTTGGGAGAATTCTCGAAAGTTAGGCAAACCCTCGACTGCGTCTCGGGTTTGCATAACTGTCTCGAATTCTGCCAACCCCCTTCGTGTTTAGATGAGGCTATGTAAACACGGCAAAAGTCCTCTATTGCATTCTATTGCTTAATTGTTGAAAGCGATCAGTTGTACCTGCCGAATCGTATGAATCAAATCGTCCCCGACCACACCCCTGCCCCTCCCTCTCCTCCCCTCCCTACATGCGCTCGAAAAGCTGAGTCAGTAGTCACCAGTACTTCTCCTGTGACTTTTTATTCACTTCCAGGACGAGAGAGGTTGTTTACAGGTTTTTGGCCACAAGGTGTTTGTTGTTCACAAATGAATGTTACTACTAGAATTTCAACTGGAATGGATTTCATCTCGTTTAAAGCTTCACGATCATTCGTGTAGCTAGCATACCCGCTTCGTGTCGTTGAATTGGTACAAAATTTACTCGTTTTGGCCGCGCGCGAAGTACTTTTATTTGAGAGCTTTCTTCTACAAATTTCTTCGAGTTTAGCTGAAGAAACATGTCCAAACAGATTGGAGTAACTGTACCAGATTCTGAGACATTAAGCTCTGAAAAGTCCAAACGGTTCACGGTAAGTGAGAAAATTCCGTGTATGTAATTTTTCGAGTTTTCTTTTATGCTACTGCCACCCTTGTTTGTTTTCTGTTGGAATTAAAATGTCTCTGTCAGATTAAAACGAAAAACAGCGTAGGCTTAATCCTGTTGTATACAAACTCTTTTCAACCTTGGATTAAATTGAAAACGATTTCGACGTTCCAAATAAGCTGTAAGCTAACGCTTGCCCCGTACACTGAATCTTTAGCTTGCAGTACTTTTTGATCTGGTAAACAAGTTGGGCGTGTGTGAATCGAATTCTTGATCACACCGATAAAGCTATCACATTGCAGAAAATTTCCGCTTGAGATCTAATGTGAACATTGTTATTTGGCTTAACGGTTCTTTATTTCACTTATCAAGTTAATGATATGTTATTCCCTGACGTATTTTCCACTGTCAAAAAATATTGGGAGTAGCTGCAGAATACGGTCAATACCCGGCCACTTCGATCCATTTCATTTACATGTCTCAGGACCTTGTGGAGAACGCGGAATAACACGAAAGACACTATTCTTATTTAATGACATGCAAATAGCCGGCCGGGTATTCTGCATTTTAAGCCAAAATCTGTTCTTACATGGCTTTGGGAGAATTCTTGAAAGTTATACAAACCCGAGACCCTCTGCAGAACTATCTGGAATTCTCCCAAATCCCCTCCTGTTTAGATGAGGCTATGTAAACATGGAAAATTTGTGGTGTTGTTTAAATGTTTTATTACAGAAAAAGCTCCCAAAAACCCAAGAGACTGGTAAAATACCAGTTGTTCTTTATACCAGGGTTCTGTTATACACTTTATTTTATTATTAATTTTGGCTGTGATGTTAGTATTCGTATTTTATACCTGCCAAATAAAAATCATGAGATTTTTATCAGTGTCTTCAAAGATGACCCGATCGTATCCGATGTCCTCGGAAGATTTCCGGGGTTGTCCCGAAGTCTTCCAAAGAGTGTCTGAAGAATTTTTGGTCCCAGTGCCAGGATGTGTTTTGTCAAACAGAAAGTTATCAAAACGTTGTCCCAAGCACTTTTTCTTCTAAAATATTTTAAGAATTTTGGCTAAGTACCATTATTTACATGACAAGTTTACTTTTTTCAGATATTGTGTCATTTGGACCTATAATATCTTAAATTTTTCAGCGAGGCATGAGAAATTGGTGTATATGATGCGTGATAGTTGGCAGATATATATAATATTTGTACTTCCTTGCTGCATAGAATTCTACATTTAAATAAACAAAATGACAACTTTTTCTAACAGCTTGGCTTGCAGCAAAGACAAATCATTATTTTTCCCAGAAATGAGTACAGGGACCTACTATTTTTTTCTCTTGGACCTAATTGTGGTAATTACCTTCTATCATATCCCCCTGTAGAGGGTTGTTGGAAATAATTTCCAGTGAGGGAGTGGGGTCATAAAGGCCAATATTTCCTAAACTGGAATTTCTAGAGGGGAGGATTTAAAACTAAAATTCTCTATGGATGTTTTCTGGAGAAATACATTGAAGAAAATGAAATTGAAGGTAATCATCAAAGAGTATATAGAAAAAGTATAATTAGAAAAAACAAAATAAGAATTTAAAAATGGTTGAACATTTACACCTTGCCAGGAAACTAGGGCTTGTTGCTATAATGCAGGGTGCCATGAGTGAAATAGGGAGTCTGCATGAGCCTGTGAGTGACCTTCATGCATGCAGAGAAATAACTATCTACATCAGTTTATTTTGTTACTTATAAAGGTATACAAAGTTCTTGTAAAGCTTCCTGATGGACGCAGTTATTTTATCTTCAGGAGATACAATGAATTCTACAACTTATATGAAAAGGTGTGTTATACGTATTTCATTTTATAATTTTGTTATAATAACCTTCTGACTGTGCCGGTAACACTTTCGTTTTCTGGAGAAGGCACTTTGGAAAAAAAACAGTTAAATTAGCTTATTTTAGACTTGTCCCTCTAGTGAATTTCCTGAGAGAATAAAGACATTGAGTTAGAAAAGTTTTTCACTCAACCTGGTCTCCTCCACACAAAAGCATTTGGGCAATATTTAGCAATCAAGACAATAGGCCATTTCCGATTTCCCTTGAGCCCCTACTTCAAAGCGAGTCCAAGTGTGAAAGTTTTGTGATGGGAATTAGTTTTGTTTTCCATATGACTGAAAACTCATTTTCATTACAAAGACTTTGCACTTAGACTCGCCTTGAAATAGTCATTATAGAGGCACAAGCGAACTCGGAAGTGGCCTATTAGATTTAGGTGGGAAAATGCTAGGAGATACCACCATGATCCGTGATTTGTACTTTCCCATGCCAACGGTTTTGACACTCCTGGGGCGAGTGGGTGAGCGCTAATTCATAACCCTGGGCAATATTACTGAAATGTTACTCAGATATATATATACACTGTGCACCACATCCCCACAGAGGCCTAATGGTTAGTTTGCAGGACTTCAAATGGTCTAATTTCAGTCTCTGGCTGGGTCATGATGATTTGTTCTGGGGTAAGACACTTAACTTTCACAGCACCTCTCTCCACCCAGACTGGCAAATTGTTGGGGAAACCTGACAGAATTCTGGGGAGAAACTTGTGATGGACTCGCTAACATCCCATCAGTACTCTTAGCCACTTCATGCTCAAAACTGCAGTTAATTGCCAGTATAGCTAGATGAGTAAGTTGGTCTTCATTAACGGGATTTACTTTAATTTCTACATCCCCAAGCATTTTAAAGCATGATGTTGGCTGTTGTTTGAGATATTGAAAGGTACTGGAGTCTATTGTGTTTTATCTTCAGATAAAGAAAGTCTTTCCTGAGTTGAATATCAAGTTACCAGGAAAACGGCGACTTGGAAACAACTTTGATCCTGGTGAGTTGTTGTTGATTATGCATGACTCACTGCAATTTATAAACCATGTATTATTATATGGCAAACTAAACTACATCCAAGTAGAGATGTGATGGAAATATTAAATAATCCAACTAAGGATTTATACTGTTATGTACATTGAAAATTCTGGAAGAAACATTAATATGTGAAGTTGAATATTAAATAATTTAGCGGTTGTCAAAAATAGCAAACAACTTTTAAGTTGTTGATCAGTTTGGATTAAGTACTCTAAATCTACATGTACAATCGTGGACAAAACTAGTTGAGACAATCTTCACGACTTTGACTTCATTTCAATTTGCTTTTACAGAATTTATAAGAATTAGAAGAGAAGGGCTTAATGAGTTTACAAGCAAGATAATCGGTCACCCTAATGCTATTGAACAGTAAGTCCAAAAAAATAATAAAATAACATTAAAAAACATCCATAGGTCTATGCTCACAGACTCAAATTTATTGTTAGTTCATACTCATCTTGGGCTATGGTCTTTCTTAGTTTTTTTGCTTTTCTTTTTTCTCCTTTTCTTATCGTTTTTCTGCAGTTGTTTGCCTTCTACTGAGCTTGCCTTTGGTCCAAAAATTCCTGAGAAAGCGTCATTCAAACAGGAAATTCTTGCCATGGAGTAGGCAAGGGTAGCTGACATAATTTTTCCTCTTAGTTTTTCATTCAAATTTCTAAGCATTTCCCTGTATATTTCATGCTCAATTAACTCTGTCACCCTGATCTGGATATCACTGGAAAGAGATTGAGTATAAGTGATGCCTTTCTTGGTAAAACTAAAAGATGATAACATTAGAAGCGGTACAAAGGCCAGTGTTCGTCCTGGCCGGTTTTGGCCGGCTTGGGTGCCAATGGGTTAACATGACAAGTATCCCTGTCCCGTACCTGTCACATGCCAGACCCCCCTCCCCTTGGTGCTTTTTTAATAGTTTACTGAACAGTTATTTTTAAACTTCTCTGCAGTCCAGATGTGCGTCTGTTTTTGTCACTGGATAATCCAAAGAATGCTCAAGTTAATGATGATACTGAGCAGTTTGGAGCTGATGAATCTGATTTACTGGTATTTATTATTTCTTTGTCGTAGTATAAATAAAAGTGTCAAGTGAACATACTCGTAACAAGGTATATTTTCAGCCAGTAATATCATTTATGGCCCAAAAATTCTGATCTGCGGTCCTAAAAACTAATGGAAAAGTGTGATATCTGGTGATCTCACTGAAATTGTCTGATCTGATTTCAAGATTTGCTGATCCTGATCCCATGACTCTGATCCTAGACTGTGATCCCGCATCACATGTCATTATGACCCTAATAAGAAACCAGATGGTAATCGAATACCTCTTTAGAAAACAAGGCTTCAAGGCAAAGGCTTTTACTTTACATGTATATAATTCAACAATTTGCAATTAACAAAGTATCTGAGCTTGATACATTCTTTAAATGCTGATAAAGTTCAGATTATAACCAGAAGATGGTTTGATTATAATATATAAAAGTTAATATATCAATATGTAAATTTTTTTACTGATATAAAGGCTAAAGATCTCAACAGGATTGATCTTGGAGATTCATACAATCAAAAGTAAGTTCATTTTAATTATTTTATTTCTGTCAATTATCTTTATTTTAATTTATTTTTATCGTGGTAATTATTTTGTGGTGATTATTTATATTTTAATTTATTATTTACATTATTTTAATATTTTTATTAATTATTTTATTTTGATTATTTTTACTTTAATTATTTATTGTAATATTTTAATTATTTAGTTTTAATAATTATTTTAATGAAAGGTATAATAGGGTTGTCAAAATCCTCTACCTCGTTATTGTTGCTTGAATCATTGTCATCATCATCATCGTCATTGATGCCATCATCCTCATCACAATTGTCATCATCATCATTATCATTGTCGTCATCATCATCACTGTCATCTCCATACCACTTTCATAGTACTTCACAGATTACTTCCAAGCATGGCCCTATTTACATGTATGCACTCACAGGTGCGAAACTGAAGAGGTGGTGTTAAATAAATATTAAATACTTTTTTTAAGAACATAACACATGTGCAATATGGAATTAATTGCACAGTAACCATCAAGCCACTACACCTTCAAAACATCTAAATTAACAGACTGGTCAACACACGGGTTTAAGTTACATGTTTTTATTTTAATTTTTTATTGTAGGGCAAAACCAAGTGATTTCTTATTTCTTAAGGTTATTGGTAAAGGAAGCTTTGGAAAGGTTTGATCTCATTACTTGCTAATTATTTGTATTTGGTGGATAATTTAGTAAAGTTGGATATCCATGTAGTGATTATATGACATTTTATTTGATGCCAGGTTTTCCTTGCTAAAAACAAACAAGAAGATCAATTCTATGCTATCAAGGTTCTAAACAAAGCTGCAATAAGGAAAAGAAACGAGGTTTGTAACTGAATGTTATGAATTACAGAATGAAAATGGTTGCAAATAATTTTTTCCTTGTGAAAAGACATATTATGTTCGACGAAGTCACAATTTTGTTCAGACAAAACACCATTTTGCAATGATGTCCGACGTCATGTTACGGAACTCCTTGATAAAGCATCGCCAACGCAAAACATTGGTGTTTGTATTGGAAGGCATAAAAGATTGTCTGGACATACTGTCTGACTGCACAGGAGGCGCAGTTGCCTAATGGTTAGTGCACTGGACTCTGGATTGGACGATCCGGGTTCGAGCCTCTTCAAGCCTCTTTACTCTCACAGTGCCTCTCTTCACCCAGGTGTATAAATGGGTACCGACGAATTTACTGCTGGGGAGTAGCCCTGTGATGGACTAGTATCCTGTCCAGGGGGAGTAGAAATACCCTCTGCCGCTTCATGCTGTAGAAACCGGGATAAGCTCCGGCCTGATGGGCCACTAAGGCTCGAATGCAGACTTTACCTTTTCTGTCCGACTACAGTTGGAATTTGCGATAATTGGGCGTTGGCTAATATTGTTCAGTCATTGTCCGATGCCTGACTGTTATTTGCAGCACTGAAGCTGGTTAACCAATCATATCTAGAATGGTGATTATTACTAATTAAAATTTGTAGTCATGACTCTGAAGCTGCAAACTTTGCCACATTATTACATGCTGTTAACAGGCCAGTCAGTCAGTCTGTCTGTCACCTTTCTTTTGTGTGGCAGGCTAACAGCCTCTGCTTAGTCCATCTAGGCTTTCCTACCAAGAAAAAGACCAGCTTTCAGGCTAAAAGCTCATTTTTTTCTATCCACCCCACCCCCCTGGGTTTAGACCATTTGTACTGAACCTGGCATGACCTGCTAGCCTAAGCCCTGGGTAGTATGGTGTCAATTTCCCTGACGGAAGCCGTCATGGTTTTTTTGCGTGCAGGGGCCTTTGAAAAATCCAGATGTATATGCCAATAAAATTAACATAAAATACCATAAATGTAAACTTCGCATACATGTAAGTGAACACATTGGGGACCTAAAATGTGCAGGGATGTAGCTAAGGTCCGGCTACCAGTTAATTTCACCGGCTGAAAGCTTATCACCGGCATAAATTTCACTAGAAGACTCAAGAAAGTTTGCAGGAACAATGGTCAGAAAAGCTGGCTGAGCTTGTTTGTGAGCCGGCTTTGTAATTTCTTAGCTACAACCCTGAACATGTCTGGTTAAGAGAGGTGTCTGCCTATGGGATATTTAAATATAGTGTTTGTATGTGGCTGAGACATTAATTTAGTAGCCAGTTGTGGGAGGGGTTCATCAAAAAATTGGCAGCTGTCTGTCACCAGATGTTTGTTTTTTCTTCACCTCATTATTTTTCTGCCCTAAATTAAACATTTAGGCAAAGCACATTATGGCAGAGAGGAATGTTTTATTGATGAATGTAAAGCACCCGTTCTTAGTGGTAAGTATGTACAGATTTTTTGCTGAAGTGCAAGGAGAAAAGCTTAATATTTGAAGCTAGTCTTCTATAATTTAGTGGTACAGTGCCCAGTTGGTGTGCAAAAGATCATAAGAGAGAGATCATGGATTTCAAGATTGAGGGGGCATTTTCTTATGCAAAGAACAAGAGGATCCCAGAAGCAATTCCCATATATAAAAGTGATAAATTTGAAAGGAAAGAAGCTCAAACGCATTTACACCAATGAGAGACCAATTCTGAACCAAAACTTAAATCTGCATGACCACCATTGGAAAGATGAGAAAAATATTGAGTGAGCATGCTATAACATTGTTAACACCCTGAGAGGTTGTAGATGTACACTGTGACTTTTTATCTCTAAAATATGATATTAAAATGATGACCACCCTCTGGCTTGAAATATGTACTATATAGTGTCAGTCTGTGTTCACAGACAATGTCCTCTCCTCCTGCTGCCGGGACAATTTTTAACAAGTAGTTCCTGAACACTATCCAGTAAATAGAGGTTTGTTTTAAAAGTAAGTGTTTTTGTTGAACATTCCAGGGACTGCATTACTCATTTCAAACAAGAGATAAGCTGTACTTTGTTCTGGATTATGTCAATGGAGGAGAGGTAATGATCAATGGCTGTGGAGTTTTATTAGTGAAGCATTACTGCTGTCTGATCATTTTTGTTTTGTTTCATAGTTGTTCTTTCATTTACAAAAAGAACGATATTTCCCAGAGCAAAGGTCAGTACCCTGACAATTTATGTGATTTTATTATTAAACTGTAATTTTGAAGAAACCATTTAAACTTTTAAGTTTAGGTTTTCGACAGAAACTTCTCTCATCTTCAGTTAATTTGTGTACACAGCATTGGAAGTTGAATTTATAAATTATAATTAATGCTAATTAAAAAATAAAAATAGCGACAACAGAATGAACAAAAAAATATGACAACGTGAGAATTATGAATTAGGATTGTTTTAGATTTACTTGGAATGATGTGCATGTAATTGTTGATCCAAAGAGGGTTGTTCTCTTTGAATATGAAGAGCCTCTTTTATCTTAAGATGGAAACTGATGAAGGCATGATCTAAAGCATGCCTGGAAACAATCTAATGAACGCAAGGCACAACATTGAATGTTTAAATTTCTCTTCAAGAGTTCAATTCGATATATCATGAATGAGCACAACAACGAGGATTAATCTCTATTCTCTTCAAATTATCTACAGGTTTGGTGAAAATTATGTTTCGACTGTACACTAATAAAATTGATTGAAGTACAGTAAATGCGGCAAATGTGGTATTGAACGTGAAGTCATTGATATCATCACACATTTTTAAAATCATCATTCATAATTTTACGTGAAATCAATTGCTGTTTTTCTAAGGTACAGGTAAAACACTGTAGTTTAAACATTTAATAATTCATTAAGAACTAATTTGTGTTCCGTTGGCAGGGCTAGATTCTATGCTGCAGAAATAGCATCAGCAATAGGCTATCTCCATTCTCTTCAAATAATCTACAGGTTTGCTGAAAATTATGTCAATAAACCCATGCTACTTCTGTAAATAATAGTTATGTCCATTATCAGCCTGATTTCTAAAAAAGTTAATTTTTAAATTTTGTTTTCTAATTGGCCTTTCAGAGATTTGAAACCTGAAAACATTCTTCTAGATCACAAGGTAAGTTGCATTTCCAGTGGGGAGGGGGTAGCCAACTTTAATAAGCTGTATCAGTCTGTGAGCAGTTAGTTTTTGCCCCTGAAAATCTCACACACAACAAGAAAAGTTAAAACTACGGATGTCAGGGCAGAAATTTAAATGAGCCTTGATCTCAATTTGTATCATTCACATTTGTGTTTAAATGTGCAAATTTTACATATCAAAATCATTTAGTTTGCTATTTAATTTGTCTGAAACTTTTTCAGGGGCATGTTGTTCTAACAGACTTTGGACTTTGCAAGGAGGGAATAGAACCTTCTGGAACAACGTCAACATTCTGTGGAACACCAGAGGTAAATTCTTAAAACTACTTGATATCGGTTGACGACAGACAACTGATGCATGAAAAGGTTAACATTGCCCTAACCTTCAATGAAGTGGCAGTCTGGCCCAGGGTTCGTACAGGTCATGGAAAACCTGGAAAGTCATGGAATTTTAGAATTTCATTTTCCAGGCCTGGAAAGTCATGGAATTTAAATGTGGGTCATGGAAAGTCATGGATAATTATGTTTATTAAAAAAGTACAAAATCAATTAAGTTCTTTTGTGAACAAAATCGTTAAAACATACCCAAAATGAAAGATGATTTCCTAGTAAATGCTCAAATTTAGGTCATGGAAAACTTGGACAAGTCATGGAAAAGGTCATGGGAAGTCATGGAATTTCAAAAGCTCAAAAGAGTACAAACCCTGTTGCCAAATGTTCTCAGCCAAATTACCCTTAGATACCAGTAAGGGAAAATAGGAGGACAAAGAGGTACACTAAGGGCGCTTTCCATTTGTTAGAACTGGCCGGTCGGAAAGAACTGGTCCTCATCGGTCTAAATGGAATGTCCAAAGGCCAGTTCGCTTAATTACCCACGCGATCCCGTGACATACACGCGAGACACGCAAGCGCTGATGTAAACAATATGGCGGACTTAGCGACGCAAATTTGCAACATTCGCCGACATTTTTTCTCGACTTTCGTTCGTTGGAGGAGGAGAATACTCTTGTTATGAACGATGCAGAAAACGAATTTATGTTTTCTTCAATTATGTGTATTTTTTCTCTGCGCAAATTAGCGAGAATTGCGCACTGTTTTCCACCACCATTTTCCACGCGTAAAATTCCCGCGCAATATTTCCTCGTAGCGCGTCGGACCAGGAGAACTGAGCGGCCCTACTCCATAAGCAGGGCCAATCTGGCCAGAACCAGTTCTGACAGTTCTCAGAACTCGTGCATACCATTTACGGACAGGCCAGTCCGACCGCCCAGTTCTAACAAATGGAAAGCGCCATAAGTGTGTTGGCTGGGTCATAAAAGTATTTACAGATTGGCTAGCTATGGAATGGAAGTCTGTTCTTGTGAATACACAAAATATCATCTCCCTTGTGTTTGGAAGTTGCTTTCATCGACAAAACTTAACTCCACTCAGTCCACTATTAAAAACAGACTCTGCCGTTCCAAAGGCCATTCTAAAAAATAACCATAGGAAACGTATCCCAAAGTGTCCCGTTTTGACATTTTATAAGTTCATGCTCCAACTGACATACGAAGTTTGTATCGATCAATCTTGCAATAAAAAGTCGTTTTTTTTTTCTACTATGTGCAGTATCTAGCACCGGAAGTTCTTCGAAAGCAAGAGTATGACAAGACTGTGGACTGGTGGTGCCTTGGCGCTGTATTATATGAAATGATGTATGGTTTGGTAAGTGATACCTGTCTTGTAGTCTTCCCTTTTTAACAGATCAGCCTCGTATAACATGAGATGTCTCTTTCATTGACAATCGGATTCTTCCTTCCTGGACATTCAATATCAATGACAATTGTCTTTTCAAATACTTGCTCCCCTTGTTGATTGAGTAGAAGCATTTATCTAATCCCAAACAAAGGCGTGTAAAAGGCCAACAAAGCAACAAAAGCTTATAAATCCCGAGCTCCTTTAAGTTCTTAACACAAGCTTTCCTCCATTTACAAAAGACTATTGTTTTCTGATTGTTATATATTTGTCCTTTCAGCCGCCATTTTATAGTCGCGATACAGCGGAAATGTATGAAAATATCCTCCATAAACCTCTTCGACTTAGAACCAACATCTCTGCTAGTGCAAGAAATATTCTTGAAGGAGTAAGTCTTTGCATTTGTTTTCCTTGGCTAGCATGGATCAGATTAATTAAATATTTAATAGCAAAATGGTGCTAATTTTGCCTTGATTTATATCTTTTCAGCTTCTCCAGAAAGATCGCTCAAAAAGACTTGGAGTAGGAGAGAATGACTATGTAAGTCCAGAAAAAAATAATAATTTTATTAATGCCGTGTTTACACTTGGGCATAAACGCTCAAGTCTATACACGGCATAAGAAAATCAGCGTCAACGTATTTAGCGCTGTTGTGAAGTTGTAGATGATGAAATGTTGAAATCTAGCAGAAAGTCTTTCAAAATCCCAACTGGCAAGAGGAGCATCAGTTGGGGTGTAAAGGAGTTGAATTCGGGACCACTGAACACGAATTCCCTCCTGTGGCAGGGACAGACTCATACCCAGTTGCTATTTACGGGTTTTGGGAGCTAGAGAAGATTGGATACTAGTGAAGATTGAGGGGCGTGGGGTTTCATGGGAAGGAACAAACGAAAAATACCAATTAAATCCTCTGTCGTTCCCTGAACCCGTAAATAGTGTCTGGAAAGGAGAAGGATTTGAACCGGGACCCCCTGTGAACTAATTGCCCTGCTGCACCCCCTCCCACCCTCCATGTCGTGTACCACTATTATTACAATTACTTTTCCATTTATCCGTTTCAGGAAGAAATCAAGAGTCATCCGTTTTTTCGAAGCATTGACTGGCAGATGTTGTATGATAAGAAAATTGACCCGCCATATAATCCCAACGTGGTAAGTCAACCCTGCTTCCAGTATCGTTCAGCACATTTCAGCAGATTGTACATTTACTACACTGAAGCGAATACACTGTGACTACAATGACTACACCGACTACATCGACTATACTGACTACAGTGACTACATTGACTACACCGACTGAGGGGCACCCAACGACCTAATCTTTCCAAACACGTCAGGAGTTTCTAACATGGATTTCTCTATGTTCTAGGAGCCTGCTTAGTTAATTTCGAGCTTCCCTAAAAAATATTTTTCTGTTCGGATATTTCAGGGGAACTTTGGTCTTTTCGAAAGTCCTAGGGTCCTGTTTTGCCTCATCCGAAAGTTTTAGCTATCCTGATGGGTCTTGTCGAAAGCTCGGGGACATGGAGAAGCCGTATTTTGACTAGAAAATTTTTGGGGAAGTTTTTTCTTCATACTTGCGCCTATCGAAATTTTACGAAAATACTAGTCGATATAAATGTTCATCCGAATCTTATATTTTAGCAGCTTTTAAAATAATTACGACAGACGAAAATTTTAGCGAACAAAATAACCGTCCGAAAATTATGGGACATTATAAAAAGTGAGCACTTTGAGGGGAACCTTTGAGGGAAACTTTATGGTTTTCCGAAAAAATTCGAAAAGCCTAGGAGATCGCTCTATAAAAAATTTCGAAATTTTTAGGCAAACTTCCGTCCGACCAGATATTCTACCGAAATATTCCGTTGGGTGCCCCTGCCGACTACACTGACTACACCGACTACAGTGACTGCACCGACTGCACTGAATACACTGACTTCAGCGACCACAGTGACTACACTGACGTAGCTCCTTTAAAGTTGAACGACTGGAACCACACCATTTACTGCTAATTGTTTTGTGCTATTAGTAAATCTTGTGGGTGATTTTCTCAATTTGTTTACAACAGACAGGTCAGCTCGACTTGAGACATTTTGACCCAGAGTTTGTTCGTGAACCAGTACCAGGTATGCCGTGATTTGGTGCATGATTTAATATCATTGCATTGTACATACATACATCATACCTCACTTTTGATTACCCTCGGATATGAAGAGTTGCTTTATCACAGTCGTGTAGAAAGGTGGCGAGAACATATTGATATAACTGAAGGCCTAAGTACACAGTGAAATTCCCAGCCTGACAAAGCAGGCTAGTGTAGCACGAGAGTTTTGCGGGATTATTATTTTGGGGATTGGCGATTTATTTGTGTGTTTTGCGCGAACAAATTTTTGCGGTTCGACATATTGAAATTTTTGCTAGGAGCGAATTTTTGTGATTTTCTGTTCAAGTAGAAGACAAAAATTGTTTGTTTAATTGTTCGTTGAACGTTACAAACGCAACACAATAAGAAGAGGACGTGTTCGATATTCATGGACTGAGCAGCTTTGTTCGCGATAAGAACTATTTATCTAATCTCGGGTTGTAGTTGTTTACGTCCTGTAGATATCACCTGACTGACGCGAGTTTTCATTAGAAAGCGAGCGGAGTTCTTTATTGAACTGAGCGGACAACGTTTAACTTGTGGGGTTTTATTCTGTGGGAGTGTTTTTCAGTGGATTGGGGGGGGGGGGACAATTTAAAAAATCTGCAAACTTTTCATGCTACATAGAAAGGGTCTTTATAGCTTTATTTTATGTGTATAATTTATTTGGCAGTGTTTACCCACTATCAAACAGGATACAGCAATGATTGACGGAAGTCTAACACTTAGTTTCGTTATTTTTACTTTTCCGATCATAACAGGATCTGTTGGCAAATCTGCCGATTCAGCATTTTTAAGCGCCAGTGTTGACGACCCTGATGACGCATTTGTTGGCTTCACGTATGTTGCGCCAATGGAAGAAGTCCTCCATGAATGAATCGCGTGAATTCTTTGTGACTTAACTTGCAATTTATTTCTGCTGCGCTATACTTTCTTATAGAGTGGTTGGAAGCGCCTTCGTCAAATAATTGAACAAACCTCCACCATTGCACTGTAACACAAAAATGAGCAAAGTTATCGCAGACAGACACAACGCCTTTTTGCTCTTTAGTGCGATTTTCCATTAACTGTCGTAAGTAATTGTGTGTTTGCTTCCTTGCTCGTAACCTGCGATCAGGCGTTATTATTAACTTTTACGTTTTTGCGGCGGAAGGAAGGAAAATAATAGAAATAAGAACCCCTGATGACAGGTTACCTTAATCGCTATTTTCTGGGCTTCTTTTTAACTGGTTCAAAGGGATCTTTGTAATCAAAATAAACTTTTTTCCATCCAATCACGGGCAGAATTAAAACCGGTTGTGACCGGTTTAGCTTACGCGCGTTTCCCGCGCATGGTTATGAGCGCGTGTTTCTACTTTGAATCTGATTGGTTAATTGGGTTTAATTATTTTCAGTTGTCGTCAGTCATTGATCCCAGAATGTTTACTTTGTTCAACGACAGTCATTGGAAGCTCAACTTGTCATTGCAAAAGCTTAGTAGATTCAGTTCTTTAAAGGTGCACTGTCACTACATGTGAATTTTTCTGCTTTTTTTTTAGTAAAACGGAACTTAAATCATGACTAAGGATGTTCGCCCATACAAGAAATTGCGAGGAACTGTAATTAGCGTTAAGCTTTTTTACAAGTCACTATGGCCAAACTTGAAAAAGTCAGCCTGCCTTTTTCAAGTTGAGATTTATAAAGCTCCTAATATTTAATTGTCACAATGACATTGCTCCTCTGGCTTCAGTACTGCATTGGCACAGTAACTTTTTTACCAAAACTGGACAACTATTTGAAAGTTTCCATGGGTGCACGTGTAAATACGTCTTTAGGCTCTTGAGTTTCTGGAATGATGCTCGTCACAGTGCCACCTTGTGAAGACCAATACTGAACTAAAACCAAATGGATTTTAGCTTATGTAAAGTTTCGCAAAGTAATTTGTCGTTGACACGCTTTACAAAAATGCGCAAATTAGCCAACGACAATGTTGCATTCTTTTTGAAAGCCAACTGCTGGAGGTTCCACTCTGATACGATCGACTGGACTTGAACAACCTAATTTATTACGATTTATGATTAAATCATTCAAATTGAGGAAATGTTGTTAATAATTTATTGATAATTATGCTGTGGTTTAATAGATACATTAGAGTTACAGAAGACAGATGTATTTAAGTATCAGACATATTGGAATGTATAAAGTTTAATACAACGAGTCTACCTTTACGTAATATGGTGCAAAACGTGAAATAAAATCCTGTTTGTAGACTATTTAATTCAAAATTACTTGTTATGTTGCTGTGTACTCAGTGAAGAGGGAGACCTTTCTAACCATGAACAGACTGAGTTGTCTTACACGATGGGTGTAATCGCTGGAGCCTCAGCCTTTTCAGTAGCTACCGACCTCTCGAGGCTACAACGATTCCACACTTCGTGTAAGACAACTCAATCCGTTCATGGTTAGAATCGTCACTCTCGTTTATCCCTTTTCTCCATAACCGTGAGAGGCGTGGTGGCCTAATTGTTCTAATTAGTGTGCTGGACTCCGGATCGGACGGTCCGGGTTCGAGCCTCGGCCGGGGCGCTGCGTTGTGTTCTTGGGCAAGACACTTTACTCTCACAATGCCCCTCTTCACCCAGGTGTATAAATGGGTGCCAGCAAATTTAATGCGCAGGGTTAACCCTGCGGTGGACTAGCATCCCATCCAGGGGGGAGTACAAATACTTCTACAGTCCTTTATTATCCAACTGTGCTTCGTAGAGTACAAATAACCCCAAAACGAGTACAAATTACACGCGGTATTTGTACTCCAGAGAACCGGTTAGAAATTCGCCCGCGCGGACATAACAATTTGGCGTGTTGGATAACAAATCTCTTATTAGACGTTTTGTTGTGTAGTATGACTGCGAATTTTTACTCGTTTGAATTTTGACTCGCCCAACGGGCTCGTTAAAATACGGCACAAAAATACTCGGCTACACTACACAAACAAAACGTCTGATAAGATATATTTATTGCTAAGGAAACCAGGATACAGGATTCCTGCAGCCCCTTTATACTTGGTTTCCTGATTCCTAGTCAGTGTAGTCGGTGTAGTCTCTGTAGTCAGTGTAGTCAGTGTAGTCGGTGTAGTCACTATAGTTAGACTGCGAGCAGTCTACACAGTAGTCCGTGTAGTCGGTGTAGTTAATGTAGTCGGTGTAGTCAGTGTAGTCGGTTTAGTCAGTGTAGATCAGTGTAGTCGGTGTAGTCGGCCGGTGTAGTCAATGTAGACGGTGTAGTCGGTGCAGTCAGTGTAGTCTTGTGGCAAGCGCTATCTATTGGCCGTTCCGGAGTTGCGCGGGGAACTGGTGCAGATTTTGACCAATCGATAAACCATTCTCGTCCCCATAGCCCTTTTCGTTGCTCTTAGCCCTTTTCGTTGCGGCCGCCATTTTTGAAACGAGCACTGGGAGAAAGACTAAGGAGTCTGGGACCGAGACACAGACTTCCGGTTCCGTTTCATCGAACTCCCGCGGTATCTCAAGTCTCAACACAAGTAAAAAAGAATCGCAAAATAGGAGTGGAAGCAACTGTTAATAGTAATCTATCGTTTTTAGTGGCTGAGATCTTCGCTTTCTTGAATTATTCTAAAATTGTGCTATTAAGACAAGAAAATATACGGATTCTGCTAGCAGTGTTACTTTTGGAAAAAGGGCAAAAATTATGCTCAATTCCTCAGATTATGCTAAAAATTATGCTAGCACAATCGGCAAGAGCCTACCTGCCGGCTAAGAGAAACGAAAAGGGCTATGGGGACGAGAATGTCGATAAACTGACCCCACCGCACGGAAAATCGCGTTGAAATTTGCCATTTGACGAAGTTTTGTATTTTAGGTCGAACAGAAACCAAGTTATGGACCTTGAAACATTGTTGAAAAACCGAACAAACAGTTTTCGAAATTAGACACATTTGTTCCAGGTGGCTCCTGTTTGTATTGAACTATGTTTTGAAGTCCATAACTTTGTCTCTGTTCAGCCTAAAAGCACCAAACTTCGTCATATTACTAATTTCAACGGGATCTATCCTGTGGTGGGTTCAGTTTATCGATTGGTTAAAATCTGAAACTCGCTCCAGTTCCCTGCGCAACTCCGGAACTCCAATACGAGACTACTCGCAATACCTATTTTTTTACTCTAATAAGAGCCTTTTCGATATTCCCACGTTTCTTTAAACTGCGATATCCCACGCAATCTCGCGGGGAGCACAGGTCACAAATGTGGTTTTCAGTGTATGAAACAAAGAGATTACAAAAATAAACCATAAAGCCTAGCTATAAAGTAGAAGTTAAAATAAAAACTTCAAGAAATTCATGCTCCTTACAAGTCTGCTAAAGATAAAACTGTTAGGAATGCTCTTCACTTCATCTGATAAACTTTTTCCAGTCTTTAACGGTAAGGGAACATCGCCAGCGTTTTGCCGGTCGCACTATTTTCGACTTTTTCGTTGATCGTTTCTTCCTGAAAGTTACTAAAAGTTTTCAAAAACTATTATTATTATCACTACTTATGGCATATACACAGTTATTTCTTGTGTTAAAATTGATTTTAAGAGGGGAAAAAGGTGAAAAATATCCGTTGTCTACCCTCTTTCCTTCATTATTCGCACTTTGAGCCAACTGGGGGCGTGTCAGTACCTAACGGCGGATCTTAGCCGATAAACTTCCACAATAGAATATTACTGCTGTTAAGTTTTTCCCACGACCAAAAATGCTGATAAATAAAAACATATTGGTCATTTGTCTGTGAGCAACAGATCTCATCCTGTTGTAATTGTTATTCCCCAAAGTGGACGTGACTTGCATGAGCTACATGTATATTGAAAGATGAGGTATTTTTTCTGTCAGGGCGGACACCGGGCTGAATTGTATAAACTTGATTAGCAAGTAAAATAACTGTAGATTTCTGTCAGGGCCAAAAGATAATAAAATATCAAGCATCATGTTATTCTGGGATCGCGGTTATTTTCAAGGGTATTCTCTTAATATTCCGTTCATAACCCCGCTCCCTCACCCATTAGATTTCTTCGTTTTAATTCACAAGCGGAGGCTAACAGCCCACAGCACGCCCACACTTTAGTAATTCTTTTGTTCTTGATAGTTCTCTTCAGTTCCGTTTTTTTTGTTAGAGATTGACGTTAAAATTCACCACTACAATTGTTAAATAATATACTTAAACAAACTAAGGGCCTAGCGGAAGAATATAAGTCAAAAGGGGAAGCATTAAGATTTTGATGACATTTTATTACTATTCAATATATAAACAGAACAGAAAAAACGATAAGTTTCAGATTCATTCTTCGATCTCTGAATACTTCCTTCGCGCTTTTGTTAAAAATCTGTTGGCATTTTCCTATGGCTGTTTGGAAGAAAAACACGTTTTCTTGTGCTAGAGAGTCTAGGGAGGATTTTGTACTCATTCCATTGTTAACCACAGCTGAGTATGCTGATAAGAATTCAAAATATTGACTTCTATATTGACTCGAACTCGAATAATAAGATAATCAAAGGCAGCAGACGTGATCGGAAAAGACAATTCGCCTGTTCCCACGTTCTGCAGACAAAACTGAAAATTGATATATATTTTGAACATTTCATGGTCTTTGCTCTTAAAATTTTCATTTTTCTCCCCCCTTTGAAATCTTTTACTTGAAGTTTTTTTTTACACCAAAGTTAAACTATAAAGCAATGCCAAAGATATTTTAAAAACTTTTTTCATAAAACAGCTATGTCAAATTTTTATTCATCGCCTGCTGAAAATATAAATTCTCCCAACTGATGTTTTTCCGTCAGTGTGACATGACATGTTGACCCCAGACTCCTGCGAGTCTCCGGGGATCATTGAAGTGTCGTCCTATTGGTATTTTGGATTCATAGCGACTTCCCAGGGCAGCTGAGCAGTGTTTTATATTCCACCTATCGTTTCTTGGACGTTCATTAGCAGCCTTCGAGAAAATTAGCTTCGGTGGGCTGTAGTTTTTGATAGACGGCATAACGTCCCACGCGTTTTTTTTTTCACGAGGAAAGTCTTCGTATTTTCGACGATACGGTACGGTCCCAAGAGCACTGCAGCAATCTGTCACGAAGTCTACGGTAATTTCAGCGGTGGGAGTATTTCCAGCAAATGCAATGTCCAAGCAGTTAGATGTAACGGTACCAGACTCAGAAACATTGAGCTCAGAGAAATCAAAGCGTTTTACGGTAAGATTTGTTTTTCTTAATTCATCGCCAACTGTGTGAACATTAAGTTGTAGCATCAACTTGCCGTTTTGCTGGTCGCGCATATTCTACTGTTCTCTGTTTGTCGCCGATTATTCTGAAATGAAAACAAACAGCTTTACAAAGATCGAACCGCATTACTCCGTTCAAGCTATTGACGAGAGAAAGGAAATATGCCTTTTTGTTATGTGAAAGCTCCAGTGTTGAAGAAGTGATGGAGACCTTGGTCCGCTGTGCTCTTCGGTTGGCGGCGATCGAATTTCATGTATCCGTAGGTGTTTCGTTGCTACTTCAGCGATAAACTTGGGGTGCAAAAAGTGAAAAGCTATTATTCATTTTGTGGTTAGAACTGTTTTAAAGCAAGCTTGTTGATACCGTTTTAAGACACGCGAATGAAATATTTTGTGAGATGCCCTTGACTATTGTAGCTACTGTAATCAAATGAGCTTGCATGTTTCTGGTGTCATGTTTATCCCGTAATTGCCCAAAGGTATCCATTCATTACGGTTCGACGATGAATTTTTTTGTTTTGTCGCTCTGTAGCGTTTCCTAACTCACGCTTAAAAGGTTACTCGGGACTAAAAATTATTTCATGGTCTTCACAGAAATTTTCGTGTACATTCGCTAATTTATAACTATCACGGTTTGTACATGAACAGAAGTTTCAGAAATGACAAAATCTGATGGCTAATTAACAGTACTTAAGCTTATCATATGTACTTTAGCTTCCTTTGCATTAAAGAAAATATATTTTAAACATAGTCTGTTTTGAGAAAGGATTTTTTTCCTCTGCATTTGGTCGAAAACGTTTGATTGTACAATGTGAGAATCCGTGGAAAATAAAATAACAGATTCCTTTATCACACTGCTAGGTCTGCTAAATGTTCATTTGGCTGACAAACCTTTTTTTCTTACAAAAATAATTTAGCTTATGAAGGATATAACCTTCAGAAATTATGAATTAGTGAAAAATCACTGAATTCGCCTTTCTGAAAATAACTTATTATAAAACAACATTGTCTTTGTATTTATACAATGTAAAATACTATGTAAACATTTTTTATGAATGGTTTCCCTTCCTTACTCCCATCATTCTCTAAGCTGGTACAGCTCCTTGCTCTTCTTGTGCTTGAAAACTCTTCTGAATGGTCGTAGCAATGGCGATAAATTTATTGGATTAGCTACCAAAGCCACAGTTAGGAACAGATGCCTTAAATGTCAAATTTCCTGAAGAGTTGAAACTAAACCTGGCGATGTTTGCATGTTTTTAGTTTAATATGAGCAAATGTTGTTATAACCGTCTGAAAAATTATCATAAATTTAATGGTCAAGAAAAAAAATTTTCGGAAAATTTATTAATTCATGAAATATAAAATGATAATTGTGTTATCCTTCATTTAGTATGTAACATGCACTT
The DNA here is from genome assembly GCA_947652115.1 of Blastomussa wellsi. Classification (NCBI taxonomy): domain Eukaryota; kingdom Metazoa; phylum Cnidaria; class Anthozoa; order Scleractinia; family Plerogyridae; genus Blastomussa; species Blastomussa wellsi. The sequence goes on along the minus strand of OX393569.1, from coordinate 3,006,001 downwards.
CTACAGATATCGGCTGTTCGTATCTTTATTATTCTGTGCCTTTATATCTGTGCTCAAGCTCAATTTGGAAAGTGTCAGTGATGGAACAAGCTGTGTTTAGAAATTACTGTCATGAATATTAATAAGTCTCTTGTCATACCAGAGTTGAGGCTTTGAAATTATCTAGTACTTGTGTCTCTAATGTAACAAAATTTTATAGTTGTACAACGTTGTAAACCAGTGATCATATGTCCACAATTTGCTGTATTCAGGCATGTTTCAGCATATTCCATAAACATCTATACATATACTGTTAGTAATAAATTTTTCCTTATTATATTTTAAATGGGGTTCAATATATCCATATGTATACACAAAAGATCATGTGTCAGTAGAAAAACAACGTTATTAAAAAATTTACTTGTGACTCAATGGTTACCAGTTTTTCATCCTGAACAAAAAGCAGTAGGCGCACATGACCATACACTCGCAATATTCAAATTAACACCCTGCTAGCAGATTAACAAAAAGGACAGAAGAAGGACTCTCAGTCACTTCTTGCTGCAGAAACCGGGATAACCTACAGGTTGCTTGGCCACAAGGCTTGTATGACCCCGACCCAGATACATGTCAACTCTTGGTTTTTGCAGCAATACCTTCTTGTCCTTACCTGAAAGGTACCAAAAATCTGTGAAGGCAAATTAATGAGAGGCTTTGTCATTTTTTCCTCAGGTGTATAAAGTGCTGATAAAGCTACCAGATGGGAGGAGTTACTTCATATTTAGAAGATACAATGAATTTCACCAAATGTGTGATAAGGTATCTAGACGTTTATCTATTGTGTTATCATATCTTAGGGATCCTAATCATGTGTAACAAGTTCTCTTAACATAACATTGGCAATCATTCAACCAGTAGCCTGTGTGGTAGGCGTCTGAAGGGGAGGGAGATGGGGGAAAAACCAGCGCGCGAGGCGAGGGGGTGAGGAGAAATAGGACGCCTGCAAGGACGCTATTGTTTTCTTTGTTTTTTTCGTCCACCAGACGAACGAAAAAATCCTGATTGGACAGATTTAATGAATTGCTCGCTCCATCTATCTGATTGGTCAGTGGCGTGTCATTCAAGAACACTAGTGGTCATCTCACATTTATATTATTGCGGATGAATGACCAGCAAAGTCACATACTCAAAGTAGAGCAAATGAAAGCGATTATGCATTTGTTTGAAAGAAAGGATCTTCCAGCCGTTTTGCCAACAGGCTGTGGAAAGAGTCTTATTTTTCAGCTTCTTGTGTTGCTTGCAAAAAGAACCGAAGCTGGAAACTATGCATCCTTGCTGGTCATAACGCCTATGGTCAGCATCATAAACGACCAGATTATGGAAGTGGAATCTATGATATATTTAGCGTACTGCTTGCAATTTGCCCGAGAAGCTAGATAGCCTGAAGGAGATCATAGAAGGCAAATTTGATGTTGTGTTTGCATCAGCGGAAAGTCCCATCAGTAAGCGGATTCTTCAATCACTGAAGGAGAACACCACTTTCATTAAAACGTTAATAGCTTCTGCTGTCGATGAATCACATGCAGTTGAAACATGGACCGGTTTAAGGGGAGATGTTGCATACTTGTATGGCAAATCAAGTTGAAATTGAAATCATTTATTCATTGTGGAGAATTGTGATTATTTAGCGATTGAGGTTTTAAGTGTTGACAGGCCTGCACGACTCCTGCAGTTCGCAAGAAAAGATTGTTTAGCCTTTACAGCTTTCAGCTGTGAATTTGGTTGTAGGATGAAAGCTGTTTGCTTTGAGGAGAAATTTTTCTATTTTGTCTCCATTTTGAGTCCCACACTGATATGATGTCATTATAAATCTCTTCCAAAAGGTGAGTGTTGTAAACAATTTTGCTGTGAACCGGAAAAGTTCACATAAGTTCTTTATCTTATGGTAACACGCAAGCAGAAAATCGTTATGAGAAGCAAGCAGTGATATCCCTACGTTCTTTAGAGATTCGCTCAAAACAAGCGCGAATATTTCTTTCCTCGCTGATGGTTTAAACAAATTCACCCAAGATTTTGCTGCTTAATTGCCATATGTTAACTTGAGATTTACACGGCAAACTGTACACACGTTGCAATTGTTTTCTTTTTTCGGGCGACCTCTTTTCGCTTTTTCCATTTTTTGTGGCTAAATGGCTATTGTGGCTAAATGGCTATGTGTGCATGTCATCATTTAACTGAGTAACTGCATGATGCAGTTCCAGTCAATACCCACATTTGACCCTTGCTCACCATAGAGTCTCCAGTAGCTCAGTGGTTAGAGCATCCAACTAGATCACGGAGGGTCATGGGTTCAAATCCTATCTGGGACTCGGACTTTTTCCGAGTTTCTGCTGATGACATTTCAATGTTGATTTATTTCTTTCATTGCTCTCTTTTTAATAAAACAGTTATTCCACTTGCACTTGTTGGATATGAGATGGTTATAGCCAACTCGGCGAGCTTCACACCTCATTGGCTATCTACCATCTCACATCCAACATGCTCTTTTGGAAAAATTGTTAATCATACCCTTCACTTGGTAACTCCTTATATTTCTAATAGTAACTTGTCAAAAGTGGTACACTGTGACTTCATGTAAACCCACCTTCTCTTCAGACTGGTCTCCTTGCTTAATAAGACTGCAACATGAGATTTTGTAGACATGTAAAAAAATGTAATATGTATGGAAAAAGTATACAAAAATAACAATTAAAAATTCCAAATAGAAAGTCAATTTTAAAATTATAATTGTCAATTACAACAGAACTGTGATACAGATGTAATTAAAGGTTATTAGGAAAGTATTAAAGTAATGTTGCATACAAGGCCAACAATTATAAATTAATGATTTGGCAAAATTAATGTAATTAATAATTTGTTAAATAAATATCATTTGAGCTTTCCCAATTAAAGATCCTAGATACTCATGTGGCAAGAATACAGTTACTGGTACGTGATATCAGATGTTGCATATTAACACATTTGTTTTATTCTGCTTATTTTATTACTTTTCCTTGTAGCTGAAAAAGCTTTATCCTGATCTTCACTTAAAACTGCCTGGTAAAAGATTATTGGGAAATAACTTTGATCCTGGTGAGTATACATGGGACTAGCATTAAATTTGCCAGTGAAGAGCAGGCGCTATGAGAGTAAGGTGTCCTGCCTAAGAATACAACACGGTACTCTGGCCAGGGCGCAGCCTTTTCGATCTAGAGTCCAGTGCACTAGCCATCAGGCTGCTGTGCTTCCCATGTAGTTGATTTATAGCACAGACTGAAATATTGTGAATATTCTCTGTAGCTGAACTGGCTTACAGATTGAGTTTGTATTCCTGTTTTCTAGAGTTCATCAAGATAAGACGGGAAGGTCTGAATGATGTTACTCAAAAGATTATCAATCACCCAAAAGCTATTGAACAGTAAGTTAAGTCTATATTTCATGAGAGTAATTAAGGTAGATCTATAATCAAGAACTTCTATAAACTTCGTCAGTATACAAGTCAACATAAGTGAACAGTGCATAGCTAAAAGCATGAATCAATTGTGTTTAAATAACATTGCCGTTGGAAATGTACATGAATATGGTATTTGTATACTACAGGATTATGGCACACATCTGCATTACTCTGCTAGCTTTGTGATAAACTTGCTTATGAGAAAACAGTGCTCTTGTGAGTCATACCAGCAAACAGAGTAAAATTATGCACCCTGTGATATTAAGGAATAACCAGTTATATGATTGTTAACTGTCATTTATAGCCCTGATGTGAGGGAATTCTTTTCACTTGACAATCCAAAGAATGCTGAAACTAATGATGATGATGATCAGCCGGGAGCTGACGAGTCTGACAGTCAGGTGACTAATGAGGCTAACATTGTAGAATTCCAATAGAATTGAGTTTTAGTTACTGCTTGCTAGTTACATCTCCCAGGATCTGTCAATATATGTTTTAAAAAATGCCAATTAAGGTAGTCATTATGGAATAATCCTGTGTGTAAGTAGCACTTGGGGTTCTCATTGACTTTGTTTATACGCCATTTCCTTTCAGTACTGCATGCATAGCAATGTATTACGTTAAGTAGTGATCCTTGTTACAGTGCAGATAGTGCAGGGTTCCAGTTACATTTGTAAAGCAAAACCATTCCGACATCAGACAGTGGCCAACCAATGTATTATTGGGAACTTATCATTTTACTTCTTTTTAATGATTATGACAGGGTAAAGATATGGATGGAATTGATTTAGGAGGTACCTACAATCCCAAGTAAGTTCATTCTCCACTGAAGAGTGTTCATTGAATTTAGAACTTCTTCTCTTCCATTATTATTTCTGTCAATTGAACTGCCAAGTGCGAAGATGGTACCGACAGTTGATAAAAGTTAATTAAAAGTAATTTGTGAGGTAACCAAGGTTTTTAAATTGCTTTGAAGTAGGTGTCAGCAACTGGAAGAGAATAGGCAGCTGGGAGATGTTAAATGTTACTGCTGCAAGCTGATTGCTATGACTAAAGTACCTTATTGTAGGAAATCAACGCTTCTGTCAATGAAATTATATTAATTTGAAATTAACGTGACTTAACTTAACACGATTTGAAGCAAAATTTATTTCCCAATAAAGGAATTTTAGCGAAAAGGGGGTAAAATTTCAAAATAAGGGAATTATTGCAACTGCTCCACCCAAAAAAAAACACAATTTGTTGGGAACAGGAAAAAAGTAGTCGAAAATGCAGTTGAAGTACAGCAAATGACTTACTGGTGGGAAGATTGATGTGAAATAAAGTGCATGGATAGAATCTATTGTTTGGCTGGTGTCAAGCTTGTCTGGAGTGTGTCACAGATTTTGGGGTAAAAATAATGGAAGTTAACACTCTACTTACTTGTGAGCACAGAAATTAATGTTAACAAATATTAACATGACTTTAATTTACGCAAATTTTTGAAATTTGCGTTAATTTCATGAAGCGTTAATTTCCTCTAAGAAGGTAACCTGCAACATAAAATTATATAATCAAGTATAATTTGGTTTTATCAACTGGGTTGATAATGTCAATTGGCCACCGTAAAGAGATTCAAGAGCTGATGTTTCGAGCGTTAGCCCTTCGTCGGAGCGAATCCGAATCCGATTCGCTCCGACGAAGGGCTAACGCTCGAAACGTCAGCTCTTGAATCTCTTTACGGTGGCCAATTGACATTATCAACCCAGTTGACAAAACCAAATTATATTGTTATACTTCCCACCGACGCAGCACCACAGTTTCTTTAGAAACTTACCCCCTCTATTCATATATAATCAAGTAACTGGTGGAACTCCTACAGTTGCTGGCTTATTTTGAAACCTCAGGATAACTAAGGTTTGCAGCTTAGAACATTCAAAGGTTGGTCTTTGCAAGTGCCTTCTGTACAGGAAGTCAGTACCTTTAACAGTAATCAAATTATTTTTTTTTTTAGGGCAAAACCCAGTCACTTCCTGTTTTTAAAGGTTATAGGAAAAGGAAGCTTTGGCAAGGTAAGAAACTAAAGGACAGCGAACATTTTCAAACATTCTCCCAGCTAGTTAGACCACCATTGCAAAAGGTGATTAATTGACAATAGTGGTAATTAATGGTAACTAATTAAGCAATAGACCACAAGTTTCTATGGTTTATAAGCTGATAAACCACGCGGGATGTTGGCAGAACACAAGAAGAATTTGTAAATCACTCGCCTGCGGCTCGTGATTTACGAATTCTTCGAGTGTTCTGACAACATCCCAAGTGGTTTATCAGCTTATAAACCATAGAAACTTGTGGTCTATTGCTTTTATATAATAATTCAGAAGACGCGCGATTTTTCCATGAGTTTACTGGCACAATAAACCATAGCTGATTGACCAATCAGAGCACGCGCATTGATTTGGTTATTATATAATAATAGTTAAAGTGCTTCAAGATGAAAAAATATTGACATTCTTGTTCTCTCTTGATTCTGACCATTAATTTTAATATTTGGTAACAATGCAGCATGCCAATTGCAGCCCTGTCTTCAAGTTTTCTAGCAATGGTAACATTGGAGTTATCACCTGTATAAGTGAAATATATAGTTTTATGGAAGTCTAATGTAACAGTTGACATCTTGACCAGTAATTAACAACTGATTAATGCTTTAGCGTGCACCATTGAGTTATGGTGCACACAGGAAGTTTGGAGAGTACAAAAGCGTAGGAGTTGTTTGAGGTGATAGTCAAACTCTAGTGCCTCAATTTTCAAAATAAGTCCATTTTTTAATGCCTATTTCTTGTTTTAACCGTCTGCCATTTCCAGGTCATGTTTCAGTCGAGTTGCATTGTGAGTTAACTGGACCGAGAGAGGAAATACGATGTCATGTGCTCACAACTTTAATTTCTTATTGACTGGGTGAACACATCTAATTGGGTATGCAGAACTTACAGCAACTTGCTTCTAAAAGCTTGTGCAGCATACTAATCAGCAGGGTTCACACATTGAAAAAATAAACTAGTGAGTAGCTGATATCATTTTTCTCACTGCAACTAGACTGTACATAGCATAGTCTGGTAATGGCAGACAGTTTAAACATGAAGTTGTCATTCAAAAAATGGCATTATTTTGAAAATTGAGGTGCAATAATTGGCATGGTGCACTCTTGCCAGATATAAAATTGGAATCAAGTAAACAAATAGAACAACACTTCTTTCTGGCATGTACTAAAACCAGGGACACCAGAACACCGGAACACCCTGGAACACGGAACACCGGAACACTCCAGAACACCAAAATGTTTTATATATATACATATTGTTAGAAATTTATTGACATTTGACGGTCTTTCGGGTGTTCTGTGTTTCAGTGTTCCCATGTTCCATATTTTAGTACATGCCCTTCTTTCTGTCATGAGATCATCTGCTTATCACTCTTTTTTCTCCTTCTACATATCAATGATTAAGTTATTTCTTTGTAGGTTTTTCTTTCCAAGAACAAAGCAGAGGATAAATTTTATGCTATTAAAGTTCTCAACAAGGCTGCTATAAGAAAGAGGAATGAGGTTTGTGTTTTCTTGTCATATCCACATTGTATGATTCAGTTCTTGAGGTTGCTATTGACATATTTACAAATGCATGTAACTTGCTATATCATTGTGGCTGCTCTATTGTCATTCATTGCACATTTGAGCACTGGGTGAGGTCATTGTGTTGTGTTCTCGGGCAAGACACATTACTCTCACAGTGCCTCTTTTCACCCAGGTGTATAAATGGGTACCCAGGGCTTGAAATAACGGCCGGACAGTGGACAATGTCTGGTTGGGATTGGGTATTGACCGGACAAATCCTTTGTTTGTGCTAACATAATTCGTATTGCCAAAAATGTACCCTCGATTTGTTTGATGACTCTAGTAAAGTGCAGAGTTATTTTCAGCTCAGTGCAGTGAAGAATCAACTTGATTCTCAAAGTTTTTGAGAATTGAGTTTAGAGTCTTGAGACACAAGGGACTAAATTCAGTGGTACTGTTCCAACGATTATGTGTCAATTTCACCTGTACCTAAACCTTGAAAACAGAGCATGCACTAAGAGCAACCAGTGAATTGTTGGGGCAACATGACAGAATGCTGGGGAGAAAGCTGCGATGGACTAGCATCCCATCCAGGGGGGAGAAACACTCCTAGCTGCTTCATGCTACCGGCAGCTATGAGTCAGTGTGGCTTGGAAGGCCTTTATGTTAGGTACATGCTTTGCTTGTGAAAGTAGAAGTGTAAACTATAACAATGGACTGTTGTGATTGTTTTTAGGCAAAACATATCATGGCAGAACGGAATGTCCTGTTGCAGAATATAAAGCATCCATTCTTAGTGGTAAGTGTGCTTTGCAAATGGTTTGTTGTAGAGTGGTAAAGTGTGACATTTATATTTAAAATTTTGAAATTATTGGATCCATTAAGATCTTCAGAAAGCACATGATGAAGAATATCCAATTGCCAAAAATCAGCATCTTATTTCAGTGTGCGGGTAAGATGTTGGCCCTTTCATGCTTCAGTGACTCCATACAAATCCTTGTAATTTTGTCTTGGTTCTAAACCGAAAAAACTAAAACTAAACCAAACCAAGACAAAATTACAAGGATTTGTATGGAGTCACTGAAACTTGCTAGGGCCAATATTTCACCCCCAATTTGAAATAAGATGCTGATTTTTGGCAAGTGGACATTCTTCATCATGTGCTTTCAGAATATCCCATAATTTCTTACATTTAGTTTTTGTGATGTCATCACTTTACCACTCTATTGTAATTATTATTACGTTATTAGTATTACTTACAGAACAGACATTGTGCATGTGTTTATATAACTGTAGTGGTGAGGGCTGCAAGTATTTTTTCCCGTGAAACCTTAGTAACCAACTAAGTCACCATTTAGATTGAACAAAATGTAGTGATGCCAGATGTCATATTACAGAACTCTTTGATAAAGCATTGTCAACACAAGATATTAGCATTTGCATTGTCTGACTAGTTACAGTGGGGATTTAATCTGACATTGGCAAATTTTGGTGGACCATTGTCTGATGTCCAACTGTCATTTGCAGCCCTGTAGGTAGCCTCCCATGCAGACGTCCTTTGGGCTTCGTCATGCTTTCCTTCCCCACGGACGTCTGCTGAATCGACAGTCCACTTCTGTTCACAGGCCATTTAATCCAATTAAAGAAAACAGTCAGTATTGACTCATTGCATGACAGCTATCCTATCGCATGCTGCAAATTGTTTTCCCAAAACTGGAAAGTTACTTTTGATTGGTTTGTAGCCATCAACGGAAATGTACGTCCATGGGGAAGGAGCGTGTGATGAAGCCCAAAGGACATTTGCGTGGGAGTCTACCCTGTAGGTTGTATATCAGGTATCCCCAAGCAGGTTGCCAAAAAGTTTAGTTTTCCCAGACAATTTCCATGTGATTTCCAATGTAGTAGTCCATAGCTACTGACCAGTCAGAGGATGCATATCAACCTAAAGATATATTTCTTTTATATAATGCAGGGCCTTCACTATTCATTCCAAACCAGGGATAAGCTCTACTTTGTTCTGGATTATGTGAATGGAGGAGAGGTAGCTAGTTCAATGTTATTGTTCAGTTGTACGCAACAAATCATTATTTTTTTGGAAGGGTGGTGTGTGAAAAATGTATAGTTGTTTGCATTAAAAAAATGGCCAGTGAAAATAAATTGCTTGTAGACAGGGAGTTTAAAAAATAAATGGTATGTAGGGTTGAGAAAAAAAATGCTTCACACACAAACAGAAAAACTGCTTGTTGGACAAATGTTTCACCCTATCCCACCCACCATTCACCACTACCCACTCACCATTCATGGTCATATGTGTTAAATGCAAGTTCTGCTCTCTCGTACTGTGAAGCCTGAAATTTTCACTAGCCAAGTGGCTAATGCTCTTTTTAAATTCTTTCAATTTTTTGCAGCTTTTTTTCCATTTGCAAAGGGAGAGATATTTTCCTGAATCGAGGTGGGTTATGATATGTGTTCATTGCAGCTTTTGTTTACTAAATATTACAAAAATGTGACTCTGTGTTTGTGTTCATATTATCTTTTCAGGGCAAAATTCTATGCGGCAGAAATTGCTTCAGCGATTGGTTATCTCCACTCTCTTCAAATCATTTATAGGTAGGCCAGTCGCTTCTTACTGCAGAAATTAACAAGTTATGCAGGTATAATTTTTTTCACTTTTTTGCAAGTAAGCTTACAGTGCGACTACTCTAACCAAGGCCAGCCAAGCAAATTGGTGGCAAATTCTCCAGTTCGAGCTGTTCAAGTTAAAATGTGCTGTTGGGTAGCCTTGGTTAGAGTAAACACGCTGTAAATAATTTTTCTTCGATTAATATTTATTTTATCTAGTAACTTTCTGCTATCATGTTTTCAGGGATTTGAAGCCAGAGAATATTCTTTTAGATGATAGGGTTGGTATGCCTTTGTTCTCAAATGACAAGTACTAGCAGGTTTCAGGGCTGTCACTAATTTTTCAAATAGGCGGGGGAAGTAAAAACTAGCCGGGGGATTTTGTTGTATGGCGTATTTATCACTTTCCAGTGTTTTGGTATTGTTTCAAAGTAGCTGGGGGAATTCCCTGGCGCCCGTCCCTTAGTGACAGCCCTGAGGTTTTTATTGGAGGTCACTGGTCACCCTAATGTTAACACTACCCTACCTAATGTTAGGCCTGTAGTAATTTTTATTGTAGGATTACTCTATACACAGTTTTGTTATGTATTCCTTTATTATAAATAACAGAAACTGTTTGTTGTTTTGTTTGTAGGGCCATATAGTTTTAACAGACTTTGGACTTTGCAAGGAAGGAATAGAGCCTTCTGGAACAACATCAACATTTTGTGGAACTCCTGAGGTACATAGGCAGTGCTGACAAGTGCAGCTGAACTGTTAGCCATGGCTACCAAGAGGGTTCTTTTTCTGGATAGGAATTGTCAACTTTCACTAGTTTATAATATTGAAGAAGGGTTGTTTAATGACTTTGGCTGTGATTTTTACTGTATTGTGATTGTTTAGCTGACAAAAATGACATACATGTATTTAGCCACATCTAAAGAGAAATAAACATCTTTTTTCTCAATTGTATTTTGCGTGCAGTACTTAGCCCCAGAAGTTCTGAAGAAGCAAGAATATGACAAAACTGTGGACTGGTGGTGTCTTGGTGCTGTCTTATATGAAATGATGTATGGCCTGGTAAGAAACTCTGTTAAATGAAGATTATTTTCTCAAAAACGTACTGAGTGATGAACATGTGGCGTAGCATTAAGCACCCCATATGAGGGCAAACATTTAATTTACTAAAGAGTCCTACCGTTAAATAAACACCAGTTGAAATTCATTTGCAACAGTGGCTGAAATGTTGAAAAAGTGAGATGTTTAAAAATGATTCCCCTGATTAAGCACCCTGTATAACAAGTCATACGAAACAGCAGTGGTGCACGTCAGATGTCACATCACATAACTTCTCCTTGCTTTCTCTTTTATTTTGTTGTTATTTACTTGTGATTATTTACAAATGTCAAGACTTTTTAAAGAGAGCCACTCTCTTGAAAGTAAGATCTGCAACTAACACTGAAAATTGAAAGAATGCTGCAATACTGATTTGAGCAAATAATTTAATTGTGGTACGTTTTTATGGGTTTTGTGTCAGTAATCAAAAGTTTGTATTTGGTTTTAACACAGCCTCCATTTTACAGCCGTAACACGGTTGAAATGTATGACAACATTTTACACAAACCTCTGCGTCTCAGGACTAACATTAGCCAAAGTGCGAGGCACCTTCTGGAAGGGGTGAGTTAGTAACTTGGTTATTTCATGCCAGAACAGGACTTGTACCTGGTTAAACAAGAGGTCTGGGGTTTCAGTCTTTGAGCCCTGGCCAGGGCTCTGCATTGTGTTCTTGGGTAAGACCATTTACTCTCATAGTGCCTCTCTTCACCCAGGTGTATAAATAGGTGCCGGCAAATAGACTATCATCCCATCTGGGGGTTCCAAGTATAAATGTTCCTGGCCACTTCATGTTGCGGAAACCAGGATAAGCTCTGGCCTGATGGGCGCACTTTGTGCCAGCTACATATATTAGCTTTTTTTGGTGGAGTGGATTTTCTGCATACATTTTGATTGGCTAGGGTAATTAGTTCGGTTTTGGTTTTACCACACTCAATTGAAAACTGCTCTATGATGGCTGTCATTGTAGAATGTGTTTCAGTCATGTGTTCAAAACATTTTCTGTTACTGAAATGTAGATCATAGTGTTCTTCAGTTATCAAAAGGCTTACCAATTGTTGTTGTTGTTTTTTTGTTCTGGTTGATAGCTTCTTCAAAAAGACCGTTCAAAGAGACTTGGACAGGGAGAAAACGATTTTGTAAGTAAACTTCCAGTAAGAACTTCTAATAGTCTTTTTATTTGTGTTTTATTTTTCGAAGGTTTGATTGTTGGTTGCAAATAACCACAAAGTGTACAAAGTTGCACAAAACGTTCATTTCAAACTTAGTACTGGCCTAAGCACTGCTATAATTTTAACACTTAAAGCAGGAGAATGGGATGGTCTAATCAGGGTTGCAAATAAATTTTTCCCATGAAAGGACGTGTCCATCTGTCTACTTGACCATTTTGATTAGACGAAACAGCAAGGATGGCAGATGTCAAATTACAGAACTCCTCGTTAAAGCATTGTCTGTGCAAAACAATGCCCTTTGCATTGGAAGGCGTTAAAAATTGTCTGGACATTCTATCTGACTACAGTTGGTATTTAATAGGAAATTGGGAACTTTTGGCTGGCCATTGTCCGATGTTCAACTGTTATTCATGCCAGTCCCTTGCAGTGCAAGTATAAATAAGAGCTTCTTATCTCATTTTGGCCCAGTTCGCATAAGAAACCTGGCTGTAGGCAGCCATGATTTTCATTGATTCTCCCTTTTGCGCTCTCCTATGCCTACACACTTTTCTGCCCCCCACCCTCTCCCTCTTCATTTTTTTTCCACTTGCAACTCACTCAAGCCCAGTCTCATATCTCCATCTCATTATTGAGCGTGAAAGGGATTGTTGCGAATAGCCTGCTATTTGCAGCCCTGCCTATTGGTTAGAGTGCTGGACTTCGGATGAGCAATCCGGGTTCAAGCCCTGGCTGGTGCACTGCGTTTTCTTGTTATGCCATGGTGCCTCTCTTCACCCTTCAGAGTTTGCGTTTTATTGAAAGGCACAATAACTTTATTTCTCTTTACTGATTGCAATTCTCAAAAGGAGGAAATAAAGAGTCATCCATTCTTTAGGACGATCGACTGGCAGCAATTGTATGACAAGAAGATTGACCCACCGTACAACCCCAATGTGGTGAGTATTGAATAGTTCATGACATTTATAGGAGGTGTTACTGTTATGTATAGAGCAGTGAGGTACAAACTTGATGCAAAATGGATTAAGAATGGACAGACCTAAAATGCAGCACTCAAACATTAGACCTACAAAATGTTTAGAGGAATCATGAATTACCTGTAAAAAGAGTTCATAACAGGCTGTGATTGAGAAGATTTATCAAACACTTGAGAGAACACTCGAGTGAGTATTTCATCACATTTCCAAACACCTTGAAGTTCATTGAAAATGTTCTGGCACTGTGAAATGTATTTTTAACTCTCTTCTCGGTGTTTGGTTCTGTTTGTTGTTGTTGTTTGAAAATGTGATGAAACACTGTCTTTTGTGTTTGATATATCACGTCAAGGTAGTTAGATCTGAGCCAGACAAAAGTCATGGCTGAAAGCAGTGGGAGTAAGGTCAAGTTCAAGCTATGGATGTGTGAAGTTACGATTGGTTTTCTTTTTGCTTAACAGAGTGGTCAATTGGATCTGAAGCATTTTGATCCAGAGTTTGTCCGAGAACCTGTTCCAGGTTTGTATGAGGCGCCTGAAGGGGTGACATGGCAACTGGGATTTGAGTCACTGGGGCTGAGAATTGAGAAACAAAAAATGGGACTGTGATTGGGGTCAAACATAGGATAAGAAATGGGATTTGGGCAAAATTTGGGCTGGGAAATGGACTTATTGCAAAAATTAAAGATGCACAAATTTGAAACCCTGAAATAAAACCTGTACAAATCATACATCCCGTAAATGCTGAACAACTCTGCATTAACGTTGTGCTTAGTTGCCATCTTGTTTTAAGCTTTGCCTTGTTATTGTTTTGTTCAAGTCATTATAAAATGTGTCTTTACAAACTATAGTTCCCATTCTGAGATTACCCTTTTAGTAAAATTTAGTTCTTTTCAATGCATTTTTTTTCTCCCAAATCGCGAAATTAAGCCTTACATAATTTGCAAAATATAGTTCCCACGAAAATAAGTAACAACATACACAAAGAATCGTTTGAAAGTGAGAAATGATCATCGCAGAGAATTTCTAATTACGATGATCATTTCTCACTCCATCTACATCTGCAGCTCATATATGAATTATTTCCTATACTTTACTTCACAAAGAATCCTTTACTTACCACGTTTGCTTTAATCTGCAGGGTCTGTTGGTAAATCTGCTGACTCAGCTTTTTTGAGCGCCAGCGTTGATGACCCAGATGATGCATTTGTAGGTTTCACTTATGTCCCGCCAACGGATCTCATTGAATAAAAGCAGTATCAGCCTCAGGATCAGAAACAGTCATCAAGTAGAGATGCAACAAAATAGTAGACCACTTCTTAATCAAACCTAATGTCCAATATGTTACGACAAATTATTGTTAATCATGTATTTTCTCTTTGCCAAGGTTTCGTAAGAGAAGGGGTTTTGGGGAGGCAACCCTCTCCGAGCTTGTAGATTGTGGTGAAAATAGGCGTGTTAATGACCGAGCAAACAAGAATGGATTTAAGCAGTCTGGGCACTAGTGTGAGTAATCCCAGGGTTCTTGCAGGTCATAAAAATCTTAAAATTCGTGGAATTTTAGAACTGCATTTTCTAGGCCTAGAAATTCATTGAATTTAAGTGTTAGTCACGCGAAGTCGATGGAAAATGATGTTGATTGTTCAAAATAATTTAGGCAGTTTTTAATTCTGCAAACAAAATGGAAAAAAGGTATTCACAATGAAGAAAATTTGTAAAAAATTCCAAGACAATGGCCAAATTTAGGTTATGGACAACTGTGAAAAGTTATGGAACAAGTCCTGGTTTGTAAAGCTCAAAAAAGTATTAACCCCTGTAATCCCTGGAACTTTCTCCTTGTTGTGATTTTCTTGTTATGGGTTATTTGATCAATTTTCCACATTATGCGGTAAGCTTGAAACAGGGTACAAAGATCACAGCATTTCCCACTCTGGAAAAAGACAACCGTAGTTTCTGTATTCCTAAAATGAAATGTCCTACTTTGAGCTGTTAATCATGTTTGGCGTAAAATGTAATGAGCCAGGTACTCTTTGTTTTGTGCCAATCCTTGGAAATAAATCAAATTGCATCCATAAAAACATTTTCCACTTTGAAAAATTGTACTTAAATTATGTTTCGGTTTGGTAAATTGTGGGGTCTAAGATTCGAACTTTTGAGAATGGAGTGCAGCACAATATTGTTAATGGGTCGTATTTGTTAATACTTTGGGTAATACTTATTCAGTAAATTTTGTTATAAAAATTCACGTTAATCTTAAAATTCTGATGTAGCGTATTTCTTTATCATTTATTATACAGTGAGCTTATTTGTCAAGTCAGATAATATTTCTAACATAACTTATTTCAGGAAAGAACGTGACTTTCAGCAATCTACCCTATATTTTTGGGCTTACAGACACTAGTCATATTCGCTAAAGAAGCCCAATTTTACATATTTAGTGTTCTTCCGGGCATGTTATCTCCAAAACGAAGTCGGTGACCCCCAATTTTTTTTACATTTCTGGCCGTAGCAACCCATTATCTTACAGTGATTAAAGTCTCAGAAAAAAAATCAATGTTAGAACATTTTCGTGCGAACATCGTTAAGTGATTTTTCTCCGTTCTCCTTTGCTCTAATCTTTAATTGCGTACTGTTGCCATCGCCAATACCTTGTGCCATTCGCGTGTTATGCGCGACCGTTAATTTCCGGTAAAAAGGTTTATTGGTCATATGGACTCTCGTTTGTTTTTTTTGCAAAATCGATGTCATGAAAGCTAAATTCGTTTATCAAAAAACGACAAGATAAGCGATTAGTACCAAGTTCATAAAAAAATGCCTTTTGTATAAAGAATGAAACAAGTTCAAATGATAATACCACAACTATAATTTTGTCGACAGTCAATTCAATCTTTGCGCAGAAAGTTATTTTTGCACTGCTAATACCCACCTCTATATTCTGTTTATACGGATATATTTTTGACCAGTTTTCTATTGAACATTTCATGCATGTAGTATTAAATAATTTGTGAAGCCCGGTGTTAAGATAGCAATTCTCCTTTTAAAGAGCGGTCTTCACTTGAGTGTCGACAGTAATTCACTTCGCTTCGTGATTGGTTTAATTTATAAAACTCTCGCAACTTTTTGAACCAATCAGGAGTGCCACAAGAGTCACTCTTGCGCGCTCGTTTTCCCGCGCTTTGTGTCGGCTACGTGTAATTACTTCGAGTTTTGGTTGGATCACTGGATTGTCTCCGTCCTTTGTGATTGGCCAAAGCAATAGAGTGGTAATCTGATGGTCACAAAAACTAAATTTATGAAGTTATGGCATTTACGAGTTATTCTGAAAGTACATGATGAAGAATGCTAACTTGAAAAAAATCAGCATCTTATTTCAATTTGGAGGTGAGATATTGGCCCTTTCATGCTTCAGTATTAAACTCCATACAAATCCTGGTAATTTTGTCTCTGTTCTAAACCGTTTGGCAAGTGGGTATTCTTCATTATGTACTTTCTGAAGATCTTAATGGATCCCATAATTTCAAAAATTTAAATATTTGTGACGTCACACTTTACCACTATTACTTTGCTATATTGGTTTTAACTGGCGCTTTATCCATACTGTACAGTTCGAATGTTAGCGAATTGTAGATTTTTTTTAACGGTGCAGAGACGTTTTTGTGATCATTTTCTTTATTCTTCTTTAGCTGTAGTATTGATTGATAATCATTCTCGGGTCTAAGTGGGGTTAGAGTAAAAAATTTACCTCTACTCTAATCACCAGTATCAGATACACAAATTGTCAAATATGCAATACTTCAACACTTACAAAGAATAAAATAAAGTCAAAATAGTCAACTTCTTGTTGTCTGTATTCTTGTACCGGAGCCTGATTACATGAGCCAGGCGGGCTTGTTTTAGTTTGCCGAGATCTCGGCACGTCTGTTAAATGCGACAAAAATCGACTTCGCGATTACATGAGAACCGGGCCAGCCCGGTTAGCTGACATAGCAAACCAGCCCGGTTCATGTAATCAGGCCCTTGCTTTTAGTTGCTTCCGAGGTTTGGAGGAAGCCGTTCTAATTTTGAGATGGCGGATTTCTGCTGCATGTCTTCATTGCGCCCGCAGTATCGAGGACAGCATTGTTGTGCCTTGCACAGGTGGACCAGCTGGGATTTGCGAACAAACGATCTATTAAGTTAACATGCATATGTTTCCTTTCTGCTTTGTGCTTTTATGAACTTATCGGCGCTGTTTCTGCGTTAGCATCTCGGCAGCATTCTACTGAAAGGGACACTGTCACGGATATTTCATGGCGTTTTTTAGTAAAATGGCAACAAAATTGGCTGAGCTCTTTCACCCATACAGCAATGCTCCAAGAATTGAAAAAGATGGATATCAATCAAATTGTTTAAGAAAGATGGTGACCATAAAAATTAATAGTTTTCATCAATTTTTCCAAATCCCAAGGACTGAACTTGAAAAAGTCTGGCTGGCTTTTTCAAGTTGAGATCTGAAGGTCCTGATGGCATCACAGTGATATCACTCCGTATCTTGCTGCAATGTACTGGCACAGTAATTTTAGTAAAACGTGACCACTGTTTGTAGTTTTCCACTGGTGTTAACACCTTTTGAGATGTTGAATTTTTAAAGTTATACATTAGTGTACCCATGACAGTCCCCCTGCTGGCTCATGGGCTTCCCTACTGACGTTATATCTTGTAGTCCCTGGTCTAGTTTGTCAGTACATCACTCCCCCGACTCTCGGTAGGTCAAATTGGATTTTGAAATGTCGCCTTTATGAGCGACGAAAAACGGAGTACCCAAAGAAAACCCGGCCTCGGAGCAAGGCGAGAACTAATGGCGCCAGGAGCGAAATCGAAGTCGGGTTGCGTTGGTGGAAAGCGAGCGTTCTCACCACATGCCAATTTGGTTTGGAGGGTGTGAACCGACGACTCGGCGAACTGACACGGCAAGGGGAAAACAGTTGTGTAACAGTTGCTATTGTTTTGGAGGGCAAGCGACATTGTTCCTGTTGTTTGTTCTGTTGTTCTCTCGAGGGTTCGAAAGCCATTTATGTGAGACCTGCAAAATAGCTGACTCGCAATATTTTTTTGTGGAAAGAAGGGTAGGGAAGGGGTGGGGGATTAATACGCAAGGTAAAATGGCGGGATGCAGAATGGTAGGGGGCTCGAGACTTCTGAGTATCCACGCAAATAAATAAGTTTCCATTCTCGAGTAAATCTTGATAAAATCGGTAAATAAATTTGAACAAACTATCCTTGCAAACAACTTGGATTTTTATATATCGACATAGCGAGCGTCCCTCCCCTCCCCACCTGCTGTTTTATACAGGTCCCGTTTGCAGAATCACGTCCAGAAAGCATCGCGGGTCATTGGACCCAAGAATCTTTCACTTGAGAGAGGCCTGGGGCAAATAAAGAAAGATGGCGGACGAACGCTGAGGAACATGGCGTTAAATGCAGGAATGGCTCCGAGTTTTTTTATAGAAAGCCGCTGACCAATAGTAAAGTTATATAATACTTACCCCTACATATTTTTTCATATACCTCAATGCGCTTTCATATACATTCATACGCCTACATACACATTCATACGCCTTCATGTACCTTCATACGCCTCCATATTCCTCCATACGCCTTCATGTACATTCATACACCTTCATATACCTCCATACGCCTTCATATACATTCATACACCTTCATGTACCTCCATTCGCCTTCATATACATTCATACACCTTCATATACCTCCATTCGCCTTCATATACATTCATACACCTTCATATACCTCCATACGCCTTCATATACATTCATACACCTTCATATACCTCCATTCGCCTTCATATACCTCCATACGCCTTCATATACATTCATACACCTTCATATACCTCCATTCGCCTTCATATACCTCCATACGCCTTCATATACATTCATACACCTTCATGTACCTCCATTCGCCTTCATATACATTCATACACCTTCATGTACCTCCATTCGCCTTCATATACATTCATACACCTTCATATACCTCCATACGCCTTCATATACATTCATACACCTTCATATACCTCCATTCGCCTTCATATACCTCCATACGCCTTCATATACATTCATACACCTTCATGTACCTCCATTCGCCTTCATATACATTCATACACCTTCATGTACCTCCATTCGCCTTCATATACATTCATACACCTTCATATACCTCCATACGCCTTCATATACATTCATACACCTTCATATACCTCCATTCGCCTTCATATACCTCCATACGCCTTCATATACATTCATACACCTTCATATACCTTCATACGCCTTCAGATTCCTCCATACGCCTTCATATACCTTCATACGCCTTCATATACATTCATACGCCTTCATGTACTTTCATTCACCTTCATATACCTCCATATGTCTTCATATACATCCATACACCTTCATATACCTCCATACGCCTTCATATACCTCCATATGCCTTCATATACATCCATACACCTTCATATACCTCCATACGCCTTCATATACCTCCATACGCCTTCATATACCTCAATATGCCTTCATATACATACGCCTTCATATACGTTCATACGCCTTCATGTACTTTCATTCACCTTCATATACCTCCATATGCCTTCATATACATCCATACACCTTCATATACCTCCATACGCCTTCATATACCTCCATACGCCTTCATATACCTTCATTCACCTTCGTACACGTTCATTCGCCTTCATATACCTCCATACGCCTTCATATACATTCATACACCTTCATATTCCTCCATACGCCTTCATATACCTCCATACGACTTCATATACCTCCAAACGCCTTCATATATTTCCATACGCCTTCATATACCTTCATTCACCTTCATATACGTTCATGCGCCTTCATATACCTACATACGCCTTCATATACATTCATACACCTCCATATTCCTCCATACGCCTTCATATACGTTCATGCGCCTTCATATACTTTCACACACCTTGATATACCTCCATACGACTTGGTATACATTCATACGCCTTCATATACCTCCATACGCCTTCATATACCTCCATACGCCGTCATATACCTCCATACACCTTAATATACCTCCATACGCCTTCATATACCTCCATACACCTTCATATACCTCCATACGCCTTCACATACATTCATACACCTTCATATACGTTCATACGCCTTCATATACCTCCATAAGCCTTCATATACATTCATACACCTTCATATTCCTCCATACGCCTTCATATACCTCCATACACCTTCATATACCTCCACACGCCTTCATATACCTCCATAGGCTTTCATTCACCTTTATACGCCTTCATATACATTCATACACCTTCATATACCTTCATACGCCTTCATATACCTTCATACGCTTTCATACACGTTCATACGCCTTCATATACCTCCATACGCCTTCACATACATTCACATACGTTCATACGCCTTCATATACCTCCATACGCCTTCATATACATTCATACACCTTCATATTCCTCCATACGCCTTCATATACCTCCATACACCTTCATATACCTCCATACGCCTTCATATACCTCCATAGGCTTTCATTCACCTTTATACGCCTTCATACGCTTTCATATACCTCAATACGCCTTCATATACCTTCATACGATTTCATACACGTTCATACGCCTTCATATACCTCCATACGCCTTCATATACTTTCATACACCTTCATATACTTTCATACGCCTTCGTATACGTTCATACGCTTTCATATACTTTCATTCACCTTTTTATACCTCCATACGACTTCATATACATTCATACGCCTTTATGTACCTCCATGACGCCTTCATATACCTCCATACGCCTTCATGTACTTTCACACACCTTCATATACCTCCATACGCCTTCATATACATTCATACATCTTCATATTCCTCCATACGCCTTCATATGCCTCCATACGCCTTCATATACTTTTATACTATACATTCATACACCTTCATATTCCTCCATACGCCTTCATATGCCTCCATACGCCTTCATATACCTCCATACGCCTTCATATACCTCCAGACACCTTCATATACCTTCATTCACCTTCATATACGTTCATACGCCTTCATATACCTACATACGCCTTCATATACATTCATACACCTTCATATTCCTCCATACGCCTTCATATACCTACATACGCCTTCATATACCTTCATATACCTCCATACGCCTTCATATACCTCCATACACCTTCATATACCTTCATTCACCTTCATATGCGTTCATACGCCTTCATATACCTACATACACCTTTATATACATTCATACACCTTCATATTCCTCCATACGCCTTCATATACTTTCATACACCTTCATGTACCTCCATTCGCCTTCATATACCTCCATACGCCTTCACATTCTTTCATACACCTTCATATACCTCCATACGCCTTCATATACCTCCATACACCTTCATATACCTCCATACGCCTTCATATACCTCCATAGGCATTCATATACCTCCATACACCTTCATTGACGTTCATACGCCTTCATATACCTTCATACGCCTTCACATACCTCCATACGCCTTCATATAACCCTTCTTATTAAAAACTAGCTGTGGTATATTGCATTTCCTGAGTTCTGATTGGTTTATAGGCAATGGTATATGAGCTCATATACCATTGACTTACAAATATGGGGGGTGTACGCGTAAAAGAATGCACTTTTCGCAATGTTTGTACAATGCTTTTTGTTTTGTGCATGCGCATAGTGAGGAGAAGTCCGTGTATCGCGGACTCGCAACCTCGTCCCCAGGGCCATCTGCAGTTTCAAAATGGCGTTTTGAAACCGCCGGTGGCCCTGGGGACGAAGTTGCGCGGACTCGCGCTTCTTGGTGCTGACCAAAAGGATCGCGGCCTCAGGGACGAGAATGCACCCGATTCGCTCGATCAGCTGTGGCTATCACCCATAAAAATGATACCCAAATTACCGGCTGATAGCCGCTGTCGTACGTACTATAGTACGACTCTATGATGGCGATACGGGAACACCCGATTCACTCGATCCCTGTGGGTGATCGATAGCCGCTGAAAATGCACCATCGTACGCGGCTGATAGCCGTGCATAGTATACTATAGTACATTACCCATAAGCCATTGCATAACACAATAAAGCACAACGTATACTACGAACGGGTGAATTTGTACTGGCTGAACATGATTGAAAAGGAAATTTTTAAACTGTAGAAATCTGTGGCGATTTGTCTTAAAAATGAGAGATCCGCGCGTAATTCGTAAATTTGTTAGCATTTTGGACTGTTAGCAAACTTTTAATGGCCTATCGAGTCCCTTATCATATCCCATCGTATCCTACGAACGGGTGAACTTCTACTGGCTGAACATGACTGAAAACTAAAATTTTTAAACATAGAAATCTGTGGTGATTTGGCTTCAAAATGAGAGATCCACTCGTAATTCGTAAAATTTCAAGAATTTCAGGCTATTAGGACGTTTTAAACGTCTATTGAGTCCCTTATAGTATCTCATCGTAATCTACGAACGGGTGAATTTGTACTGGCTGAACATGACTGAAAAGGAAATTTTTAAACTGTAGAAATCTGTGGCGATTTGGGCTCAAAATGAGAGATTCGAGGGTAATTCGTAAATTTGTTAGCATTTTAGACTGTTACCAAACTTTTAAACGTCAATCGCGTTCCTTATCACATCCCATCGTACACTAGGAATGGGTGAATTTGTACTGGCTGAACATGACTGAAAAGGAAACTTTAAATTTGAGAAATTTCTGGTGATTTGGCTTCGTATTAAGAAGTCCGCGCGTAATTCATTAAATTTGTAAAATTAGTAGGCTGTTAGTAACTTTTAAACGTCTATCGCGTCCCTCATCGCATTCCATTGTATACTACGAATGGGTGAATTTGTACTGGCTGAACATGGCTGAAAAGGAAATTTTAAATTTGATAAAGTTGTGGCGATTTGGCCTCATACTAAGAGGTCCCCGCGTAATTTATTAAATTTGTAAGATTAATGGGCTGTTAGTATGTTTTAAACCTCTATCGAGTCCTTTATCGTATCCCATCGTATACTACGAACGGGTGAATTTGTACTGGCTGAACATGAGTGAAAAGCAAATTTGTAACTTCTAGAAATCTGTGGCGATTTGTCTTAAACATGAGAGATCCGCGCGTAATTCATAAATTTGTAAGCATTTTACACTGTTAGCAAACTTTTAAAAGCCTATCGAGTCCTTTATCGTATCCCATCGTATACTACTAACGGGTCAATTTGTACTGGGTGAACATGAGTGAAAAGGAAATTTGTAACCTGTAGAAATCTGTTGCGATTTGTCTTAAAAATGAGAGATCCGCGCGTAATTTATAAATTTGTTAGCATTTTAGACTGTTAGCAAACTTTTAAAGGCCTATCGAGTCCCTTATCACATCCCATCGTATACTACGAACGGGTGAATTTTTTACTGGCTGAACATGACTGAAAATGAAAATTTTCAACCGTAGAAATCTGTGGTGATTTGGCTTCAAAATTAGAGATCCCCTCGTAATTCGTAAAATTTCAAAAATTTCAGGCTATTAGGACGTTTTAAACGTTTATCGAGTCCCTTATCGTATCTCATCGTATACTACGAACGGGTCAATTTATACTGGGTGGACATGAGTGAAAAGGAAATTTGTAACCTGTAGAAATCTGTTGCGATTTGTCTTAAAAATGAGAGATCCGCGCGTAATTTATAAATTTGTTCGCATTTTACACTGTTAGCAAACTTTTAAAGGCCTATCGAGTCCCTTATCACATCCCATCGTATACTACGCACGGGTGAATTTCTACTGGCTGAACATGACTGAAAATGAAAATTTTCAACCGTAGAAATCTGTGGTGATTTGGCTTCAAAATTAGAGACCCCCTCGTAATTCGTAAAATTGCAAAAATTTCAGGCTATTAGGAAGTTTTAAGCGTCTATCGAGTCCCTTATAGTATCTCATCGTATACTACCAACGGGTGAATTTTTTACTGGCTGAACATGACAGAAAATGAAAATTTTCAACCGTAGAAATCTGTGGTGATTTGGCTTCAAAATTAGAGATCCCCTCGTAATTCGTAAAATTGCAAAAATTTCAGGCTATTAGGAAGTTTTAAGCGTCTATCGAGTCCCTTATAGTATCTCATCGTATACTACGAACGGGTGAATTTTTACCGGCTGAACATGAGTGAAAAGGAGTTAAAATGTGTAAATCTGTGGCGATTTGTCTTCAAAATGAGAGATCCACTCGTAATTCGTAAAATTGCAAGAATTTCTGGCTATTAGGAAGTTTTAAACGTCTATTGAGTCCCTTATCGTATCTCATCGTATACTACGAACGGGTCAATTTGTACTGGCTGAACATGAGTGAAAAGTAAAATTTTAAACTGTAGAAATCTGTGGCGATTTGTCTTAAACATGAGAGATCCGCGCGTAATTCATAAATTTGTAAGCATTTTACACTGTTAGCAAACTTTTAAAAGCCTATCGAGTCCTTTATCGTATCCCATCGTATACTACGAACGGGTCAATTTGTACTGGGTGAACATGAGTGAAAAGGAAATTTGTAACCTGTAGAAATCTGTTGCGATTTGTCTTAAAAATGAGAGATCCGCGCGTAATTTATAAATTTGTTAGCATTTTAGACTGTTAGCAAACTTTTAAAGGCCTATCGAGTCCCTTATCACATCCCATCGTATACTACGAACGGGTGAATTTCTACTGGCTGAACATGACTGAAAATGAAAATTTTGAAGGCACAGTTAGAGAAGATGCGAATTAGATAGGTGCCTATTTAGAGGAGAAATGGAAAAAAACTGGGACTAGAAAGGGACAGTTCATTAGAGAAGATGCGAATTAGGTGCCAATTTCAAGGACAAATGGACAAAACTGCAGTAATAACATGCCAAGTGACCGAAATGGTAGATATTTAATCATAGCAACTAGGAAGGGAGAGTTAGAGAAGATGCGAATTAGGCCGCCAATTTCAAGGCCAAATGGAGAAAACTGCTACTAGAAAGGGACAGTTCATTAGAGAAGATGCGAATTAGGTGCAAAATTCAAATTCGGGGAGAAATGGACAAAACTGCAACTAGGAAGGCACAGTTAGAGAACGGATGCGAATTATGTGCCAATTTCAAGGACAAATGGACAAAACTGCGACTAGGAAGGGAGAGTTAGAGAAGATGCGAAGAGAGTTAGAGAACGGATGCGAATTATGTGCCAATTTCAAGGACAAATGGACAAAACTGCGACTAGGAAGGGAGAGTTAGAGAAGATGCGAAGAGAGTTAGAGAACGGATGCGAATTATGTGCCAATTTCAAGGACAAATGGACAAAACTGCGATTAGGAAGGGAGAGTTAGAGAAGATGCGAATTATGTGCCAAATTTGAGGACAAATGGACAAAACTGCGACTAGGAAGGGAGAGTTAGAGAAGATGTAAATTATGTGCCAAATTCGAGGACAAATGGGCAAAACTGCGACTGGGACGGGAGAGTTAGAGAAGATGCGAATTAGGTGCCAAATTCAAATTCAGGTAGAAATGGACAAAACTGCGACTAGGAAGGCACAGTTAGAGAACGGATGCGAATTATGTGCCAATTTCAAGGACAAATGGACAAAACTGCAATTCATGACACGGAAACTGACTGAAATGGTGGACTTTATCACATCGACTGGGAAGGCACAGTTAGAGAAGATGCGAATTAGGTGCCTATTTAGCGGAGAAATGGAAAAAAAACTGCGACTAGAAAGGGACAGTTCATTGGAGAAGATGCGAATTAGGTGCCAATTTCAAGGACAAATGGACACAACTGCAGCAATAACATGGCAAGTGACCGAAATGGTAGATATTTAATCATAGCAACATGCGTTTCTGATGACTAAGCAACCCACAAAGAACAGATTACCACGAGACTGAAAGCAAATTTAATCGACATGTTCAAAAAAAATTTTCACACTTTTGGCTACAGATTTTCAATTTGCTGGCTTTCAAAAACAACAACAATAATACGCGGACCGTGACCGTTACCCAACGTTACCGTAGAAACGGTTCGTATGGCAAAATCCCGACCACGAGAAAGAACAAATCAGAACGTTTACCTGAAGACTACCTTGCCATATAATAATGGGTATATCCTCTATTACAGACAATTGCCTCCTCTCAAACTTGCATAGCCGATTTTAGTTCTTCAAAAAAAAAAGAATGCCCAACCCAAAAATATGTTAACTGACCTTTTCCATTGTAGTCAGAAAAGGCTATAAATTGGCATAGAATTGTGAGATAAATTACGATGTCTCTTTATTCAGCCATGAACACATCGTTGAAGAAAAGAACACTTTGTAATTATAAATTCAACACTTTGTACATATTTTGCTTTAATGAGGATGCTTATTACCCTTAGCGCCGGCGGTCTTTCGTCGGCAACTTTTTTTTTATAGCTCTGCACTTTAAAATAAGTGTAAAATACGGCTATTTTCTATGTCCAACTTACACAACGGTTAGCTACAGCTAACGGAAAGCCATGGGGTTAAGCGCTGTCTTTTACATTTGACCATACAGTGGCAAAAGTGGCTTAAATTAACTGTTTTAAAGTAAAAGTTAGGTGCATCTACCTTTATCAAGGCCAAAAAGTCATCCATCTCAGGTGACAGTGATCACAAAATTCTGCCACATTTAATAGAGGCCATCATGGTAATGTGCACTGCGAGTATTTGTTTTTTTTTCTGCGCCTTTATTTCTTGGCGTAACAGGGGCGTAACTACCGGTACTATACCAGTATGCACCATGCGCACGTGCGTATCTGAAACTGAGTAGAATATAGTATAAAGAACGTGAAAAACAGCCTTTACGAGACACCAACATGACCAAAACAGATAATTTGCCTCAAGCCATTCATTACTTTCAGCACAATTACTTTTTACAGGTAAAGGTTTTTTTAAAAATAAACTTAGTATTTAAAAGTACTAAAATCATTCATGCATGGGTCATTCCACAGAAACAGAACTTACACTGGTATTATTAACAAACTTTGTTTATCTATTTTTGGTGTTATTGGAACTTAGATTTAAAAATAAAAATGGGGTTCCCCATGCTCTTTAACATGTTCCCTGGTTTATGATATTGCAATGATTTTCTTGCTCGCCAAATTCCCATTTCCGAATAAAGCTGCTTCTTCAACAATGGAAACTGGTATATATCTATTTGACATGAAAAAAATTATTGCCCAATTAAAGGCAAGACAAAAAAAGTCACCATACTTGTTTATGAGAAATTGGTATTTAACAGTTATTTAAGCCTTAGTACACAGCTTTGCCCGAAACATAAGACAAGCGGACTAAAATTAAACGATTCGAGATCGAGGAAAAAATGCGTTACTTTTTGGAGGATACTTACTACTGTTATATTTTGCATGCACATTGCCGGACAAAAATACTCCAGGCGAATTACAATTGGTATACTAATTGGTATACTGAAATCGTTAATCCACCACACTAATACCATAACATTTCTCCGGCTCCGCAGGCTCCAGCACAGGTGCTTTCAGCACAATTACTTTTTACAGGTAAAGGTTTTTTAAAAATAAACTTAGTATTTAAAAGTACTAAAATCATTCATGCATGGGTCATTCCACAGAAACAGAACTTACACTGGTATTATTAACAAACTTTGTTTATCTATTTTTGGTGTTATTGGAACTTAGATTTAAAAATAAAAATGGGGTTCCCCATGCTCTTTAACATGTTCCCTGGTTTATGATATTGCAATGATTTTCTTGCTCGCCAAATTCCCATTTCCGAATAAAGCTGCTTCTTCAACAATGGAAACTGGTATATATCTATTTGACATGAAAAAAATTATTGCCCAATTAAAGGCAAGACAAAAAAAGTCATCATACTTGCTTATGAGAAATTGGTATTTAACAGTTATTTAAGCCTAAGTACACAGCTTTGCCCGAAACATAAGACAAGCGGACTAAAATTAAACGATTCGAGATCGAGGAAAAAATGCGTTACTTTTTGGAGGATACTTACTACTGTTATATTTTGCATGCACATTGCCGGACAAAAATACTCCAGGTGAATTACAATTGGTATACTAATTGGTATACTGAAATCGTTAATCCACCACACTAATACCATAACATTTCTCCGGCTCCGCAGGCTCCAGCACAGGTGCCACCGTGCCCACCAAACAACCGCCGCCATTGCTGTACGGAACAACAGGAATTTTAATATTATTTAACAACAGTGTATACATACTGAACAAAACTGGAGTTTATAGTGAATATCTAAGTATATGTATTCACTCTAAATCTAGCTACTACGTTGAATTCACAACATTAACCCCGTTTTTAATTTGTTATAAAAACGTAAAATTGTGGTGTGGAAAGGATATTCAGGCAACGCTAAATTAAATTAAACCCGTTTTTCAGTCGATATCAGTCCGGCGAGGTGGAGAGTGGATATGCGACGTACTGCTCCTTAAACAGAAATCACAAAATTAACTCCTTTCAACTAAATTTTGATAATTATTGAAAAACGGAGTTAATTTTGGAAAGCCCATACCTGGACATCCACTACACACCCCATTTCCACTTCATTTTGATAATGACTGAAAAGCGCGGCTAAGTTCGCGAATTCAACATAGTAAGCGATATAGCCTATACCTGAATATCCACTCCACACCCGGATTTTATTTATTAATAAATTTTGATATCGACTCACTGAAAAGCGGGGTTAATTTTGTAAATTCAACATTTTGTGCATTCAACATAGTATAAAGTATAGTCAATTTTGTAAATTCAAACTCCATATAGACTGGAAAACGATTTTATTTAATAAATTTTTATATTGGATCACTAAAAAACAAGGTTAACTTTCTGAATTCAACATAGTAAGCGATGTAGTACATAGCTGAATATCCACTCTACACCACCGATTTGACATTTTTGATATCGTCAACTGAGAAAAAGAAAGAATGTATATGGAGGACCATGAAGGTATACGGAGGCGTATAAAGGTGTATCAAGATATATGAAGGTATATACGGGGGTGTAAACTCTACGAATCACCGTTTCGGGAGAAAAACGTAATTGGAAGGAATCTGAACACTTTCCCGGGAATCGGGAGACTTGGAAAATTTTCCGGGAAGCAAAAAGTAATTAAATTGAGGTGAATGAAGGTATATTGATGTGCATGAAGGTATATTGAGGTGCATGAAGGTATATTGAGGTGCTTAAAGGTATATTGAAGTGTATGAAGGCATATGAAGGTGCATGAAGGTATATGAAGGTGCATGAAGGTATACTGAGGTGAATGAAGGTATTATGAAGGTGCATGAAGGTATACTGAGGCGAATGAAGGTATATGAAGGTGTATGAGGGTATATGAAGGTGCATGAAGGTATATGGAGGTGTATGAAGGTAAATGAAGGTGCATGAAGGTATATTGAGGTGCATGAAGGTAAATGAAGGTGCATGAAGGTATATTGAGGTGCATGAAGGTATATTGAGGTGCCTAAAGGTATATTGAGGTGAATGAAGGAATATGAAGGTGTATGAGGGTATATGAAGGTGCATGAAGGTATATTGAGGTGCATGAAGGTATATGAAGGTGCATGAAGGTATATTGAGGTGCATGAAGGTATATGAAGGTGCATGAAGGTATATGAAGGTGCATGAAGGTATGTTGAGGTGCATGAGGGTACATTGAGGTGCATGAAGGAATATTGAGGTGCCTGAAGGTATATTGAGGTCAGTGAATGAAGGTATATTGATGTGCATGAAGGTATATGAAGGTGCATGAAGGTATATTGAGGTGCATGAAGGTATATGAAAGTACATGAAGGTATAATGAGGTGCATGAAGGTATATGAAGGTGCATTAAGGTTTATGAACGTGCATGAAGGTATATTGAGGTGCATGAAGGTATATTGAGGTGCATGAAGGTATATGAAAGTACATGAAGGTATAATGAGGTGCATGAAGGTATATGAAGGTGCATTAAGGTATATGAAGGTGCATGAAGGTATATTGAGGTGCATGAAGGTATATTGAGGTGCATGAAGGTATATGAAGGTGCATGAAGATATATGAAGGTGTATGAAGGTATATTTAGGTGCATGAAGGTATAGTGAGGTGCATGAAGGTATATGAAGGTGCATGAAGGTATATGAAGGTGTATGAAGGTGTATTTAGGTGCATGAAGGTATAGTAAGGTGCATGAAGGTATATTGAGGTGAATGAAGGTATATGAAGGTG
Organism: Blastomussa wellsi; assembly: GCA_947652115.1. Classification (NCBI taxonomy): domain Eukaryota; kingdom Metazoa; phylum Cnidaria; class Anthozoa; order Scleractinia; family Plerogyridae; genus Blastomussa; species Blastomussa wellsi. The sequence goes on along the minus strand of OX393569.1, from coordinate 2,975,777 downwards.
CATGAAGGTATATTGAGGTGCATGAAGGTATATGAAGGTGCATGAAGGTATATTGAAGTTCATGAAGGTATATTGAGGTGCGTGAAGGTATATGAAGGTGCATGGAGGTATATTGAGGTGTATGAAGGTATATGAAGGCGCATGGAGGTATATTGAGGTTGATGAAGGTATTTGAAGGTGCATGAAGGTATATGAAGGTGCATTAAGGTATATGAAGGTGCATGAAGGTATATTGAGGTGCATTAAGGTATATTGAGGTGCATGAAGGTATATTGAGGTGCGTGAAGGTATATGAAGGTGCATGGAGGTATATTGAGGTGCATGGAGGTATATGAAGGTGCATGGAGGTATATTGAGGTGCTTGAAGGTATATGAAGGTGCATAAAGGTATATGAAAGTGCATGAAGGTATAATGAGGTGCATTAAGGTATATTGAGGTGCATGAAGGCAAATGAAGGTATTTGAAGGTGCATGAAGGTATATTGAGGTGCATGAAGGTATATGAAGGTGCATAAAGGTATATGAAGGTGCATGAAGGTATAATGAGGTGCATTAAGGTATATTGAGGTGCATGAAGTAAATGAAGGTATATGAAGGTATATTGAGGTGAATGAAGGTATATTGAGGTGCATGAAGGTATATTGAGGTGCGTGAAGGTATATGAAGCTGCATGGAGGTATATTGAGGTGCATGAAGGTATATGAAGGCGCATGGAGGTATATTGAGGTTGATGAAGGTATTTGAAGGTGCATGAAGGTATATTGAGGTGCATGAAGGTATATGAAGGTGCATTAAGGTATATGAAGGTGCATGAAGGTATATTGAGGTGCATTAAGGTATATTGAGGTGTATGAAGGTAAATGAAGGTGTATGAAGGTATATTGAGGTGCATGAAGGTATATTGAGGTGCATGAAGGTATATTGAGGTGCGTGAAGGTATATGAAGGTGCATGGAGGTATATTGAGGTGCATGAAGGTATATTGCGGTGCATGAAGGTATATGAAGGTGCATGGAGGTATATTGAGGTGCATGGAGGTATACTGAGGTGCATGAAGGTATATGAAGGTGCATGGAGGTATATTGAGGTTGATGAAGGTATTTGAAGGTGCATGAAGGTATATTGAGGTGCATGAAGGTATATGAAGGTGCATTAAGGTATATGAAGGTGCATGAAGGTATATCGAGGTGAATGAAGGTATATTGAGGTGAAGTAAGGTGTATGTAGGCGTATGAAAGTATATGAAGGTGTATGAAGGTATATTGAGGTGCATGAAGGTATATTGAGGTGTATGAAGGTATATTGAGGTGCATGAAGGTATATTGAGGTGCGTGAAGGTATATTGAGGTGCATGGAGGTATATTGAGGTGCGTGAAGGTATATTGAGGTGCATGAAGGTATATTGAGGTGCGTGAAGGTATATTGAGGTGCATGGAGGTATATTGAGGTGCGTGAAGGTATATTGAGGTGCATGAAGGTATATTGAGGTGCGTGAAGGTATATTGAGGTGCATGAAGGTATATTGAGGTGCATGGAGGTATATTGAGGTGCGTGAAGGTATATTGAGGTGCGTGAAGGTATATTGAGGTGCATGAAGGTATATTGAGGTGCGTGAAGGTATATGAAGGTGCATGGAGGTATATTGAGGTTGATGAAAGTATTTGAAGGTGCATGAAGGTCATTGAGGTGCATGAAGGTATATGAAGGTGCATAAGGGTATATGAAGGTGCATGAAGGTATATTGAGGTGCATTAAGGTATATTGAGGTGCATGAAGGTAAATGAAGGTATATGAAGGTATATTGAGGTGCATGAAGGTATATTGAGGTGCATGAAGGTATATTGAGGTGCGTGAAGGTATATGAAGGTGCATGGAGGTATATTGAGGTGCATGAAGGTATATGAAGGCGCATGGAGGTATATTGAGGTTGATGAAGGTATTTGAAGGTGCATGAAGGTATATTGAGGTGCATGAAGGTATATGACGGTGCATTAAGGTATATGAAGGTGCATGAAGGTATATCGAGGTGATTGAAGGTATATTGAGGTGAAGTAAGGTGTATGTAGGCGTATGAAAGTATATGAAGGTGTATGAAGGTATATTGAGGTGCATGAAGGTATATTGAGGTGTATGAAGGTATATTGAGGTGCGTGAAGGTATATGAAGGTGCATGGAGGTATATTGAGGTGCATGAAGGTATATGAAGGCGCATGGAGGTATATTGAGGTTGATGAAGGTATTTGAAGGTGCATGAAGGTATATTGAGGTGCATGAAGGTATATGACGGTGCATTAAGGTATATGAAGGTGCATGGAGGTATATTGAGGTGCATGAAGGTATATTGAGGTGTATGAAGGTATATTGAGGTGCGTGAAGGTATATGAAGGTGCATGGAGGTATATTGAGGTGCTGAAGGTATATGACGGTGCATTAAGGTATATGAAGGTGC
>OX393569.1:2912129-2973129 GCA_947652115.1 Blastomussa wellsi | reverse complement strand
TTGAGGTGCGTGAAGGTATATGAAGGTGCATGGAGGTATATTGAGGTGCATGAAGGTATATGAAGGCGCATGGAGGTATATTGAGGTTGATGAAGGTATTTGAAGGTGCATGAAGGTATATTGAGGTGCATGAAGGTATATGACGGTGCATTAAGGTATATGAAGGTGCATGGAGGTATATTGAGGTGCATGAAGGTATATTGAGGTGTATGAAGGTATATTGAGGTGCGTGAAGGTATATGAAGGTGCATGGAGGTATATTGAGGTGCTGAAGGTATATGAAGGTGTATGAAGGTATATTAAGGTTGATGAAGGTATATGAAGGTGCATGGAGGTATATTGAGGTGCATGAAGGTATATGAAGGCGCATGGAGGTATATTGAGGTTGATGAAGGTATATGAAGGTGCATGGAGGTATATTGAGGTGCATGAAGGTATATGAAGGCGCATGGAGGTATATTGAGGTTGATGAAGGTATTTGAAGGTGCATGAAGGTATATTGAGGTGCATGAAGGTATATGACGGTGCATTAAGGTATATGAAGGTGCATGAAGGTATATCGAGGTGAATGAAGGTATATTGAGGTGAAGTAAGGTGTATGTAGGCGTATGAAAGTATATGAAGGTGTATGAAGGTATATTGAGGTGCACGAAGGTATATGAAGGTGCATGAAGGTTTTATTAGGCCGTGTTAGTGGTGACGTAATGTAATTGCCGTTAAAGGAAATGGTCAGCGGTTTTGCCTTTTAAGGCTCGGAGCCATTCCTGCAATTAATGGCTACTCGCTGAGGATTGAGGACAAGCAGAGTAAACGAATAAGATTTCAAGTCTCTAATTTTTCTTTTCGCGATTTTATCCTGCTAACTGCACCTTAGGTAAACTTCATTCGTCGAAATGGTATTATTAGAGATACCCTCAGCAAGAGCTTTCCAAGCTATTCGTTCCGTTAGCGTCAGCGAACTTTCAAGTTTGAGAGACGAGGATTTAAGACCTTTGCTGCCATGCTTGGTTCGAATGGCGCTCTGTTCACCAGTAGACGAAAGTGCAAAGTGGACCGAAGCTCGTAAGGAAGTACAAAAGCTCTTGTCAGGTTTAGAAGTGGTAAATTCAATTGTAGCACTGTTGTCCGTGGATTTTAGTTTTCTCGAGCAAGACGCATTGAAAGAACAACAATTGAGGAGAAAGGTTGGCGGCAGTACGACCTCTAGTGTTCTTGTTGAGTCCTTACAAAATGGTCTTGCTTTGGAGTTCGAGCGAAGTGAGCCCTCAAGGCGCCTTAGGCTGGTTCTGAGTGAGCTCCTTCGTATTATGAGCCAGGTGAGCCCATCAAGGTGTACATGTACTTTTGCTTTGGGCCATTGGGCCACATCCCACTCCTGCCCCAGTTGATGAGGTAAGTCAAAACTTCCCCCCAAGAAAAAGGATCATGCTCCTCGTCAAAAATAACCCAATTTCTCTTAACTCCTTCAGATAAAAGGCAACTTTTCTCTTCACCCCTTCAGAGATTTTTGAAAGATTAAAGAATGCCTTCAGAGCTACTCCTCCAGAAATGATTTTTAGCGGAGCTTCTGGGTGTGTCGAAGGCAAGCGGAGCCCCATAGCTTAGAATTTTTGGGAACCCATTCACAGCTGAAAAATTCACGCGACTGTCCGTCCATATGACGATACATACACACAGATTAGCCATGGGAACGAGTTTGCGTATTGTGGGATATTGTGTATAGTCAACATCTTTTCAGATAGTCTGACATTTTATGATCGATTGACAGCTGTCAAAATAAGGTATCTGCTGGCCAGCATCACATGACCATACCATGGGCTCAGGTAAGGACTCGTCGAGGTCATGTGTTTTTTTGAAGTTGACTGCTGACCAGATAATGGATTTCCATTGTATCGCAGGCTCAGTTCTTATTTTTTTTGGGGGGGGGATTTTGTAGTTTTCATGGCCATCAACGGCATTTTTGTGATTGGAGTTGACAATTCTGATTTTTTTGGCAACGAGATACGTAACTAGAATGATCCAACCTCATTCCCAGGAAGAGACCCTGGGAATGGGGTTGCTTTTATACTGAACCAGCATCTAACTGTGTTTTTGTTGACTATGTGCTAACAAGATAATGAGCCATTCTACATTATCCTTTAACTGTATCAGTGAGTTGGGTATCAGTATTTAACTCTCCTTTGTACAATTCTCAGGTAGATGTTAGGGAGGAATTCATTCCTGAGAAATGTGAACTGTTTGAGAGTGAGGTTTATCTAGAAGAAGTTTCAGATGTGATCTGTATTGCTCAAGCAGAGCTGCCATCACTTCTTGCATTGAATCAACTTGCTGAAGCCCTACTCAGAGTCAAACATGGTCCATGGCTACTGTGCCAACTTGTGGCTAATGCCCCTGATAGCTTTGAACAAGGTGAGGGCTATTTTCATATTAATACGTTTTGAAACGTAAGCTTCCTGCACTGTTACATGTAGATTGGGTTAGCTTGTTGAATGTTCAGTAATCAGTTGACAAAATAATTTGTATTATGAGTTTGTTTATGTGATTACTGTATCAATTATCGAACCCAATCAGACAATTAGTGTTCAATTGGGTTCACTATTACCAAACATTTGATTAGATTACCTCACGGAGAATTTTAGACTTTGATTTAACTGTTGGCCGGAACTTATTATCTGTAGTTTGCACTTCATTACTGGAGCGTGGTGAAGTACAGGATGAAGGTAGTCTTGGTGGAATGGTTCGAACTCAAGCCTTGCGTCAACTCTGTGCAATGAACCCAACCTATGCCCTTATTGTGCATTCTGGGGCACTCAGATTGTGCCGCATGCCTGGTCTTGCTGTGGCTCTTATCCTTGACTTTGGTGTTGACAGTAATGGTAAGACTGAACCTCCATTGCATTCAGTGTTAATAATGAGAACACAAGAATATCAAGACAGGGAAAAGAACCTATTAACTACCACTGACAAATATTTGTGCATGTCCTTTTGAAAAGGCCATGCAAAACAAAGAGCAATCAGTGTCAAAAGCTGTGACTTCTTTTAAGAGTTACTTAAAGTGTGACATATACTTTATGACTGAGTTTTGAAGTTAGCATCCTTCATTTATCGTGAATGCTTTTAATTATTGAATTTTAATTTGTATCTTGAAGGTTCCTTGTGCACAAGTGACCTTGTGACATTTCTTAGTGGTCTTCTTCTGGGAGGAGATACAAAAGCCAGAAACTGGTTTTCTTCATTTGTTAGAATTGGACAAAAGGTATGGAAGCAAACTGTTAGAGTTTATGATTTGAACTACTAGTATACCTTGGTTTTCGCTATGGAAAAGAAACGTTTATAGTTGCAGAGCAAAATGATTATGTTAACTAAATTATTTGACAGTGCAAATGAGTTTTTTTCTATGGATCACATGAATTAAATGATAATCCCACTCAAATTGTATTTGTTATGAAGAAGTGCAGTTTGAAAACACTGATCTCTGCTATAAAATTATTTGCTTTTTCTTCCAGTCCAACACATCAATCTTGTCTTCCCTAAGAAGCCAACTGTTAAAGGAGATGTCATTATTGGTTCCTAATGGTGCAAAGAAAGGAATAAATTCACAAGACAACAAAGCTGGCATTGCAGTCGCCTTACAGAATACAGTCCCGGGTGATGATGATGTAAATCACCAAGATGAAGAAACTCTAGAGATATTACAAGGTGGTTTGTGCAGTTTTTATTTTTATGATCTTGTTTTTGATTTTTTAATGCAGTTAAATGCAATTTAACGGAGTTAACAACAAAGAGCGTCTGCGTTCCTTCGCAGTCAGTGGTGTTTTGGATGTGTGCATGCGCCAGGTTTCCATGTGCTCTCTGACTAAAGCAGGTTTTAGCATTTGGCGTTTCTCAGCGTTTTAGCGTGTTTTGGCATGGGAGCTCTTCGTTGGAGCTGTTCCTGCTTCCCCTCCCTTTATTTCCACTGTTTTATTCAGTATGACAGGTGCCTTTCTTTCCTTTCACGTGGGGGCTCATGGCTGGGTTGCCAGGATTTGCCAGCCATGGGAGCGGTCTCCATCTAGGAGCTGGCTGCCAATAGTGGAAGCTCCTGGATGCTACAGGCACCCAACCTCCATTATGCGATGAAGCTGTTAATATATTTTTATATGCGGCTGAATGTAATTTAGGCTAAGTTAAACTTGAGACAGTCCTGGCCCACATTTCGCATTCTAAGTAACTGAGGTGGTCGTACAACCTTACAGAGAGTGCTAGGGAATTTACTGTGCTCCCCTGTTGAGTTCAGGTCATTTTGTTTGAATTGTGTATGTTGCACACGCTCGCAAGTTTGCTGCTCTTCTACTTTTGGTAAGTATAATACCATGGCGAATGTGGTTAGTTTTCCACTTATTAGCAGTTTTATGGTGCCTGAGTGGATGCCTCTTACAGGGTTATCATGGTTACCCACTACACTTGGTTGTCATAGTTACCCACTACACTCGGATACAGTTCTTGTCTCCCCCAATCTCTCAGGTACATGTACACCACGGGCCTACCCACATTCATCTAATGTTGATGAATTTAATATATTATTAGAACTAAAGCAACATTCATTGCAGCTGTTATTGATTACGAATCAGTTTAATTCATTTAACAGCCATGGCAGTAAGCACAGACTATGAGGTCACAGAAGAAAGTTCATCAACTCCACAGATAAACATGGAAATATTTGAAACAGTGGAGATTCGTGATGAAGATGTGATCCAAGGAACAGCCTTCTTGCGCCTGTATTGTGCTCTTAAAAGACTGGCCAGCATGAAGCTCACCCAACAGGAGTCGGAAGCATTGCTCAGATTGGTGACATGTCATCCCCCGCCTACTGCTGCAGGGGTGAGATTTGTAGTGGTTGGTCTATGTACCCTTCTGGTGTGTACTAACATAATGAGGTAAGTTGTGTCATTGTCTCAGCAGCAACAAACGTGTGGTTTTCTTGTTGAGGGCCCAGAAATGAAGCTCTCACACACTGAAAGCAGCTGAGCTCTTTTGAGGGGTGGCTTATTAGGTTAGCAAAATGTTGCCTGATGTACACTACAAGGATACTTACCCAATAGGATTATGTTAACTTTATTTATTTTATTTATTTATTTTTATTTATTTTTTGATTTGCCAAAAATAGAATTATAATACAATGATTAATAAATAAAAACAGCTCAATATACAGATAACGATGAAAATACAAAACTACAGTATAATATGTTAAGGTGGAAAGCAAAATGGCGAGGGAACCTAATAAAAAACCACGGGGCTTGTAAGCTTAAGTTCCCTCACAATAAACACGAGATGACTGATATTAGATAATTTATGACAAGTCTTATTTGAAAACAGAGTTAATAGTTATCAATAATATATGCTTTAAGTTTTTTTTTGAAAGATGCCAGTGATGAAGTGCCCGAAATTTCAGGTGAAAGAGAATTGAAGAATTTGGGACCTTGAAAGAATACGGAGAATTGCCGGATATTTGTTCTACATAACGGAAGACGAAAGGAATTTGCATGCCTTGTATTGTAGCAATGGATTTGGTTGTTGATTGCGAATATGTTCTCAAATTTTCGAGGGAGAATAGCCTTCTTAAACGAGAACATAAGCTGACCTAGATGCATTAAATGAATATCTTGAAATTTAAGCAAGTTAAGCTTCTTAAAAATAGGTTCTGTATGAGCATTATAATAGGACTTGTTCACTATCCTAATTACACGTTTTTGCAAAATTACGATTCTTTGAAGGTTAGTTTTATAAGTTGATCCCCAGACTAGATTACAGTAATTAAGGTATGGAAGTATCATTGCGTTGTATAACATGCGAAGAGAGGGAGTTGAAAGATAAAAACTAGATCTAAAAATTATACCAATAGATTTAGATATTTTATCCGCTAGGCTAGATATATGAGACTTCCAAGTTAAGTTGTCATCTAAAACTACCCCAAGAAAGACTGTTTCATTGACCTGTGCAATGGTTCTCTCATTAATAACAACATTAAAGTCTGAGGAAGTTTTTTTTTGTCGTGGTTTGAATTCCATGAAATTTGTTTTAGTTAAGTTCAAAGAGAGTCTGTTTGCTCTGAACCAATTTGACAGTTTAATTAATTCGCAGTTTAGGGTACTAATTAACAAATCAGGGTCTTTGTGTGAGATGAATAAATTTGTGTCGTCTGCGAATATGATTGATTCAAGATTTGAAGCGTTGTTCAAATCATTTATGTATAAGATAAAAAACAGCGGGCCTAGAATTGACCCTTGCGGAACCCCACAGCAGATCTTATGAGGGGTTGATCTCAATCTATTGTATTCAACAAATTGAGTTCTTTCAGAGCAGACGAAATTTTGTCATACAAGTCGATAAGTGCATGAGTGGTAGAATGATTTTTTCTAAACCCATATTGGTTATCACAAAGAATGTGGAAATCATTTAGATAACTTAAAATGCGATTATAAACAATACGCTCTAGGAATTTTGAAAAGCAAGGAAGGATGGAAACAGGCCTATAATTAGAAAAAATAGCTTTGTCGCCAGTTTTGAAAATAGGCACCACACGAGCGATTTTCATTTGGTCTGGAACAATACCATGCATAATAGATAAATTAACAATGTGCGTAAGCGGAGAAGAAATGAAGTTTATAGACTGCTTTATAATAGACATAGGAATGTTGTCATAACCAGCAGCTTTACCAGATTGAAATTGGTTTGCAATAGCAATAATTTCTTCTTCCGTTGCCAAGTTTAGAAAAATCGATTGATTGAAAGTTCCAGATAAAAAATTTTTGTGGGATATGCTTGATCGTATTCCCTTGGCCAGGTTTGGCCCGATGTTGGAAAAATATTGACAAAATTTGTTTGCAATAGCTACTGGATCAGTTATTTCCAGATCATCTGCTTTAAATGATTGGTTGGATTTTAGTTTTGGTTTTCTTTTATATATGAGATCGTTGAGCAACCTCCAAGTAGCTCTCATGTTGGTTTTGGACTCATTTAGTTTTTTATCATAATATAGCCTTTTGGCAATTCTCAAGGAGTGATTTAGTTTGTTCCTATACTCTTTATACAGCGCTTTGTTCTGAGCAGATGTATCAGAAAGATATTGCTTGTATAGTTTGTTCTTACGTTTTACACATTTGAGTAAGCCCTTCGATAACCAAGGCTTCTTAAGTTGATTCTTTCTCTTTAATTTTTTGAGTGGAAAACATGAATTGTAAATCTGCGAAAATTTACTAAGAAATCTGTCGTAACAGATTTTAGGATCATTGTATCCAGGAATTTGTGACCAATCAGTACTTCCAAGTTGTTGGAGAAAGTCCAAAGTGTTCGCTTCGTTCTTATTACGCACAAATATAATTTCTCTGGACCTTAGGTTGGAAATGTCATTGGAACAAATGGAAAATATAGGTAAATGGTCCAAGATATCAGCCAACAATAACCCAGCTGTTCGGTAATGGTGTTCAAAGTAATTGGTAAAAATGTTATCAATGAGAGTTGCACTGTGAGATGTTATCCTGGATGGTAACGAAATCAACGGCGAGAACATACAGGAATGAAGCCCGTCTAGAAATTTGCCAGTGGCAACATGATTTTGGTGGTTTAACAGGTTCAGGTTGAAATCGCCCATTAAGTAGCATATCTTGTTTTCTCTTGAGACTTTAACTAAAATTTCATTGAAGTTGTCAACGAAGACATCGACACTTTGGTTTGGTGGTCTGTAAATTATGCCCACAATAATATTTTTCCCATGAGGTCTTATGATCTCGATAAACAATGGTTCCATCACCTCCTCATTAGGCACTCTTATGTCTTCACGGATTTTGAAGTTAAGATCGTTTGACACGTACAATCCAACCCCCCCGCCTGATTTGAATGAGCGATTTTTAAAAACAAAATCGTACCCGTCGATATCCACATTATAAGCCGAGTTTTGTAGCCAAGTTTCAGTTATTCCAACGATAGAAAATTTTACATCTAGGTTGGCTAGCAAGGTTGTTAGATCGTCTAATTTATTTTGAAGACTTCTAATGTTGAGATGAAAAATGGAGAAATGATTGTTATTTCTGATTTTGCTGTGTAGCGTTTCGTTAAATTTATCTTCAACGTAATAATCACAGCGACTATCAGTATTAACATGAGCGTCAGGGTCTATATCTTCTGAGCGTATGAGATAACGGTTAAGGTTGGAAGTTAAGGGATTAAAAAGTAATTGGGATAAACGATCATGATCATAATGAGCAGGGCCATTTTGGAGTTCATACAACATCAACGCAAATTCCTCATCGTCTAGTTGACTAAATGGTAAAATATTACTTAAAGCCATTATAGAAGAGAATAAAAAACTTATCTGGACTCACGAGGAGGCCTGTCCTTAACAATTAATCTGTCCAATACAAAATATGCAATCTTTCCTGCTCTCTTGGCTTCCTTTAGTTTATCAAGTTGACTACTTCGCTTATCCAAGGTTTCCGCTGCAAGGTCTTCACTCACAAACAGACCCGTTGGCTTGGTTTGTCTAGCTGCACGAAGGATCCCCTCTTTCTGTTTCCAATCTCGTAGTCGGCAGACTATGGTCCTTGGTCTGGATCTCAAGCCATCAGCCACGTTGGGAGCTGTTGTTCTTGGTTTCGGACCAATGCGGTGCGCTCGCTCGATTTCTGGTTCGTAATCCAAATTCAACTTTTCCTTCAATATTTCTTTTGCCTTTGTTTCTGTGTCAAGCCACGTTTCATTGCCTACTTCAGCGATTCCATCAATTCGAATGTTGTTTCGACGACTTTGATTTTCAAGGTACTCCATTTTGTCTTCATGTTTGTCCAGAGTATACTGGATGTCATCGAGTTCGTCTTCTATCGTAGCCAGTTCGCCATTCGACTTTTTAAGGTCATCAATATCCTGTTGTGAGTACTGAAGACTAGCTCTTAGTTCTGCTACTGACTTCACCACCTCGTCTATCCGTGTATTTACTGAAGACAGCACAGATTTATTCAAGCATCTCTCTGTACATTTAGCATACACTATCAATACTAACAGTCTTTTTAGAGGTTATTACACTTGATCATTCACCCGATGATTATGAATGATATAAACTATAATCATGTTACAAACTGGACTTCCATGACGTAAAATAATCATTGGACTTCAGTGGCAGAGTGCATTTTTTATGCAGAGGGGAGGGGGAGGGGTGGGGGTGGCAGTGGCTTAAAAGAGGGGGTGGCTAAAATAAATTCAATTCCAACAGTTCACCAGAGCATGAACAGATTGCAACGCAGTGGATCAAGTGGCTGTCCAAGGAGGAAGCTCACTATGAAGCTGCAAGTGGTGTGCATGCATCATTTGGAGAAATTCTTCTTATGATAGCAATACACTTTCATGCCAATCAAGTGGAAGCCATTGCTGATCTTGTGTGTTCTGTGCTTGGGATGAACATCAGACTAGGCTCACTCACAAGAATGAAAACTCTCTTTACACAGGAGATATTTCCTGAAAAGGTTTGTCATAATAATTTTTAATTTATTTACACATTGGGCAAACACAGCAAGATAGTATTAAAACTGCTAAGTGTTATTCAGTTCAACTATAATAATGCACTGTCGTGACAGGTTGTGACAGCTCATGCAGTGACAGTTCATGTAACGCCACAGCTTAGCTCTGACGATGCGGGATTTCTTCCAATTCACTGTGTTCATCAACTGCTCCGGTCCCGAGCATTCACCAAACATGCAGTACCAGTCAAGGTCAGAATTATATTATTTAGTTGTAAACTAAGATGAAGTCTTATGGTGTTAGTTTAAATAGCAGAGCTCCAGTGCGCAAAGCATGCCAGGGGTGCACCATAGGTAAAAAATTTGGTAGTCATGTGACTGTACTAGCATCTGTCCATACAGACTCCGGGGGAGGTGGAGGGGAGGCCTCATACTAGATATAGATCTTGGTGATTGTTAAGGTTAACATCAGCTTTCATCATTATTTTTATGGTGAATTGACAGCTGTCAAAACAAGGTATCTGCTAACCCGTATCACAAGATACTATGACAGGCTTGGGTGTTGAGCTCACCAAGGTCACATGTCATTGGATTTCAGGCTCAAGTAAAATGAGCAAAAAATATAGAGCTCTTTTTTTAGGCTTGGCTAAAATCTAATAATTTGTATTAGGTACTCTCACTGGATTTTGTAGTTTGAAGTAGCTAGGAATAGTATGTGCTAGGAATGTCGCTGTACATAATTATTCATGTCCATTAATGCAGTAGATTATTGGGTTTATCTTGGGATCAATTCACCTCTATCTGGTTTTAGTGGGAGATACAATGGATGCTTTGCATGCTCGACTCCAGATCTAACAGCCCGGGTTCAAGCCTCGGCTTGGGTCACTCTCTACCCAGGAGTATAAATGGGTGCTGGCAAATTGTTGGGGCACCTGACCCAGGAGTTTCACAATGTTTTAAAGTAGGTGGCCGACTCTGGAAAAGTAGGCGGCTGAAGCAATGCCGAGATTGTTTGTCACGAGCTGATTGTTATGGTCAGAGTAGCTGGCGACATACAATGAAGTAGCTGGCAGAACTGTTTTGAAACCACTGCTGACTGAATACTGGGTAGTAACCTGTAAAATTGTTTAGCATCCCATTTAGAGGACGTAGAAAGCAGGACACAGTTAAACTGTAACTGGCACTGAAATTTTCCTCAAAGAATGGTATAACTGAGTAGAAAAGGACATTTGGTTAACTTTCAAATCGTGGTTAAGAATTAATCACTGTTTTTAAAAACAACTTTGCTATGAATGGAGAGAGCTTTGAAACAACGTGATGGCTTTTGCAAAACAACCCAATACCATGTGTCTCATTATTTACTCAATCTATTTTTTAGGACTGGGTTTACAAGCAGATCTGCTGTTGTATAACCCCACTTCACCCCCTGGTAGTACCTCTTCTTGAAGCCCTTGTACATTCAGTGATCAATCCTGTATCTAAATCAGCTAAGAACAAAGAATCTGTTTTTACACTGCATGGATTTTCTGATGCAGAGGTGATGTCAGTATTTGCAGCGGATCAACAGGTATCTATTACAAGTCAAAGTTGTTCTGTAATCACAGATAGTTGACACCTTGCCAGGTTTAAAATACAGTATTCAAAATTTCCATTTAGTTCTCCTCATAATAATGTACACCCTTACTACAATAATCTCTTTTGGTACATCTAGATGACAGGAAAAGATTAACCATAGAAACGCCGTCTGGAAATGCTTGCTCAAAACACATACAGTAAATGGTTTGAACCCGGGGGTAACAGTCAATCATGTACCGGTAGTTTGATCATCCGGGTGAGGGTAGTCCTGAGAAGGACTGTTGTCGGTTAGAGGGGCTGACGTTTCGACGACCTGACTCAGCGGAAGTCATCATCAGAGTCATGTGAAGAGTTGTTTGTCAGTCGAATGTTATAAGTCTGGTTCATGAAAACTGATTGGTCAGTTTAGCCGTGATTTTATAGGCTGTAAGACTCGAGTTTCACTGCCCCAACCCTTAGGTGTGTGTGAAATGGGATCTAATTTTTTTCAACTGCCCTACCCACTTCCATTGACAAATTCCCGTAATTCCTGTGGCTCACGTGCTGTCACCCTGTCACCACTGTTGTTGGTAACTGCCCACTTGAGCCGAGCTGGAAAAATGATGTCACTCAAATTTATTTTTCCAAGACCAGCCACGACAATACCACTTAAAGGAAATAGAATCCTTTTAACTGGACTTCTACTGAGTTGCTCTTCTGCTGAAGGTTTATTCAACACTTTATTCAACAAAGTTTCTTAAAACGTTATTACTGAGTTAAAATTCACCAAGAAAAATAGGCAGGGCAGTTGAAGAAAGTGGGCAGAGTAGCAAGGATAAAAGTCGGTCCTTTGCCACACATTGGTGGCAATACAGTATTTAGTTGTCTGAATCACCTTATATGAATACTTATCCACCACACACTATACTACTTGTCACCTGTGAATATTGAAATTTTAGGCATGATGTGAAAAATATCCTTCAAGTATTTTTACTAAGGTGTATGAAAGTCTGTTATGTGGAAAGTCCGCAAGAGTGAGGTATTCGGGCTGCCACCTTATGTGGGGGAGTTGACTGTTTGAGTGAGAGTTACTGTTCTCTATGGATTACAAGTTTCCTTTTCATGTCAGTTTCTGCTAGTTGATAGCAATTTGGCTTCGACAGCTTCCGTATCGATTCTTTTCTATTGTTTAAAACATCTAGGAAGAAGGAGCAGCTTTTAGAATCCATGGACTTCCTCTTAGTCCTATGAGAAGGAGTTCTGTGTATGTGGCAACAGAAATGTCATCTCACCTCACATCCCAAATTTTGATGTTATATTATGTTCTTACATATCAAGACTGTCTTCTGTCCAACATGAAGTCTTTAGGTATGGTACCACTTACACTAATAACAAAATGTCTGCCTGTGAACTGTCCATTTGTAATTCAGTTAGTGGGTTACATTATTATATGTGGTGCCCAACAGTTGTAATTAGTTATAATTTCCCAATAGTGATCTTCAGTTAACTTTTCCATACAGTAATTTTAAGTGGGCTTTGGGCAAAGTGGCTCAGTTAATGTTTACCCCACCCCACCCTCTCAGCATTAAATTTGTCAGTACCCATTATTATAAATTCACCTGGGTTAAGTGAAATACTCTGAATATGAAGTGTATTGCCCATAAAACACATCACATAAGGACTCTAACCAGGGCTCTAACCTGACTTGATCAAACAGATCTGGAATCCATCGTGCTAACCACACAATGAGTTTTGTCAATCAAAACCCACTCCAATTACAATAACATGGTGCCAGAGATGCCAACCTTAAAAAGTTGAAATCCATAATGCGCCAATTTTTCATCAAGATACCTCTTTTTGGCTCCCAAAACATGGTAAAAATAGAGCTCCCACAATTCATTCACAAAAATGCTTCAAATATTTTGATTCATACTTATGCAAAACATCAGCCAAAACAAGTGTTACAACACCTTTGTCTAAGCACTATCTGGGAGATTTTGGTGACCCATATATGGGAGACTTGAAATAAGTTGGCATACAGCATAATTAAATACTATTGAAGCTGAATGTACATTTGTATTTCTTTCATGATTTTAGTCTCTAACAGCATTCAGCCACAGTGGTTGTCACCCATGTTATTGTCACAAATTCCTGTTAAGCATCTGCTGGAGCAAGCAAGAAGTCGTCGTCAGGAATTCAGAGGTCTTTATGCTCCTCTGCTGCAGCTCATCAACTCTCATTTGCCTCACTTGTGTCTGGTGGATGACTGGTTGAGACAAGAGGAAGTGTTGACTGCACCAGACTTGTCGGCATCATCTCCACTGCCTAATGTGCTGTGTACTCCGTCTCGCCTACAGGAAGGTACAGTCTGAAAGTTTGCTGAATGGAGCTACATCACATTATTTTGTGACAGTGTCTTTACTTTCATTACCCTTATTATTTAATTATAGTTGACGCCTTCATCGCAAATGGCGGTTGGGTGCCAAGGAATCCGGGGCTGGAGCTGCCGACCCGAAACCCAGATAAACTCCAAAAGCCTGCCCTGCCTGCAACCCAACCAAGATCCCCACCCCCAGCCCTAGCACCCATCACACTGAACTAGAAGTTCATTCTGCGGAAGAAACTACAAAGTACAATATTAAGTACTGTAGTACTACATAAATTAAAAACTAACGTGAAAAAAGGGAGAGGAGGGAGGGAACACTAAAAATTGCGAGCTACAAAATCGCCCTGAACGCTGAGTAAAGCTACAAGCACATGCTACTGCGCATGCATAACATGCGTCAGAATACCGCTGACCCTGCAAATGCCAAAAATGCCCTAACAACAGCCCAGGACTGCAGCATGGCAGCAGCAAGACCCCTGAACTAATGAAAGCTAATGTCGCACGAACCACTGAGCAACTTGCTCCTAGTCGTTAACTTAGTTAAATTAACATTTAACAACATTTTATTATTAATAGTACCTTTAAATAACACACAAACTCTGCTCATGTTGACAGTTACATTTTTCACTGCTGTCAATCATCAAGCGGACCTCTCAGGAAACAAAAGTTCACGTCAACAGGGTCAAAAGGTCACGCTTGTCAGTTGTGATTGGTAGACTTCGAGCCATTTTGTTTGTTTTGATTTTCAAGGTTCATTAGCTGTCAACATAATTATGATTGCCAGCAGAGAAAAACACAATCATTGGTCAGGTTTTGAACTTCGGAGTTTGCATGTTATTGAAAAGCGCTGTAATGAAGGTGATACTAATAAACCAAAGTGGAGAAAGGATGGCTAACGATGAAGATGATTTAGATGATTACAAAATAAGTCACAATTAGGGAACATCGGATTTTCTTAATAAAAATTATATAATTATTTGTTTGTATATGAGAGTCGAGGGCCTGTCATTACTCTCATTTATAGTAATAACAAGACAGGCAGATTGGACATACATGTACCTTGCATGCCTACACGAGACTTTAATAAAACATTTGACCTTACGCTTTGCGGACTTATTTTTTAACATGCACATGCCATGGCATAGCTCCTTTGACCTTTAAATCTGAAGTGTGATCCTGGGGGTGAAGAATGGATGTCTGTAAATCCTTTTAATTATAAGGTCAAGTTTTCTCTGCATGTTAAGTAAACAAAATACCTGTATTCATGAACATATTAAATGAAAACAAAGCTGCTACTGCCACGTTGTTAACCAATGGTTTCAAACATACAGTAGCTCACCAGTGTGTGTGAAATTTTCAATTGACTGTTAGTTTGGTTGTTGTCGCACAGCACTGAATTTACTGCCAGACAATCCATGCCCTGCGATGCTGTTACTTAGAAGACTGTTGCAGCTAGAGCCTAGTGTCCTGATTGCATATATGGATGTGTTGGTCCAAGCCCTAACCAGATTGCTGGAGCCTGGAGTACCCCGACGGGTGCAAACACTTTGCTGTGAGCTGTGGACAAAAATTAACACCGTTGTTCCTCGCAAGTAAGATTATAATTGCATTGTTCTGCTTCTTATGTTCTGCTTGTATTTACTTTTAAGAACTTGTTTGTGTTCATGGATATCTATTACAGACCCAATAATAAAGTTCTTGCATTGATCAGGTTGTGAGAGGCGCAATGGCCTAATGGTTAGTGCGCTGGACTCTGGATCGGACGGTCCGGGTTCGAGTCCTGGCCGGGCCACTGCGTTGTGTTCTTGGGCAAGACACTTTACTCTCACAGTGCCTCTCTTCACCCAGGTGTATAAATGGGTACCGGCGAATTTACTGCTGGGGGGTAACCCTGCGATGGACTAGCATCCCATCCAGGGGGGAGTAGAAATACTCTCTGTCGCTTCATGCTACAGAAACCAGGATAAGCTCCGGCCTGATGGGCCACTAGGCCCGACTGCTGACTTACCTTTACCTTATTGATCAGGTAGATCAGGGAAGGCCTGGCGGTTAGTGTTTAGTGCTCTGGGCGTCCATTGGATGGCATCTTTGTGTTGTGTTCTTGGGCAAGACATTTTACCCTCAGAGTACCTCTCTCCACTTTGGAGTATAGATGGGTGCTAGTGAATTGTTGCCAGGGCAACCTGGCAGAATGCTGTTGAGTAACCTGCGATGGACGAACATCCCATCCAGGGGGGAGTAGAAATACTCCTAGTCGCTTTGTGCTACAGAAACTGGAGTTAAAGGGCCCTAGTCAGCCTCTGTCATAAATTTTTGATGTATGAAAATTATGGAAATTGTATGGTGAAGTGAAATCGTATTGCAAATGCTGTAAGTTATGTTACTGGAAGTGTTTAACCCATTGGCACCTGTGCCGGCCAAAATCAGCCATGACGAACATTTCCCTTTGTTCCTGTTCTGATTTCATCATCTTTGACCAAAAAAGCCATCACGTAAACTCAATCTCTGCAGGAGGAAAAGATCTTTCCAATAATACCCAGATCAGAGTGGCAGCATTAATTGAGCATGAAATACAAAGAAATGCTTAGAAATTTGAGTGAAAAAACTCTGAGGAAAAATTGCCACAACTACCCTTGGCTAATACTACAACAACGATATTTTTATTTCTTCAGAATTAGGTCTTAATCTCCTGGCTCCGCAGGTAGCAACTCTAATCAAGGTGGACCAGGATAATCAGGGAAAAAAAGAAAAAAGAAAATACACACTAAAAAGACAAGAATTTCCTTTTTGGATGATGCTTTCTTGGGAATTTTTGGACCGAAGGCGAGCCCAGTAGAAGGCCAACAACTGCAGCAAAACAATAAGAAAAGGAGAAAAAGGAAAAGCGAAAAAAAAATGAAAAGTCACTTTTTAACCCAAACTTTGCCTTTTGGGCATGCCCGAGCAGAAATGTTATAAAACACAATGCTTGTGGAAATACAGGCATATTTTCATGTTGTAAAAGAAGTTTTGAGTAAATTTGGGAGCAGATTTAGCTTACAACTGACCATAAAATGTCACAAATGTCCAAAAAGCACGTTTTCCAAAAATCTCTGGGTGCCAATGGGTTAATTAAGTTTCTCAGTGATCTCTTAAACAATAACAAAGGCATGGCTGACTGGGGCCCTTCAAGTGTTGGCAACTATGAGACAGTAGGATTCAAAAGGGTTTACTGTTAGTATTACTCTGTTGTGAATGCGCTCATCGATTCAAGGTTGTTTGTGGTTGCTGAACAGATTGTGGTTAGCCACCGTTAACACGCTGTGCCCATCAGAAACCCCTGTACCACACCTTACACCTCAGCTGTACACAGATGATGATATCATGAAGGACCCTTTGACTGTGCTGAGATGTGACAGGAGAGTTTTCAGGTACAGATCAGTCTGCTGTAATGATACAGTGATGTCGAACAAAGACAATTTCCATGGGTAGGGAGTCGCAGTCACCTAATGGCAAGTGTGTTGAGATTGAATAGTCCAGGATTAAACGCTGCCCACCCCCCAGCCAAGGTCACTGTGCTGTGTTTTTGACCAATACACTTACTCTCATAGACACAAAACCATATTTTATAATTGAGTAGATCGTGATACATGGTTATACATAGATTAAATAAAAAAGTGACAGTCAAACCTTTGACTTCCTGCATCTCAGAATCTCCAGCTTTAAATTAATTGGCGTTTCATGTGAATTCATTTCTTGCTCAGATGCCCACCTTTATTTGATCTTCTTGTGAGGGTTCTCATGGGGTACTTGGCAGGTTCAAGGGCCCTTTTGAGTCAGTACCTCCAAGCTCATCCTGCATCAAGGACAGAAGGAATAGCAGTAGAACAGGAGCGAGAGGAGCTCAGGGCCGCACTAGTCACAGCGCAAGAAAGTGCCGCAATGCAGATCCTACTTGAAGTTTGCATAAGGACATCCCAAGATCAGGTGTGATGAAATAAACAGTGTGTCTCAAGAGGGGGTACTCACGGTATACATGATAGGGTGTCCCGACATTTGTTTTTGGTTGAAAATTTATACCCTTGGTATTCAGGAGGGTCAAGAGGTCTGTCACATATTTTTTTAAGTCTTAAAAATATGCGTTTTGTTTAGAAGAGTCTGTTTGACTAAATAAATCAGTATTGATGTATGTATTTTTGATGCCAGGTATTTTTGGGTGTAAAATTTCAAGCTTATGTATTTTTTGGGTGCACAATTTGAAGCTCTGTCAGACCCCTAGTCAGACAGACAGACAGACAGACAAGCATGTTTTATTTGGAGACTTTTACAATAAATAGTATATTGACTATGGATTCCAAATAACTAAAAATTACGAACAACAAAAATATATATGGCTAATAAGTTGTTAATGAATAAAGTCCTAGAGTATTTACTTTTTGCCGTCATGTATACTGCAAGTAACTCCCCCCCCCGGCCAATGTGTACTGGAGAAAATGGTTGTTTTGCTCTCTTTGGTAAAAGTGGTTCTAAGATTAAAGTCAAAACTACTGGTATTTGTATCTGTTGTAAAATTGGCTAAAAGAATTTATTTTTGATTTTGTTAAAGTTACTAGAAAACTGCTTCATCACACAGCAAAATATTCTTCAAAAATGAGTAGAGATGTTAGAATTGTGTTTTGCTCTTTGAGAACAAGATTTTTTGAGTTATTGGATTGTGAAACCAAGGTTGAGACCTGAAAATGGTTTTCCAAAAAAATCATGAGTGTGACATATTCGGAATTGTTTAAAATTATATTGCTCAAATTTTTTGCTGATACCCCAGAAGTGATTGTTTTCTGTCTTCTCGCCATTTGTCCTCTTGACAATGTATTGGTTTTGTTAGCCTTAGGTAAATTCTGTGTTAATTATACAAGTGATAATGTCGCTCCTTTGTAGGATCAGCCAGGATGCAGTGGATCTGGTGTGTTACGTGAAATCCAATGTTGTGTATGTTCACAGCTACATCAGATGTTTATTGCTGTTCCTGACCTTGTAAAACTTGTACACTTTCAGGTTTGTTATTAAAAAGCTTGCTTTTCTCATGATTTATAAAGCATCAAGGAAGCTAGTTAACGGTAATTATATTACTGTACAGGATGTTTTGTTTTGAATTTGTTTTTACTGTCACTGAAAAGTTAATGAATAACGGTATTAAATTGCATACTTTCAGAGATGTAGCTAAGAAATTACAAAGCTGGCTCACAAACAAGCTCAGCCGGCTTTTTTGATCATTGTACCTGCAAAATTTCTTCTAGTCTTAGTTTTCTAGTGGAATGTAAGCTGGTGATAAGGTCTCTTTCAGCCGGTGAAATTAGCCGGCAGCAGGCCCTTAGCTACATCCCTGATACTTTTGGTAAATTTGGTTCCAGAAACCCCTATATGTAGTATTGGCTTTATTGATTTCGTGCATGTTTAAAAGCACCCTTTTGTCGTTATGTACATAATATAAACAAAATATGTACATGTAGATATATTTAGTTTATATTATACAGAGTGTTAACATTGATATGACAAGCAGCCATCGGATTGTTAAAGAAAAAAACAAGGTCTTCACACAAATAGAGTTGAATACCCAGAGGACTGATTTGGTACAGCTATATGATCACCATTTTGACACACCAAATATGGCTGCCGTAACATTGTACAAAATGCTTTAATTTAGAGTATTCTAGTTACTGAATGATGAGATGAAGATATTGAACATGTCACTTTTGCTAAATAGTTTCTTGCCTACTTTACATTTTCTAAGCTAGAAATAAACATAAACTGACATGTGTTATTGTTCACCTCGTAGGGCTACCCCGTAGAACTTCTTCCGGTAACAGTGGCTGGTATTCCATCCATGCACATCTGTTTAGATTTTATTTCTGAGCTTGTCAACCAACCACAACTGGAGAAACAGGTATGGCACTGATGGGTAAATACATCTTATTAATTGACCAAGTACAAGGGCCGCACAGGGAGAATTTCAGCCCGAGGTCTTGACAGTATTGGCTGCGTGCAGTGACACCCGTAAACAGAATTTTTGACAGGGGGTCCAAAGGTGTGTAATAATAGGCGATCCTGTCATTGCGAGAATTGAGCGACAAACAAGTAGTAAAAAAAAACGGGTAGGGAAGGGGGGTTCCCTGACCCCCCCCCCCCCCCTGGATCCACCACTTTGTAAAGGAAAGACTGAGGGTTGGAATTCTCCCAGTACTGTAGGTCCCAAGCAAGCTTGGTTAATAACAGATTTATTACATGACTGAAAAGGATTTTTACAGAATAATGGGGAAAGGATGAAACAAACGGTATTATGCTTTTGTGCTTGGTTGATTTCTGTTATTGACTTGCTAACGTGATTGTGTTGCTAACATCACTATTGCTTTTGTTGCAGTTGTTTGCCATACAACTTGCTTCATACCTGTGTCTACAGTTCCCTCTCCCCAAAGCTATGGGTGTGGCCAGATATATTCTTAGCCGGCTCAGCTCTCTTTTGGCTACTCTCCCTGCTAGTAAACGTGCACCATTTTTCACTCCTACCCTCCCAACCCTGGTTCGGTTTTGCCGTGCATTTCCACCATTATGTGACGAAGGTACGGGGTTTCTATTGGAGCTTGGTCGTGTGGCAGCATCTCATGCATCAGCATCTGTTGAATATACTTTAGGTATGTACCGTCCAATAGTTTCCATCAGACCTGCTGTCCTGGTTGTTATACTGTACTGTCACTGAGCGTGAAAGATGCAGTGGCCTAACAGGGCCCGAAATGAACTTTTTGGCCTTGGCACCAGCTGGCGACTTACTGTCAACATTTTGGCCACCATCCAGCAATTTGTGGTTGCCAAAATGTTTCTTCCTTCTGGCAGCGGAACTCACTACATTGTAGATTAACAGGAAAATCTGTTTCAATTCTATTTCAGAATTAGCAGCAAGATTGGCAAAGTGGGTCTAAATTTTATGTCGGTGTAATCACCTTGGCTGAAAATCAAAGTTTACCACAGGGAAGTAGTCCCGGAAATACCTAGCCAGTCGCCCACTGACAATCAGTTGTTAAATTCTAGTTGCCAGTGCAATTTTTTAAGTCACATTGGCGACCAGGAAGGCGCAATGGTCTGTGTTTGAGTCATGGTTTGGGTCACTGTGTTGTGCCGTTGGGCAATACACGTTACTCTCACAGAACCATGCGCACCAGCAAATTGTTTGGGCAATCACCTGACAATACTGGGGAGTAACCAGTATTTATTGTGTAGTTCCTATGTAATATCCCTACCTCCCTCATAGAAGGGACTTTTCCTAAGAAACCTTCCCCCACCCAAAGGAATTTTCAATCCCTTTTGGGAAGAGGTACATATTTATTTTAAAATAATTATAGATTGGTTGTTAAAATTGTTTCAATTCTCTCGTGGTAGGTACACCAGGATCCCTCTTACATCAACTGTCTTCTGAGCAACAACAGGAAACCTCTGACCAAGAAGATCACGGGTTCACAGATGACTCTTGGTTACCAAATGACTTCACACTTGCGGATAAAAGAAGTGTTTTGGACAGTCAAGTTGACACTACCGATGTTGGTTTATGCCAAGCAATTGAAAAGGTTTTTCTAGATTTAACAAAGGTTGCAGTGGTGAAACAACATAACTGTGCAAGCTAGGTCCATCTACGGTATACATGATATTAGATGAAAACGTGGTCAACACAGAAACTGAAATTAAAGGTTAATAATTGAAATGTGACAGTCCATTCTAGAACATTTCCACTGGAATATGACCAATATGACCACAGTAATTACCATACTTCAAACAACTGGTTGATCATGTGCCTGTAAGACTAGGCTCCATTGCCAGCTGCTGTTCGGGAATCATCAAACTAGATCTGTAAAAAAATAACAGAAAAATGGAACCCTACTAGATATAGGAGGGGACACCAAGTCTTTCTTTTCGTCCAAGGTAGTGTGTAAATATCTAAAGTATATTCTCGTCATGTACATGCATCACATATTAAGTTAAAAATTTAAAGAGTGTAAAATAATGAGTCAAAATAAAAAAAAGATAGAAAATGGGGTAATTGTAAAGAAGAGCTCCCCGAAAAACCTGTCGGCCAACTGTCAGTCGACTGTCAGCCGACAGATTACCAACAGGCTACCGACAGCTACGGACAGGCTACCAACAGTTTCCCAAAGAAGAAAATGTGTTGTGAAAACATGTAGTAAACATTACTGAAAATGGAAATGGAACCAATGGAACCTTATAGCAAGGAGAAAAGAAAATCATAAATCTAGAGTGTTAATCAGAACACATTTCCAAATGATTTCAAATGAAATCTCTACAGACAAACAGACAGTAAGATGCTGGACAGACAGTCAGTCAAATAGTTAGAAAGACTGCCAAAGAGTCAGACACTAGAAGACAGACATACCGGTATACTGTAAGACACACTAGACACACAGACACTGGCAGACAGACTGTCTCGTATATGTCAGTTGTATGAAAGTATTATTATTAACATTTATTATTGTGTATCAACCTTTCAAATTACCGGTACTCCCAAATTACCAACAATAACCATGTTACATGGTTTACACCAGCCAGTGTTTGCAGCTCATGCTGAAATGTTCCAAACTTTATTGACTTATTTGTGAAAAGAATCTGAACATGAAGAATCTTAATCTGAAGACTAAAACATTTGTACAATAATAAATAAAAACCTCTACAAACTTTCAAATTTCTTGGAGACATTGTCAAGGTCAAAAACGTAGTGTAATATGACTCAATATTTAAAAATACAACCTTTAACATTTCAAACTGTTGGAAGATTGTACATATCAGAGAAACTCCACCATTGGCAATACACTAGGGGCATGCATTAATGATAGCTTTTGCTTTGTAAAAATATATACAAAGGTATGAAAATGTGCACCTAGACAAGAGGTGCATCAAAGTGTGTTGATATTCTTATTTAAAATGCAAAAGGTCATTTCATATATTAAATGCTTGCTCATGTGTTGTATGTAAACTATACAATGCTGTATTCGTTCTTGATAAAGCTTATTCCCACAAAATGAGAATCATTTGATTTATATTATTATCATAATATGAACTTTCCATTACTTTTAGTACTTACATTTTGAAGGGTTCAAAGCATTTAACATTATTTAAAGTTCATTTTTTTGATCAAACAACAATGTAGAAAATGTTATGTAAAGATGTTTTGGAACACGTTCACATTACAATTTAGCAATAATTAAGAAGCAGGGTTTGCTTGTGTAAATTGGCAGTCATGATAAGCTTACATAATATGGACTTTCACTTGAGAGGACCAGTGGCCCCTCTCAAAACAGTTCTGTAGTTTTGTTTTCTGTGTAAAACAGTTCTGTTGTGCTATGTTATGATTTTCTCCTTTCTCAATTATAGCTCCTCTACTGTAGAGCAGTCTGCAATTCAAGGATAAAAGTCTTCAATCACTTGGCTTTCACCTGATTGTATAATTTTTATCTGTGGAATGCACACCACTGTGCTTTATTCACACACATGAACCAGGTTAAGTGCAAGCACTGTTATGAATCGAAATAACCTGTCATTTTGCATAATGCTATCAAAACGTTATTGTTTATAAGCTGTGTTTATTGTTTCTTAACTCCTCCAAAGGGAATAAGTTACCTACTTCTTCAGCATTTTGCTATAGTTGTTTGTAAATATTCAACTACTTGGCCAAAGGATATAAACATCCTTCCCAAGTAGAGTAAGCATGAATCTTAGAAAGATTAATCTAAAAGGGCATGCCTAAAGTCTGGCATCTTCTACGTTGTTTGCGAGATCATACATTTCCTTTGCGACGTCCTCAATGTCGCCATAGTAACTGCTGCTACTAACACTGGAGCTGTCTCCATGGCTCTGATATCCATTTCTCTTGGGAGATATCTCACCATTCTCATATATTCCGTTTTCAACAATTGCAGGATAATTATTAGCATTTGTATCCACATGGTGATGACCGTTAACGTAACCATTATGAAACTGACTTTCGAGCTGTACGTGACGCAGTTGTTGCCGCACCTCTTCCAACTCATTTGTTGGATCTGTGACAGGACCATTGCTCGTAGGGTTGTCAGGCCGTGAACTTTTGCGCAGTTTTGCCTTTTGCTCTCTTAGAATGCCATCTGATGGATCATCTTTATCAGCTTCATTAAAATGTACAGTTTCTTTCTCTATTACACTCTGTTTTGCCCTGCTTTCTGTCTGGTGCACAGCTCGACCAACCAGTGATGCTGTATTTTTAGGATTATTTGACGAATGGGAAGAGTCATCATTAACATCAAGCCTACTACCAGGTTCACCTGTGACAACAAAGATTCATTACTGATTTGCACATGTTAAGATAAAGTATGCGTTCAAGATTGGTAGTTTCTTTGCGACTAGGAATATTTCTAATCCCCACTAAATGGGATGTCAGTCCAGTGTGGGGTTAGCCCCAGCATTATTTTGCCAGTGCCCATTTATACACCTGTGTGAAGAGAGGCACCATGAGACTTAACTGTCTTGCCCAAGAACACAACTCAGCGATCATGTGAGCCATGGTCCACTCAATCTGGATTTCAGTGCACTAACCATTAGTCCTCTGTGCATCCCACATTAGATGAAAAGCGAGAAGAAATTAATTATGATGCTATCTCTAGATCCTGCTTTCTTGCCCAAGAACACAACTCAGCGATCATGTGAGCCATGGTCCACTCAATCTGGATTTCAGTGCACTAACCATTAGTCCTCTGTGCATCCCACATTAGATGAAAAGCGAGAAGAAATTAATTATGCTACCTCTAGATCCTGCTTGACATTTTACTTACTTATCATCCTTTGCATAACTTTGCGGGTATATTTCTTCCACAGTGTAGCACCATAGTTTATTGCAGCTTCATTTTGATCTTCAAGTGGCAGAGCATCAACCTCATTCAGCGAAACATCCAGTGAGGACAAAACAATGTCTTTGTCACGTGCCCCTGTTGCTAGCAGGGTCCCATCTGGGGACAAGGCTAAGGCCTCCACCTTATGCACAAAATAATTCAAAATTTTGATGATTTGGTTCATGTCTGAATAATATTACCTTTAAAAAATCTAAAGGGCATATTCTGTGCAAACAAAAGATTTATTTGCAACATACACTCCAGAGTTGTGATCTGCTTCATCACAAGATGGCAAGGTAACTCAATAATTACCTGGAAAATTATATACGCAGACAATCACCATGAAACCAATTCAAGACACCCAGACTGACCAAAGATCCTTGTTTGAACTTTCTTTAGCATTTATAATCCAAGCTTCAAAACATTGAGATTGTCGTGAACTGCTGTAGTTTTGAAATCCATGAATCCATTCAATGTAATGCAATAATTGTCTATCCCTGCACTTTTACAGCTAAATTCATCTCCACATACCTATTAACCCCACTCCTGTTAAAAAGGTAGGATAAGATAGCTGGGAGACATACCTCTAACCCCAGCCTGTGCTGTTTAATCATCTGAAGCTGTTTCCCACGTTTTCTCAAGGGATGCCACACCCGACAAGAGTTGTCGCCAACAGAAAAGATGATTGGAACTGATTTGCTACTCATCACAGGGTAAAACTGCAACTCGTTTACAGGGTCCTCATGACCACGGATTTTAATAAGGAGAGTTCCACTTCTTGGTTCCCACAGGGAAATCTGATAAACAGTATTACAGCAAAATTGTTTTAAGTCAATTTCAGCATTAAGGTGGCTCACTACAGTTTTTACGAGACTCAATAGCAAGCACTACGATTTTGTGCCTGACATCATTATTGCTAGCACGGACGCATCTGATGGCTATAGGCTGTAAAAAAACACCAAAAAGTGAAAGGTAAAATATTTTTGAACAAGGAGAGATTCTTAAGTGTGGAGTGGGGCATGATGACAAGAGCCCGGGAGAATAGAGGGTGGGAGGGGTATGGGAAGCAGGAGAGAACTTTGCAGCCCTACCCTACCCCCCAGTTAAGTACTTTTTCAAATTTCTGCATCATCAGGAAATTTTCTAGTTTCTGCAACAATATGTTTGGGTTTTTGCTAAATTAACGATTCGAACATACTAGTTACAGCACTGGACACCAGCACAAACTCAAAGCCTGTAAAGTTAACTTACCCCACCCTGAGAGTAACCTGCGTGCAACCGTCTACTACTTTCTGCTTATTTCCTAAAGCAGAAAGTAGTAGACGGCTACATGCAGGCTTCCTGGAAAGGCAGTCAACCCATGGGTAGATGTAGGGGGGGTGCAGGGGTGCACACCACCTCCTGAGATGACCTGTGGCTTTCTAATACAGTTAATATTCTGTTTATGTCACCCATCAGTTATGTCATTCCTTAGTGGTGCACCCCCTCCTGAGAAAAATCCTGGATCCGCCCCTGGAACCCTGTTTGCTTTCCAGCCATTAATAATTTACTTAGATTACCTTTGACAGAAGCATTTAAGGTAGTAGATACCCGCAGAATTGTAAAAAAATGACCATTCCCAAAATAAAAGTTTCTGCATCCCAAGACCCTCTCTAATCTTTCAATTTTCTACTTCTGGCCTTCTTTTTTACTAGTTTTAAAATGCGCGCCCTTACCACTGCTTTATTTCAAGGGCTCTCTAATTTTATTTTTTGTTTATTTCTCGTTTCCATGGTAACCAGGCTTGATTAGCGTTGTTATTCACCGTTTTTTCCCCAATGAAAGCACTCACAGAGCCTGCAATGACCCGGGAATTGTCAGAGGGATGCCTGGCACTTTTTGTCATACCGTGGGAGCCTGGTAACTAGTATTTACGAAAATGCGAGCAACCATTTTGAAACTGGGTTTGTCTGTCGTCTCACGGATTTGTCTCACGTCTTTATACATAAGATTTCTTTGTTTCTGTTTGAAACCTTCAGTTAAAAATGCCACGAACTAAATTTAGGTCGTTACGCCGATCTGTTTCGCGTGGGAAGCGTTCAAGGAAGCCCAAAGATGAACCAGGTTTGAATGCAGATGTTCCTTCGGCGAAGAAGATTCGTCTCGATGAAAGCGCTTCTCCGGTGACAAGCAAGAAGTCTCCCTCCAATAAAAAGCCCAGTGGATACCGCTTTCAGGATGTTAGCATTCTTCGGAAGGCGCTTGTAGCCTGTGCTGTTTGCAAGGAGTGTTTGAAGGGCAATCTTCAGTTGTTTGAGAGTCCTTCTGGTTGTGGTTTGGCGAGAATACTCGTTTTGCAATGTGCAAACAATTCATGCCGTGCTTTGACAGAGCTTCCCACTTCAGAGAAAATTGTGCGTGGAAAAGGCAGATTTTTTGACATTAACAGGAGATCGGCATTGGCTATGCGAATCATCGGACGAGGCAGAGCCAGTTTAACCAAATTTTGCGCAGTTATGAACATGCCAGGACCAGTAGCAAAAAAGTCTTTTACTACCCACGTGAAAGCGATTGCTCGAGTGTCTCGACAGGTAGCGGAAGCTGAAATGCAGAAGGCTGTGAAGGAAGTTCGTGACATAAATAAAGTTGAGGAAGACGAAATCGATGATGCAGGAGATCTTGCCAACATTTGAGGCTTTATGGGATGACAATCTTCTTCAAAGTGTTTTGGAAGGCTTGTCTCAAAACAACAATGAGGCACTAAACCACCTTGTGTGGGACATTAGTCCTAAAGAAAAATTTTCTGGTCCTGAGACAGTCAAGACAGCTTGTGCTCTTGCTGTTTGCTTGTTCAATGGTGGTGCAAAAACCCTACAAAGTGTGCTCAAAGGGCTCCACCTGGAAACTGGAGAGCACTGCAGGTCTGGTTTCACCACCATTGACCAGCAAAGGCTATATGCTGCAGCACAAAAGGCCCTGGATGCAACAAAGGTTCGCCGCCAAATTCGCCGTAGCCAGCGAAAGAGTAGAAATGACCAAAATGAAGAGCGAGACGGCCCAACCTACGAGCCTGGAGCATTTGGACCCTGACCTTCTCTTTTGAGGAACTTTTAAGAAACTTTTTATGTTTATTTTAATGAGTTTTACCTGGTTAATATGCCTCATATGGCTTTATTTCTCAAAATTGTGGAAATTTTGTGCATAAAAAAAGTTAGCGTCTTTTACTGTACCGCTGTCTTGGGGCAGGTCGTTTGAGAAAACGATTTGTTCAATTTTCATGAAATTTGGCCATCTTATGTTTTTTTGGGTGTAGAATGCAATGATGTGGTTTTTGAAGTCATGAGACTGAAACTTGGCTCAGTAAAAGCTAGCCAATATGAAGAAAAAGTATTTTTCAACTTTGATCGTTGCCATGGAAACATCACCCCCCCAGACCTTTAAGGAAAGTAGATCATTGCATTCTACAATGCTTTTAGTATCTACTTACCAATTTTGGCCTCTATCAGGCTTATTTTGAAGGAGATTGACCTGCCCCAAAATTGTGGGTATCTCACAGTGGGAGCCCAAGTACCCACCCCCTCATGCCGAGTAGCGTGCAATGACACTTTGTGAAAATATATCCCAAAGGTAGTTGAAACAATGTACTTTTGACTCATCGTGAGTTTTTTTCAATATTTGTGCATATAATAAAACACACCTCACAACAAATGTGACAAAATTTTGTCGTTTTTGCGGGTATCTACTACCTTAATGCAAAAGGAAAAGCGACGACCTACAATGCAAAGCATTTCCATCTACACAATTACTTCATATGCTAAGTGTGGGTCAATATCATCACCTTGCATGCATGATTTCTCTTTTTTGTTTTGACTAAAAAAAGACTGTACATGCAGTGTTGGCAAAGTAGAGAATGTATGACGTTTACGATGCCTAGAGACGTTTAGCGAACAACAACACTAAATTTGCATTTCAATCGCACCTAAAATTCAACTCGTGAAACGGGCACTATTGTAACTGACAGGAGGCCTAGAAAATTAAACTAAGAATCCCAGAAGACATAACCACTTGCAAAAAAAGTTCTTGCAACTTTGCTCTGTTAAAGAAAGTGTCAAAATATGTCCGATTGAAGAGGGAAATTTCGCGCACTATTTGCCCACGCACGCGAACGAAAATATACCAGACTTGCAAATATGTTCGGTCCCAAATATTTAAAGATTAGTATAGTCGATTGCAAACACTTTTTACCAGGAAATCTTCCCGCTTCTCTACTGACGTAACCAGGGATCAATTAAAAGCAGCTATTAATAAGCTCATTTCCGCTATAAAGAAGTTCGCTGAGTTTAATACCTTACAATCTGCACCTCCAGAAGCGATATATTCGCTATCCGGTGACCACGCACAACACTTGACACTGTCATCGTGTCCTCCGACCAAAGACATCACGGAGGTTGCTGTCCGTGTGTCCCATATTTTCAACGAACCATCATCTGCTCCTGAACACAGTAAACCAGAACCGACACTCGTTTGGAAACCGCAAGTCCATACACCTGTCGTGTGACCAACAAGTTTCTGCAACAGTTGTCCCGTGCGAGCGTCGGAGAGACACACAGTTTTGTCCCACGCGGCAGACGCTAGCAAAGTTCCATCGCTTGAGAACGAAGTTCCCAGCACCCATCCTTTGTGAGGCGAAAGAGACTGCAGCAATTTTCCTGTTTCTCCTCTCCACAAAGCCACTGTGCTATCCGCGGATCCCGAAGCGAGTACACCGAGGCAACCCGTGGACGTCGCTCCTGGCTGCCACGAAAGACAGGTCACAGGGCTTCGATGATGCCGTAAAACAAACACTGATTCCAAAGTACTGAGATCCCAGATCCGTACAGTTTTATCCCAGCAACTGGATGCGAGATGCAGTCCGCCAGGGCTGAACTCTAGTTGTGATATGTGCCACTTATGGCCGCTTAAATGGGTCTGTTTTTCTGCTGAAACACTCATTCCGGAAAGATCATCGAAACGGATAGATATCAAATAAAAGCTATCAAGCGCTTCTTACGCCATCAATACTCTTTAATCCAGACTAAGCCGCTTTATAATTTGTTAACCAACTCACATTGTCGTTTAGGATTCCTCGAAGTCGCACTCGGTCAATATTTCCTTTTCGCTGTTTATCTTGAGTTTTGACTTGACAACCGCTGCGAGCGATCGCCAGTTTAATATCAACGTCCAGGTGAAAGGAGATCTTTCCAGAAGGACGACGTACAATTTTGTTTCTTGGAGTCCTGAAAAGTTTCAAATATGCAAAACAGAATTCGTTCCCACGACCAAATTAGCACGAAAAAGTTATTGGTACAAATGTCACGTGACAACTGTCAAAGGTTATGATACCGACAATAAATTTTAAAATACGTGTAACCTGATATTTCTTTAAAAAGGAACGAAAGGCTCAAACACAGAAATAATTTCAAGGAATTATAGTTAATATTCTAGAAATCTGCAAACCAAAACTAATTACTTTAATACAAGCAGAAGTGGTAGACCAAATTATCCTTACTGTAGTTATCTCAACTTGAACTTGCAATGAGTAACAACTCTGAAACTCTCTGTGATGTTTATTCATGAGGCTGCCTGAAAATTTAAATTAATGCATTCAAATTGAAATTCCTTTTGGTCTCAGAAAACCAACACATTGAATTCAATTTACTGCATGGTTGTTGAAAACCATCATTAAGATATTTAATAATTTGTTGTTCACCCGAATTATTCTATACCAACAATTCAAAGAAAAATAGGAAAAGTTTGTTTACTACATTCTAGGTATACTAAATGACATTTGAAGTTGGAAATTCTGCATCCAGGCAAAACAATATTTGCACAGAACAAAATGTTAACACTTTGGCCCTGCTAGTTAATGATGGAAAATATGTTTTATTTAAAATCTACATACCAACATTTGTAGAAAACACCTGCTAACAATCCAGCACAATTAGATATGACAGCTTGCAATATTTTTAGACTGCTTAAGTGATGTAACTTCACCTCTATTATCAACTATATAGGATTATTTTGCTGGATATAAATTGAAAAAGAAACTAATTACTAG
The DNA here is from genome assembly GCA_947652115.1 of Blastomussa wellsi. Lineage (NCBI taxonomy): Eukaryota > Metazoa > Cnidaria > Anthozoa > Scleractinia > Plerogyridae > Blastomussa > Blastomussa wellsi. The sequence goes on along the minus strand of OX393569.1, from coordinate 2,942,727 downwards.
AACATAGACAGCTGAGTCTTCATTAGCACATGCAGGTAGCATGAGCAAATCCCTTTGCTAAAAATTCAGTTTGCATGAGTTTCGGCACAGGTTTGTTGTGTACGTTTCTAGCCAAATTTTTAAAACAATTGTTTCATACTTTTGGTGGTGCACTATTGAGTTATGGTGGAAGTTGAAAAGGTTCACAAAAATTTACAGCACATCTGGAAACATAAAACACAAACATGTTTTGTAAATTGAACTGTCGGTTCTTTATTGAGAGTTATTGTCACTCTGCTGTCTTGAATTCTCCCAAACCCTGTCGTGTTTAGATGAGGCTATGTAAACAAGGCAAAAGTCCTTCATTGCTTAAATATAGGTTGCCGTATTCAGTGTTACCCCTCATTTTCCTGGTACCCAAAGCAAGTAGAGCACTGGCAGACCTAGGGGGAGGGTGCAGGGGGTGGCCCCAGGGGGGATACTTGCAGTATACAGGACGGGCCTTCACACCTCAGTCGTGTACAATGTGAGTAACCCCTGAGGGGTGCCCCCACCCTGAGATGACCTGTGACTTTCTTATATAACTAGTATTCTGCTTACATCATCACCCAGCCATTACATCATTCCTCAGTGATGCACCCCCTCTTAAGTTAAGAAAAATCCTGGATCCACCCGTCAATGAGCATTCCCATTTTTTTAAACCTCCAAGGGAAAACAAAAGTTGGATCAAGAGATTGAGAGTTCAAAGGAATTGGGAAAAAGTCTACATTAAGTTATCTAAAATAGTGCCTAAATTGCAAATTTTACCGAAGGAGGGATATACACTGTAACATTTCATACTTGTAAAGCGAGAAAAAGATTTAATTTATTGCTTTTAAATTTCCTGCGCGCCACCATTCTGGATTTTATGATGTCAGTGCGTTGCCCTGTTGTTTCACACAAATGAACCTCATTAATATAACAATAAGGGCAATGCAATGACGTCAAAATCCAACATGGCAGCGCACAGGAATTTTAAAAGCAATAATCTTTTCCCTTTTTTATCATTATGAAATGTTATATCCCCGTGTCCGGTAAAATTTGTAATTTGGACACTATTTTAGACTAGTTTAAGTCAACTTGTTTCAAGAGCCTTTAAATACCAGTTTTTGACTGAGGGAAGATGACTTTTACTTCAAGTAAGCAGAAGGTTTGAGAAATCAAGATTCTGCTGTATAAAAGAAATAGCCCTTCAGAGTTCTTAGTTCAGTGGGCGATAAAACTGAAACAAATTTCGTAAAGAATTGGGATTTATGAAACAAGGAAGGAAGAGGAGTTGAGTTGATTTTCTGGAGCTGCTGTCACTCCATCTTACCGTTGCCACTAAAGAAAGGTTTCTTATTAGTTTTTGACTAAAATGACACTTTCTACGGGCTTTCATTTCATATGGCCAATCAAATGTGACAATTTGCTGTTTATTTGTACATGGAGAGTGAATTGCGAATTTGACACATCCCCACTTCACACGTTCCAGTTCACACGTTTTGATTTGCCAATTCAAATAGAAGCCAGCAAAAGTTGTTAAGGTGTCAGAAATTAATCAACCAAAACCACAGGCTTCCCAAGCTCAAAATTCGACTTGGTATACGTGGTGTATGGGACAGCTTGTGTATATAGAGAATTGTATGGGAAAGTCAATGATCGTAAAAAAAATTGGGTAAATAACTATCTAATCTGAAATAAAGTTTACCTACCTCAAATGGATCGCATACCAGCCATTCTGATGCTGTTTAGTGAAGTTATTCAGCGTCAGAATGGCTTTTACGATCGCTGACTTACCCATACAATTCTCTATATACACAAGCTGCCCCATACACCACGTATGCTGAGTTGAATTTTGAGCTTGGGAAACCCATGACCAAAACTGGCCATGACAAACACTGTCCTTTGTTCTGCTTCTGATGTCATCATCTTTTACCAAAACAGGATCACCTAGGGCGGTGGGAAACGAGGACACATTGCTACGGACACATGATGGTTTGTTGCATGTGCAAACATTTGTTGCAGACACAAAATGTTTCTGAATAAAATCAGAAACATTTCTTGAGTCCTGGACACAAAATTTGTGTCCGCAACAATGTTGCGCAAGCGGGCAAACAGGGAAACATTTTTGTCCGCAACAATGTGTCCTCATTATCTCTACTCCACGGCAAGAATTTCTTGTTTGGATGACGCTTTCTCAGGAATTTTTAGACTGAAGGCAAGCCCAGCAGAAGGCAAAACTCCAGCCAAATGATAAGAAAAGGAGAAAAAGGAAATAAAAATGGAAACAATGAAAAGCCTAAAGACGTGGTTTACTTTTTAACCCCAAAACCAAAGTTTGCCTTTTTACAATGGAAGTTTTGAGTATCTGGGAGCAGATTTACCAAACAACTGACTATAAAATGTCACAAATGTCCAGAAAAAGCACTTTTTCCAAACATCTCAGGGCACCAATGGGTTAAAAACCTCTCTCAGTGTGACATTTACCAGCTGCAGGTTCTTATTCTTAAGTGCTGTTGTAATACATATTTCAGTTTTAGTTTGATTCCTGAGGGTTTCGACTTATTTGTACCCTTCCAGCTGAAGATGATGATGATGATGATGACGATGCCGATGACAATGCCAGCAAGGAAATGACATGCCTTGTCACTCTACAGAACACATAAGCATAATGTCTCAAATCAGTTGACGTTTTTCCTATGTGCACCGTTTTCGAACTTCAGTTTGACTTTTTGAGTTTTCAGTCTTTGTGGTACTTGCATCAAGTCACTCAAAGCTTGTTCCCATTTTGTTTTTTGTTTTTTTACTTTCTCACAAGATGACTTGCAGCCGGCCGTTTCCAACGCTGAATATTTGGCGTTTTCACTCTTTTTAATGTGAGAGAAATTTTCTTCCTTTCTCTTTTCTTCTCTCCAGAATCTTCCTTCCCGATCTCGTCCTCAGTCTGGCCAGGTAGCCATGTTTTCGTTTTCTTTGTAGGTTATTTGGTTGATATTCCATGCCACGCCTAGTGTAACGACAGGGCTGTTGGAAAATTGGAAACACTCTTCCCAAAATAAAAGATGCACCAGGTAATTTCGCTGCAGAAGAAAGCGAAAAACTACGTGAAACGAGTGAAACAAACCAACTCATTCTGTCGTGGCTGCTACGGTTGCAGTAGCGAAGAATTGCATTCTGGGAGATTCACAATAGTAACCTCGATAGCGCGCTGAAGGGAGGGTAGGGAATTGGACCTTTTTGAGTTGGTAATACTAACCACGAAAATAATAATCATTTAACACTTGAAAGAATTTAAATCTAATAGAGGTCTATTTATTAACTCAAAAAGTGAAGTTTTGGCGTCAAATACGTATACCTAGTTACAAATCGTTTCCTCATCCTTTCCCTCCCCTCCCCAACAGCTTCAGTTTTGGCGGATTTTGAACCATGGCGGTCTATTGATTTCTTTCTACTCAATGGCAAAACGAAGAAGCCGAATCACTTATGCTCCAAAGTCACGACGCAAAAGTACTGGATCAGACCAGAATCGGTCAGCTTCATCTAATCCACCGGTTAATACGCAAGAAAGAAGTTCAAAAGAAAGGGCGACAAGGAGCAAGCGAACAAATGTTTCTTCGTCAAGTAGACAAGAACAAGATCTCAGAAGAAAGGTAAGCTAGCTTATGATGACTAAAATCTAACCTGTAGTTTACATTTCCGCTTACATGCAATCATTTACACCAACTGTTTGAGGGTTAGAATTCGTTTGGAAAAAAAAGTTTGCATATGAACACATATGGAAATTTGTTATTTCTTTTCAATGAAACGCACCGTATGAATTATCAAACCATTCACTAAACACGTGTGTTGTGGGAATCCCAGTCACAATGCAAGAAAGTATCAAAACACGATAAAAATCAATAATAATCAATAACATAATCAGCCTAATGGCAACCCAACTCTGATTCAGATTGGGGAAGGGGTTTGCAGGGTTTGCTTTAACACCTACATTGTACATGAGGTGATTTTCCTTGCAATTTGCCATGTGTCAACATGGTATTGCCAGTTGCAGATAAATTTCACATGTACCAGCCTTTTTTTGCAACCTGCAATGCAAGGTGTGACCTACATTGCTGTGCATGATAAATTTCCTTACGCAATGTGGCCTTTAAGGCTCTTGCTTACTCTATGAGGGTGACCCTAGTTCCAGTGACAACTTCTCTCTAGGATCCTTCGGTGAGGCGTAACCATGTTTTTACCCTCCTGATAAGTTTAACCAGTTAACCAACTTTGGATCTTCACCAAGTAGCAGTTATATCTCCATACTTTTATGTAATTCTGCTCTATAGAGAAAAAATACAGACAGTGACTCTTCAACTGAAGCACAATCATCGCCAGACAAAATTTCAAAGAGTAAAAGACCTGAAGGTACACATATTTTTGTATTCTGCCATGCATATGGTTACACACAGACTTAAGGTTACTTCCCACCTTAACGGGTGTCCTTTAGGAAAAAAATTTGTATGCGCACTTGTTTCAATAAAATCCTAACAAACTATACATCAGAAGAAAGCTTAAAAAATGGAGTTTTTTTGGAACGGGTAAGATGTGAAACGACCAAGGTTTCTTCTATTGAATTTATTGGGTAACGGATGCCGCAGCACGAGCAAACTGACTGCACAGTGTTATTGACAAGGCATCAATCAACAAAGGAGTGTCAGGCTTTTTTGATATTTTGATTGGTTGTCTAGATATCCACATCTAAAGTTGGAGTAGCTAAAGATAAGTGAGACGTGTTGTGTAAATGGACGCTATGGGAAAAATATTTTAAATAGCAGAATTTCCCAACACACTTTCGTTGGTCATTATCCCTGGAAGGTTTTGGCAAATATCATGAAAATTGGTCAAATATACATACCCTATAAATTCAGTAGAAGAAACCTCGGTTGTTTCACGTCTTACCAACTCCTGCACTTACTAAAAAGAAAAATCGCTTAAACTATATTTTTTATCATAAACTCCATTTATTAAGCTTTCTTCTGATGTATAGTTTGTTAGGATTTTATTGAAACAAGCATGCTTTCAAATTTTTTAGTTCATAACAGAATTCATCCTCTATCTTCAAACTAATATAGGTCCTTTCAAGCCATGGAAGTGATATTTAATGGCTGTAGGGTTCTCAAGTTCTCCTTGTAAACAGGCATTTACTCTATTGCTTTTAGCTGGATCAAGAGTTTCACCTCGTGCTAAAGGCAGGGAGGTCATCAAAAAGAGAGTGTTTCAACGGAAAACACAAGCTAGGAAAGAACATGGGATACCAGAACGTATTAGAGACATGACTGTCACTAGGAAAACGTATGCCAAATGGAAGACGCTCAGCTTGTCAACAAAGAAGTACACTAAACAAACCATAGAAAACACAGTTTTGTAAGTAATGTACTAATTTGTAGTTGTCCAGAAAAAAATTTCCTTGTTGATTAAAAATTTTTCACATCTTTTAAACTTTTCAGGGGTGTTTTAAATGGTGTTCATAAAGACTCCAAAGTGGATGATGTACAAATACATTTAAAGGAGCTGTCTGAAAGGTACAGGAATTCTTTTATCAGTTCAATAATCAATATTAAATGCATCAACAATAGATGAGCTTGGGGAATGGTGCCTCCATGACAACCCTGTGAGCAGCAACCACCGTGGCACCATCACGCTGATAAACAGTGGAACACAGATACTTACCCTATACTTACCTTGAGAAGAAGGGGAGGGATGGGCCGGAAGAAATCAACCAGCACTACACGACGTGATAAAACATGCACAATGAATTTGACACCTGAAGCCAAACTGTAAAATGCCGGAACCCCTGCATAATATTTGAGACCTCCCTGAACATTCCCCCCACAGGAAACTGCTGGCCAACAACATTGTTTTTACTGTGCCCAAAGTCAATTTAGCCACATTAAAACTCCTTTTAACTTTTCACTATTAATTTTATTGAAATTAAATATTTCCTTCATATTATCTTTTGGTAGCATAATTATAAATCAGTTGGTATGTCACTGGAAACCTCACACCTTAGGTTTGTATCTGATAATAAATTGAATAAATGAAATTGGACCAGTATCAATCTATTTCAACAGAATTGTTAAACGAGTTGACAGTATTAAGGGACCAACACACAAAGGAGACTACAGCAAAATGGAAGCTGAATCAGTGAGTCAGCACTTTGCCTCAATACACACTTATCAATTTGGTAACCAGTGATGACAAATATTAGCTAAATAGCAATGTTTCTATGGTCACTTGATAAATATTAAAAAATGTGGCTGCCACCTTCTGCTCTCAATACTCTATGGTATCGCATGCACACATTGTATGTTGGCAATAAGCTGGTATAAGGTTTGTGATCCATCAAATCCATATTTGAAATGAAATGGTAATGATTCACAATACAATCATTTTTCATTTGTTGCAGCATGAATTGGAAGATGTCCTAATTTCTTGCAATAGTCAAGTAGAAGCCTTGGAGAAAGAATTGGAGGAACAAAGAAGGTCAAGGGGTGTTTCGTTTGTTTGTTGACCTGCCCATGCATGTGTTCATTGCCAATCTATCTGTCTGTTCAGCACTTGTTCAGAAAACGTGTTTGTGATTACCATAACAAGAAGGCCAGTGATGCATTAAGATGGGTGCTTGGGGTATCCAGGGGCTCCCACTGTGACCAGCCAGTATAACGCTGCCATGGTTGGCAATCCCGTCATGAGCCTCTCTGCATTCTTCCAGGAACCTGTCACCCTGAGGTAACAGCGTAAAAGGGAAATGGGAGGGAGGAAAGAAGTTGATGAATTGGCCAACAATAATTTTGCTGGGAACAGCTGAGAAACTCAGGCGAAAAGTTCAAGAAACTGGCACGCTTGAACATGCTAGAGCAATGGTGATGCACACGTAGCCTACACAGATGTGCAGATCCCACTGACCAGATGTACCAGCTTCTCGTTGTTGTTAACTTTGTTAAATTGTAGTTAACAGCATTTAAACATAATGATCCTAATTTTTTAATACCTTTGAACAATTTTGCTGAACTTGAGATTGCCTTTTGCTGTTTTAGGCTTTTTGATCATGATGAACACATGTTGAAAAGCTACAGCGATAATGGGCAACAAGAACAAGCACAGGTGATCATACAACGTTGAAAGCTTCAAAACTAAATAGTGATAAACTTCCAAATTGAAATTTTGCAAAATATTGAACATCAAACAGTCCTAGTCCAAATGGAACTGTTTGAGATTTATTATATCAAACACGAGAGACAGTGTTTCATCAGATTATCCAAACACCGAGAAGAGAGTATGACACATAGCAGAGTATTTTTAATGAACTTCAAGGTGTTTGGATAGCTGCTGAATCACTGCCTCGAGTGTTTGATAATCTTCTCAATCAAGACAAATACTAAGGAGTAAATGGAGAAATAAAATCATCAAAATCTGTGCTAATTAATACCGGGTATCCAAACCTTCTTTGAGGCTATGATTTACTTTGTTTAAACTCAATGAATTATTAATGAGTGTGAGAACTTTTTAGAGCAAACAAATTTTCATTTCACTTACCAGTAGTCAAAGCCTTCAACAACACTCCAACGTTTTAAACTTTTAGCTGAGAACAGAAAATATATTTTGATTGAAATTGGCTACAGCTTGTTAATTTTTGTGCTAATTGCTTCATTACAGAAAATTGAGTATTTGTTTCTTCATTGATTTATCTAGCTGCATCCCCTGCTTCAAGCAGAGCCTGTGAACACCTTGAATCTTCCCAGCTTGTCAAGTGGCAGTTGCAATATGGCTACAGTCTGTGAGGTGGGTACACTTAAAGCCTAAGATTTGGCTTGCTTGTTTCAACTGCGCATTGCAGAGACCAGGAGTGGGTTGATTTCCTCACCAACACGGTTCTTATTTTCCATTGCAGTTTAGATAATGTACTTCAAGTGGAATGGCAATAGTCCAATTTTGATATGTCAAAATTGAGCATAAAACAATAGACATTGCTATGAGGCTTTGGGGACTTTTCCAAACAAACTCTGTACTTTATTCCCTGGAACCTCGTCCTGAGGTCTATTTTTAGGTTGAATTTTAATATATCAAAATAGGGCTACTGAAAGTCACTTGGCCTCCTAACCATTGTCTAATGTTGTAAGTGATTGTTAAGTTCATTGCGATATGGAGTTGAAACATCCTCTATTATCCTCAGGGGTGTCTAACATGTGTGACATTGAGATACCCCCAATAAAGAGAGGTAACCAAGTGTCTATGAAATGAAAAAGCAAGCTATTGAAAAATAAGCTTTTGTGAAAGGCCTTTTAAAATGGAGAAGAATGGCATTTTCCTTTTTGTGATATTTTTTATCATTCCAGTTTGTTGTATTATGTTAATTAGGTACTGATGACATCACAATGTGACAGTATGGGTGTAAAAACACAAAATTTTATAGCATATCTCTGCAAGTAATGATGCAATGCAATTGGAACTTTACAAGCCCATTTCACCCTAAGAAATACACCACATGATGTATATTTTGATGTTACTATGGCAACAATCTTGGTTCCAGGCTCTTTCTGTACAGCACAAAATGATTGATCCCATTTTGCCCATTTTGCCCTAGCTGTCCTAATTAACCTTTGGGAAGTGGATGATGCTGCTTAAGATCAACAGGAATAATCATTCCTGCATATTAAAGATCTGGAACCAGACGTGTTGCCATAGCAATGCCATAATGTACACCATCTGATGTATTTCTTAGGTTATAACATGCACACCAAGTTTCAATTTCATTGCATCATTACTTACAGAGATATTCTCTATTTTGTTTCCTGACCCAAATACCATCACACAGTTCTTCTAAACTTCCTTCCTTTCCATATATTTTAAATGTTTTTATTATTTATAGTTGATGAATTGTCCGTGGGTAAATAAAGATTATCTATCTATCTATCTATCTACACCTTCAAGCTTGTGATGTCATCAGTACCTAATTTGCATAATACAAAAATCTTGAATATCTCTGGAATGAGAGGAGATATCACAAAAAGGAAAACGCCATTCCATATCATTCCAGCTAAATTTTACCTAGCGGGTGTAAAACAGGTGTATATTTTCAAGGTCAGGTCTGAAAACGGTATGGATTTTTGAGGCCAGGTCTGAAAATGGATGTGGAAAATGGCATGCATTGGTCTGAAATAGGGTCTGGGTTTGGCAATCCGGGTGGCACATTTGGCCCCTAATACTAATGACTACCCACTTTAGAGAGAATCCGCTGTATAACTACAATTTTCATGTTATTTGATTTTTCCCCTAGATTCCTGCATCATTGGAAGACAATGGAAGACGATTAGCACAATCACTAGCCAAGATTAGTAACCAAACAGGAAAGCTTGGCTTCACCAACTGGTTGGAAGCTGTATCCCAAACAGCACACACTTTGCTCAATTCTTAGCTTCAAACCATAGTCCTCACTAAAAATGTTCTAAAATACAAGTCATACAATTAAAGATGGAGTGAAAGATATTCTGTCTCATCCTTCAGTCTGTGATAGGTGACTTGCTACATTCTCACTATATTAGATTTATGTGCCTTGCCTTCCTTACTTAAACATTATATTAGTGTCTTCTTGCTTTGAGTATTCCAAAAGAAACAGCCTATGCACCATGCATAACATGACGTGATGCTCAGTTACAATGTAAAGTTTCAATTTGTTTTCTGCACATTATTTTATTCATTAAGGCTTGCATACAACAATAGACCTTTTCACCAATAGGGTGGCCATTTTGAATTCTATTGTTTCAATTAGCTATAATTATGGGATGCCCAAGGAAGAAATGCATATCAATTTGCCCCCCCCCCCCCCCATCCCCTAGCAATCAAAATGGTTGCCATATCAGTTAAAAGGTCTTACTATTACTTAACACCTTGCATTTACAGCAATTAATAAAATATGTAATTTTTGAAATACGCGTATTTGTACATATAAGTTTTACAATATTAGCACATTTTTACCTTAATTTAGTATTTAAATAAAGTTCTAGTTCTCCTTGAAAAAAACATCTTTTTTGTGAAGAGAACAATCACTAAAATTTCTGACTGGGGGAAAAAGGGGCTGTCGGCTTAAAAACAGATAAGGTAAATTTTGGATCTTCAATTTCCCTGATTTTTTAACTGGAAGTCAAACATTATGTTCCATAATAAACAAAGTTTACTTGGATCAGCTTGATGTTTACATTATTTGCGAGCCAATTGCAACTGCAATTAACCTATAAATGTTAGTCGCTGCCAAAACTAATTACTTATCCAAACCAACTCAGTGTTTTGTAATTTAAGTTTCACTTTCCTCTGACAATTTAAAGGTTTTATTAAAATTAAATTAAAAATAAAAATAAAAAAGTAATAATTACATTGTAAAAAACATACATAAACTTTTGATTGTTTTAAAAAACCACCTGACAAATTCATGAAAGTCAAAGACTATTTTCTCGAATGTTGGACCTGATCTAGAATCAGTTCTATTGATTATAGCTTACACGCAGAGAAAATCGGCATGTACAAAAATGGGCAAAATGATCAACTTTGGAAAGAGGCAGTTTGTACTGTCTTCTACTGATTAAAAAATTACTGTTATTTTAATATTCATGCGCAGATATTTCCGTAGGAAAGAGGATTTCTGGGGAACTTTTCGGCGCGTTTAAACGGGCGTGACTTCATGTCTATTTTGTTAAAGTGTCGATATCACAAGTCTTTTGCATGCAGAGAAAATCACCTCTGAATATTCAAACAATAGAAATCCGCTAATGAGCAAAATTGTCCACCTTTGAAAGGAGCAGTTTGAGCTGCTTTTAACTCATTTACAAATTCCTATTGTTTTAATATTCATGCGCAAATATTTCCGTAGGAAAGAGGAATTCCGGGGAACGTTTCGGCGCGTTTAAACGAGCGTGACTTCATGTCTTTTTGTTAAAGTGTCGATATCACAAGTCTTTTGCACGCAGAGAAAATCCCCTCTGAATATTAAAACAATAGAAATCCGCTAATGAGCAAAATGGTCCACTTTGGAAAGGAGAAGTTTGACCTGCTTATAACTCATTAGCAAATTCCTATTGTTTTAATATTCATGCGCAAATATTTCCGTTGCAAAGAGGATTTCCGAGGAACTTTTCCGCGCGTTTAAACAGGCGTGACTTCATGTCTATTTTGTTCAAGTGTCGATGTCACAAGTCTTTTGCCCGAAGAGAAAATCTCCTCTGAATATTCAAACAATAGAAATCCGCTAATGAGAAAAATGGTCCACTTTGGAAAGGAGCAGTTTGAGCTGCTTTTAACTCATTAACAAATTCCTATTGTTTTAATATTCATGCGCAAATATTTCCGTAAGAAAGAGGAATTCCGGGAAACGTTTCGGCACCTTGAAAGCGGCGTGACTTCTTGTCTATTTTGTGCAAGTGTCGATGTCACAAGTCTTTTGCCCGAAGAGAAAATCTCCTCTGAATATTCAAACAATAGAAATCCGCTAATGAGCAAAATGGTCCACTTTTGAAAGGAGCAGTTTGAGCTGCTTTTAACTCATTAACAAATTCCTATTGTTTTAATATTCATGCGCAAATATTTCCGTAGGAAAGAGGAATTCCGGGAAACGTTTCGGCACCTTGGAAGGGGCGTGACTTCTTGTCTATTTTGTGCAAGTGTCGATGTCACAAGTCTTTTGCCCGCAGAGAAAATCTCCTCTGAATATTCAAACAACAGAAATCCGCTAATGAGCAAAATAGTCCACTTTGGAAAGGAGCAGTTTGAGCTGCTTTTAACTCATTAACAAATTCCTATTGTTTTAATATTCATGCGCAAATATTTCCGTAGGAAAGAGGAATTCCGGGAAACGTTTCGGCACCTTGAAAGGGGCGTGACTTCTTGTCTATTTTGTGCAAGTGTCGATGTCACAAGTCTTTTGCCCGAAGAGAAAATCTCCTCTGAATATTCAAACAATAGAAATCCGCTAATGAGCAAAATGGTCCACTTTTGAAAGTAGCAGTTTGAGCTGCTTTTAACTCATTAACAAATTCATATTGTTTTAATATTCATGCACAAATATTTCCGTAGGAAAGAGGAATTCCGGGGAACTGTTCGGCCCGTTTAAACGGGCGTGACTTCATGTCCATTTTGTTAAAGTGTCGATATCACAAGTCTTTTGCACGCAGAGAAAATCCCCTCTGAATATTCAAACAATAGACATCCGCTAATGAGCAAAATGGTCCACTTTTGAAAGGAGCAGTTTGAGCTGCTTTTATCTCATTAACAAATTCCTATTGTTTTAATATTCATGCGCAAATATTTCCGTAGGAAAGAGGAATTCAGGGGAACGTTTCGGCACCTTGAAAGGGGCGTGACTTCATGTCTATTTTGTTCAAGTGTCGATGTCACAAGTCTTTTGCCCGAAGAGAAAATCTCCTCTGAATATTCAAACAATAGAAATCCGCTAATGAGAAAAATGGTCCACTTTGCAAAGGAGCAGTTTGAGCTGCTTTTAACTCATTAACAAATTCCTATTGTTTTAATATTCATGCGCAAATATTTCCGTAAGAAAGAGGAATTCCGGGAAACGTTTCGGCACCTTGAAAGCGGCGTGACTTCTTGTCTATTTTGTGCAAGTGTCGATGTCACAAGTCTTTTGCCCGAAGAGAAAATCTCCTCTGAATATTCAAACAATAGAAATCCGCTAATGAGCAAAATGGTCCACTTTTGAAAGGAGCAGTTTGAGCTGCTTTTAACTCATTAACAAATTCCTATTGTTTTAATATTCATGCGCAAATATTTCCGTAGGAAAGAGGAATTCCGGGAAACGTTACGGCACCTTGAAAGGGGCGTGACTTCTTGTCTATTTTGTTCAAGTGTCGATGTCACAAGTCTTTTGCCCGAAGAGAAAATCTCCTCTGAATATTCAAACAATAGAAATCCGCTAATGAGCAAAATGGTCCACTTTTGAAAGGAGCAGTTTGAGCTGCTTTTAACTCATTAACAAATTCCTATTGTTTTAATATTCATGCGCAAATATTTCCGTAGGAAAGAGGAATTCCGGGAAACTGTTCGGCCCGTTTAAACGGGCGTGACTTCATGTCTATTTTTTTAAAGTGTCGATATCACAAGTCGTTTGCACGCAGATAAAATCCCCTCTGAATATTCAAACAATAGAAATCCGCTAATGAGCAAAATTGTCCACTTTGGAAAGGAGCAGTTTGAGCTGCTTTTATCTCATTAACAAATTCCTATTGTTTTAATATTCATGCGCAAATATTTCCGTAGGAAAGAGGAATTCCGGGGAACGTTTCGGCACCTTGAAAGCGGCGTGACTTCTTGTCTATTCTGTGCAAGTGTCGATGTCACAAGTCTTTTGTTCGCAGAGAAAATCTCCTCTGAATATTCAAACAATAGAAATCCGCTAATGAGCAAAATGGTCCACTTTAGAAGGGAGCAGTTTGAGCTGCTTTTATCTCATTAACAAATTCCTATTGTTTTAATATTCATGCGCAAATATTTCCGTAGGAAAGAGGAATTCCGGGGAACGTTTCGGCACCTTGAAAGCGGCGTGACTTCTTGTCTATTTTGTTCAAGTGTCGATGTCACAAGTCTTTTGCCCGAAAAGAAAATCTCCTCTGAATATTCAAACAATAGAAATCCGCTAATGAGAAAAATGGTCCACTTTTGAAAGGAGCAGTTTGAGCTGCTTTTAACTCATTAACAAATTCCTATTGTTTTAATATTCATGCGCAAATATTTCCGTAGGAAAGAGGAATTCCGGGAAACGTTTCGGCACCTTGGAAAGGGCGTGACTTCTTGTCTATTTTGTGCAAGTGTCGATGTCACAAGTCTTTTGCCCGCAGAGAAAATCTCCTCTGAATATTCAAACAATAGAAATCCGCTAATGAGCAAAATGGTCCACTTTGGAAAGGAGCAGTTTGAGCTGCTTTTAACTCATTAACAAATTCCTATTGTTTTAATATTCATGCGCAAATATTTCCGTAGGAAAGAGGAATTCCGGGAAACGTTTCGGCACCTTGAAAGGGGCGTGACTTCTTGTCTATTTTGTGCAAGTGTCGATGTCACAAGTCTTTTGCCCGAAGAGAAAATCTCCTCTGAATATTCAAACAATAGAAATCCGCTAATGAGCAAAATGGTCCACTTTGAAAGGAGCAGTTTGAGCTGCTTTTAACTCATTAACAAATTCATATTGTTTTAATATTCATGCACAAATATTTCCGTAGGAAAGAGGAATTCCGGGGAACTGTTCGGCCCGTTTAAACGGACGTGACTTCATGTCTATTTTGTTAAAGTGTCGATATCACAAGTCTTTTGCACGCAGAGAAAATCCCCTCTGAATATTCAAACAATAGAAATCCGCTAATGAGCAAAATGGTCCACTTTGGAAAGGAGCAGTTTGAGCTGCTTTTATCTCATTAACAAATTCCTATTGTTTTAATATTCATGCGCAAATATTTCCGTAGGAAAAAGGAATTCCGGGAAACGTTTCGGCACCTTGAAAGCGGCGTGACTTCTTGTCTATTTTGTGCAAGTGTCGATGTCACAAGTCTTTTGCCCGAAGAGAAAATCCCCTCTGAATATTCAAACAATAGAAATCCGCTAATGAGAAAAATGGTCCACTTTGGAAAGGAGCAGTTTGAGCTGCTTTTAACTCATTAACAAATTCCTATTGTTTTAATATTCATGCGCAAATATTTCCGTAGGAAAGAGGAATTCCGGGGAACGTTTCGGCACCTTGAAAGGGGCGTGACTTCTTGTCTATTCTGTGCAAGTGTCGACGTCACAAGTCTTTTGCCCGCAGAGAAAATCTCCTCTGAATATTCAAACAATAGAAATCCGCTAATGAGCAAAATGGTCCACTTTGGAAAGGAGCAGTTTGAGCTGCTTTTATCTCATTAACAAATTCCTATTGTTTTAATATTCATGCGCAAATATTTCCGTAGGAAAGAGGAATTCCGGGGAACGTTTCGGCACCTTGAAAGGGGCGTGACTTCTTGTCTATTCTGTGCAAGTGTCGATGTCACAAGTCTTTTGCCCGCAGAGAAAATCTCCTCTGAATATTCAAACAATAGAAATCCGCTAATGAGCAAAATGGTCCACTTTTGAAAGGAGCAGTTTAAGCTGCTTTTAACTCATTAACAAATTCCTATTGTTTTAATATTCATGCGCAAATATTTCCGTAAGAAAGAGGAATTCCGGGGAACGTTTCGGCACCTTAAAAGGGGCGTGACTGCTTGTCTATTTTGTGCAAGTGTCGATGTCACAAGTCGTTTGCCCGAAGAGAAAATCTCCTCTTAATATTCAAACCATAGAAATCCGCTAATGAGCAAAATGGTCCACTTTGGAAAGGAGCAGTTTGAGCTGCTTTTAACTCATTAACAAATTCCTATTGTTTTAATATTCATGCGCAAATATTTCCGTAGGAAAGAGGAATTCCGGGGAACGTTTCGGCACCTTGAAAGGGGCGTGACTTCTTGTCTATTTTGTGCAAGTGTCGATGTCACAAGTCTTTTGCCCGAAGAGAAAATCTCCTCTGAATATTCAAACAATAGAAATCCGCTAATGAGCAAAATGGTCCACTTTTGAAAGGAGCAGTTTGAGCTGCTTTTAACTCATTAACAAATTCCTATTGTTTTAATATCCATGCGCAAATATTTCCGTAGGAAAGAGGAATTCCCGGGAACGTTTCGGCACCTTGAAAGGGGCGTGACTTCTTGTCTATTTTGTGCAAGTGTCGATGTCACAAGTCTTTTGCCCGCAGAGAAAATCTCCTCTGAATATTCAAACAATAGAAATCCGCTAATGAGCAAAATGGTCCACTTTTGAAAGGAGCAGTCTAAGCTGCTTTTAACTCATTAACAAATTCCTATTGTTTTAATATTCATGCGCAAATATTTCCGTAAGAAAGAGGAATTCCGGGGAACGTTTCGGCACCTTAAAAGGGGCGTGACTGCTTGTCTATTTTGTGCAAGTGTCGATGTCACAAGTCTTTTGCCCGAAGAGAAAATCTCCTCTGAATATTCAAACAATAGAAATCCGCTAATGAGCAAAATGGTCCACTTTGGAAAGGAGCAGTTTGAGCTGCTTTTAACTCATTAACAAATTCCTATTGTTTTAATATTCATGCGCAAATATTTCCGTAGGAAAGAGGAATTCCGGGAAACGTTTCGGCACCTTGAAAGCGGCGTGACTTCTTGTCTATTTTGTGCAAGTGTCGATGTCACAAGTCTTTTGCCCGAAGAGAAAATCTCCTCTGAATATTCAAACAATAGAAATCCGCTAATGAGCAAAATGGTCCACTTTTGAAAGGAGCAGTTTGAGCTGCTTTTAACTCATTAACAAATTCCTATTGTTTTAATATCCATGCGCAAATATTTCCGTAGGAAAGAGGAATTCCGGGGAACGTTTCGGCACCTTGAAAGGGGCGTGACTTCTTGTCTATTTTGTGCAAGTGTCGATGTCACAAGTCTTTTGCCCGAAGAGAAAATCTCCTCTGAATATTCAAACCATAGAAATCCGCTAATGAGCAAAATGGTCCACTTTGGAAAGGAGCAGTTTGAGCTGCTTTTAACTCATTAACAAATTCCTATTGTTTTAATATTCATGCGCAAATATTTCCGTAGGAAAGAGGAATTCCGGGGAACGTTTCGGCACCTTGAAAGGGGCGTGACTTCTTGTCTATTTTGTGCAAGTGTCGATGTCACAAGTCTTTTGCCCGAAGAGAAAATCTCCTCTGAATATTCAAACAATAGAAATCCGCTAATGAGCAAAATGGTCCACTTTTGAAAGGAGCAGTTTGAGCTGCTTTTAACTCATTAACAAATTCCTATTGTTTTAATATTCATGCGCAAATATTTCCGTAGGAAAGAGGAATTCCGGGAAACTGTTCGGCCCGTTTAAACGGGCGTGACTTCATGTCTATTTTGTTAAAGTGTCGATATCACAAGTCGTTTGCACGCAGATAAAATCCCCTCTGAATATTCAAACAATAGAAATCCGCTAATGAGCAAAATTGTCCACTTTGGAAAGGAGCAGTTTGAGCTGCTTTTATCTCATTAACAAATTCCTATTGTTTTAATATTCATGCGCAAATATTTCCGTAGGAAAGAGGAATTCCGGGGAACGTTTCGGCACCTTGAAAGCGGCGTGACTTCTTGTCTATTCTGTGCAAGTGTCGATGTCACAAGTCTTTTGCCCGCAGAGAAAATCTCCTCTGAATATTCAAACAATAGAAATCCGCTAATGAGCAAAATGGTCCACTTTGGAAAGGAGCAGTTTGAGCTGCTTTTAACTCATTAACAAATTCCTATTGTTTTAATATTCATGCGCAAATATTTCCGTAGGAAAGAGGAATTCCGGGAAACGTTTCGGCACCTTGAAAGCGGCGTGACTTCTTGTCTATTTTGTTCAAGTGTCGATGTCACAAGTCTTTTGCCCGAAGAGAAAATCTCCTCTGAATATTCAAACAATAGAAATCCGCTAATGAGAAAAATGGTCCACTTTTGAAAGGAGCAGTTTGAGCTGCTTTTAACTCATTAAGAAATTCCTATTGTTTTAATATTCATGCGCAAATATTTCCGTAAGAAAGAGGAATTCCGGGAAACGTTTCGGCACCTTGAAAGCGGCGTGACTTCTTGTCTATTTTGTGCAAGTGTCGATGTCACAAGTCTTTTGCCCGAAGAGAAAATCTCCTCTGAATATTCAAACAATAGAAATCCACTGATGCAATGCGTATTGTTGTAATGTTGATGAAAAAAAAATTAGTTAAAAAGAGGACTTCTCGGGAAATTCTGTGCGCGTTTTAAAAGGTGTGGCCTCGTCTCCAAGTTGTGTAAGTGTCAGGCACAAGTTTTTCACTCAAGCAAAATCCTGTCTCAATATTTTAGTAATAGTAAAATAGACCACGCAATACAAAACACCTCTTAAAAATAAATATCTCCAAAAGTTCACAATTTTGGAAACTGACAGGTGGGGATTCAGCCGGGGTTCAGGGATTAATTTATCGGTCGTCGCTCCGTTATCTTTGGTTTAATTTGATTAAAATGGCGAATATTTTGGAAATTTGTGGGAGCTTTGTATGGCGCGCAGTAAACATTGCCCACAAATTTTATTCATACTTTTTTACATTGGTGTTAGTACTTTTGAGATAAAAATTACAGGCTTTTATTCTAGATCAGGTCTCACATAATCATAACCAAAATTTTGTAGCATGCAGTTATTACACCATCAAATTATCGCAGAAAGATGAAACTTTTAAGTGCGTATAAAAACTCAGCTCGTTTGGATAAGTAATAGACCTTTCTACCGATACGGCAGCCATGTTGAATATTATTGTTTCAAATAGCTGTTATGGGATGCCCGGGCAGCCCATGATAGCTACTTGAAACAACAGAATTCAAAATAGCTGCTTCGATGGTGAACTGGGTGGTTTTGAGGCGACTTTGAAAATTGCCTCGAAAAAATGTAAAACGAGCTGGTCCAAAGAAATGTGATATTTGTTTATGGAATATAACGGTTGACATTCAGTGAAATGCAGGTCCAAAGTTTTCCTTTTCTCTTCTTAAGCAGACAGCCTCTCAACTTACATACATATATACAGACATATTTTATTTGTCCTGAAAGGGCTTCTCAGAATAAAGGAAAAACATACATACAAATGAATGAAATAAAAAACTATGTTAAATTAGTATAAATATTATATGTAAAAGACAGAGCAGGAAGAAGGAAAAAGGGTGGAAAAAAGATGTATATATTTAGAGAACAGGGAATGAACTGTTCAGCAAGTCATATACTTAGAGGCCATTACTTATCATCGCATGATGGTCATCTCATTTGTCTGATTCTCATGGTCAGATGGTCTGAGCTGACTCTAGAGTTTGGGCGAGCAATCTTGGACAAGCTTACAATCAGTCAAAGGAGTCTGTTTGTAGCGTCCATCATTTGGTTGTTATCAAGTGTTGTGTCCCAGATTGTATTTGAGTTGCAAACTGCTCTCGTATTTTTAGGATCCTATGCTGATATCCCTAGTAGCAGCAGGTATTCACACTATCCTCAACTCTCTTGCACTGACGCATGGACCTTCATTGCCACTTAAGTCTTTATGCAGCTCAATAGCAGCGATTCCAAGTAACATCAGAAGTCCAGCAAGCCCTCTCTGCCTTTTTGTGATGGTCACTTGAAAACAACTAGCACTGAGAGTATTTTTTATTTTACAGTGGGGAGTCCCTCGCGTGCATCCAACATTCTCTTCTTTGCCCTTTGGAAGGCATCTGTTTCAAAAAATAGAATTTAATATTTAAGTAGGATGAAAAGAGTTTAAAGTGTTTACTGGTATGTGATTAAAGGAGCTATGTCATGGCTTGTGCATTTTAAACAATTAAGCCTAAATTTTTCAAACTCATTATTTGTAATCCGTCACAATCTTCTCCATCCTTAACCGTCCTTGTTCCATTTTTGGTTTAGTATCACCATTTTGTGGCTTATCTTCCTCAGTAAACTGGGATTTGGAGATTTCCTTCATTTATAGGGGAATTTGGTTTGTCGCAAAAATGACTTAAAATATTGTGACAGAGCTCCTTTAATAAGCCACTTCACATATTAAGTATTTTGAAGATAATTGAATAAAATTATCGCATGCACTTTACATGAATTAAAATACCAATAAAATTTGTCAGTTCCTATGAGCTAAAAATACGTATGTTTGTAAGTTAACTTTAAAATTAATTACATAAATTCAAAGTACAATAAAATTGTCAATTCCTGTGGGCTAAAAATATGCTATATAAAATTGTAATGCTTTGTAAGGGATACATTGTGTTGTTTACTATGCATCTCATTTTTAACTCACCCATGACTTGTGCCAGTGAATCCAGAGCAGTCATCCCTCTAAATTGTAAGAACGAAAACAGACCAATCAACAAGCACTGTAAATGGCCTCTCATACATCTATATTACTTTGAAAAATGCTGACTTTTTATAATTGAAAAAAGCACGGGGATAGTCTCCTTCAGAGGCGTTATTAGGGTCATTATGCAAGGAGCGTTGTGTGACGACCGTAATAAAGGCTGCGAAGGAGACTGGTATACGGGGATAGTAAACTCTTGGAAGGCCTGTTTCGGTTGAAAAACAATGCGACGTGCAGCGGACTATTTTTAACGAGGTTCGAGATGTTTGGATAGCCGATGAAACACTGTCTCAAGTGTTTGATATATCTTCTCAATTGAAACAAAAAGTAAGGAGTAAACAGAGAAATAAAATCATCCAAATCTATGCTTATTAAGAATGGGTATCCAAACCTCCTTCACAGTTATGATTTTCTTTGTTTTAACTCTTATTAATAAGTTTGAGAAACAAGAGGTAAAGACTAGCATAGATGCATATTCGAAGCCACTTCAAGCTATTGAAACCAGAGATAAATGCCATGGTTGATTCTGAGTTATGCTGTGGACAGAGATAATGTCCTTTAAAGATTGGCACATATTTCATATAGCAAACCATATGATGACAGTCTATCATGCCATAATGACTGAATCTATCATGCAAGTACAGTCTCGCCAATTGAACTGAATTTTTTGAGGTCTCCTCACCACTTATTTCTCTTTTCTCTTTTTCTTTTTCTTTAATTGATTGTAAATATGCGGTGAATAAACATTGATTGACTGATTTGATAATGAAACTCTCCACAGCAGTTTGCACACATGTAACCATTTATTCTAAAGGAGATAAGTGACCTACCCTAGTCTGTCCAATACAGTTCTTGTCCGACGGGTTTTCTTTGTTTTTGAATCCATAAAAGCCCTTATAATAAATGAAAATCGCAAGATATATGGGTTATTGGCCAAGTGTGAGCCAAGTTGTTTTTTTTTTACTTTTAGGACCATAAACACACAAAAAAAACAAGGCCAACATCTTGTCATCTTGACCAAACAAGCTTAGTCAATAAAGGATTTATTGTATGGTTTGAAGGACGCCAAACACAGAAAATGATTTACGTGAGATCACTGGCCTTCCAGGCAGTCAAAATGGCTCCATCTCGACTGCTCAGGTAGCCAATCACAGGATGTGATTTGCTTCATCTTCACTGGTCACAGAGCCAGTCATATAATAACAACAAAGCATCCGGCACACGTGCAAAACATTGAAGTGATATGTACAGCTGACGTAGTTCCCTCATATCACCAGTGATATGTACAGCTGACGTAGTTCCCTCATATCACCAGTGATATGTACAGCTGACATAGTTCCCTCATATCACCAGTGATATGTACAGCTGACGTAGTTCCCTCATATCACCAGTGATATCTACAGCTGACGTAGTTCCCTCATATCACCAGTGACATTCATTAAGGTTTTGGTCTTTCATTGATGTCTTTCCAGAGCCCTTGAACAGTTCAATATACTTTGAATGTTATTGGCAGATTTGTATCCAGTAATGTAGTATACAATTAAAATATAAAGTCTAAGTGGGATTAGTAGAAACTCATCTGTGTTCTATTGGAAATCCTTTAATCTGATTGGTTCCATGACTGTTTTCTATTCGGCGATAGAAAACGATCGCGCGCTTTGCTCTTCGAAGGCAAGATTTTTCTTGATTTTTGGCTTAAAAATACATAAACTGTTAGCTTTTGGAATGCAATCCTTTAAATAGTCTATAGAGTTTATACTAAAACAATTAATTAGACTACTCACCCTCGTTTTCTATGAGTGATAGTCAACTTGTTTGCGCCTCGTTGACTATTCGATCATAGAAAACTTGGGCTCGTAGTCTAATTGTTAATTAGAATATATTTAATACATACTGACACTGTTGCATAATATGAAACTTTACAGTGACACTCCCAGAAGCAGCTGTCCTGAAGAAATATTTGCTCAAAACCTTTTCCTGTCATCAAAGATAAACATGCATATTTTTTTTAAAAGAAGGAAAATGTGACTTTATCACTGCTAACCAAAGCTTCCATTAAATGACATGAATCAGAAATCTTAAGGATAGTCAAATAAAAATACTGGTATATCATGATTGTGGCAAATGTAGTCAGGTATGTTATGTAACCTGTGCTTGGCCATTTAGTTTACTGTTCAAGTAAATTACAAATTTGGCCAGATTTCAGGGGTACGCAGTCAGACACCATTAATTGTTTCAAGTCAGCTTAATAATTCCCTTCCTGCTAACCAATTAGGTGCAAGCTTTTGCCATGTCATCAAATTACACTGACATGCCAACTCATTCCCAGGACCTTGTGTGAATCTTGTGCTTGCCTGAGAGAGAAGAATCCCCTCTCCATAGGACTATTTAAGGATGAACACAATGAAACTCGATAAGGCCCAAACTTGAAAAATGATACTCTATTCAAGGGAGAAAGAAAAGCTAAGAATGGCATGAAAGGAAATGTTTTTCTCATGTTCACTTATAAGTGAGGTTCTCATCCATTAATTCTGTAAATTGCTGATAATAATATCTATAGGAACAGCTCTTACATCAGCAATGACAGGCCTTTGAGGATATGTAGGATCCTCCAGTTCTGGTGATCCACCAATGAAGAACCGTCTCATCTCAGCAGCTGTGCCATTTCCTATCGGTCTCCAAGTGTTAACCTCCACAGTGTAACTACCTGGTAGATTTTGAAAATAAAAAAGAATTTACGCATTGTGATATAACCACAATGACCAAATGGCAGTTACTGTTTGTTCAGCCACTTTATCTTTGTGCTATGCCAACATTTCTATCATGGCCCTTCATAATGTAAGAGTGAAATTTTCTAAAGTCTGTCACGAACTGACTTCTAGTGACAGGTTGTCGCAATCCGTCATGATCTTGTGGATCCACCAACATTCCTACCACACTCATAATGTATGACATCTGTCCCTGGGTCTCCAGGATGAACGCAAGAGTGAAATTTTCCTAAGTCTTGTGCAACATGACTTCAGGTAACAGATCACCTTGAGCAAGGCACTGGCAAAATAATACAAGTCTCTCTAATAACTCTAACTAAATGTCAGAGCAATTTTTCACTTACTCTCGTAGGTGCTTTGGTTTTGCATTACAACGCTTAGTGATTGGCTAAAAGTTTGTGTCCCTTTTGTAACCAAACAGAAGTAGAATCGAAAGCAGCATAACTTAACGCCCATGTTTCCCCCACAATAATGATAATATATGCATAATCTTACACAAGCTTTATTGGGTATGGTAATCACACATAATCTTCTCACCAGCTTTATTGGGTATAGTAATGTATGCATAACCCTCTGTCCTGAATCTTTCCCAACTGTCTAGTGACAACACTTCAAGAAACAGTGTGGGCCAATGAATGAAATCATCTGAAATGAAAATAGACATCTGGCCTTTAACTAATAACATCTTCCAGCACAGTCTGAATACAGATCCAAAACTGTAACTTACCAGAATCCTCATCATCTTGGTAAACTAATGAGAAGTCAAAAGGAAAGCTGAAATGGGCAACATAGTCCTACAATGGGAACAAAGTTAGAGCACTGTTAAAATTATAATGGAATGTAGGTTTTTACGAGGTTCCAAAACAATTTGACTATCACTTGAATTGTGTAGTTTCATAAAATAACCATATCAACCCCATGGAAGAGATTTTTCTAAGGACACCTGCCTAACCCACCCCCACTCCCCTTGGAAATTCCAAACAACCTTGATACATAGCTAAATCCTTTTTTGGTCTTCAAAAATCCTAAACCCCCATGCCAGGAACTTCCAATCCCTTCTGTGGACCTAGAGTATGGAGCGAGAAATTTTCTGGAACTACACATCGTGATGCTCACTGTTAGTCAATTTAGTAATGGAATGTCGATAAACTTCAGTTAACTGATGCTGAGTGTCTCAACTGGGAATGCATTTGGCTTTAAGACTAACAACAACCTAATAACTTTGTTGGATAACAAGGTTTTCAGGAGATCTGTGATCAACATCAAGTGTGTCAGTGTTTGATGTGGTACACAGTCTTGCATTGCAGTTACCTCTCCTTCCAGCTTTGTTGCACAGGTCTGTGTGACGCCTGACAAGACTGGATCATCAGTAGGCCTCCATTCTGTAACATAATTAACAAAAGGCAGAACTGTATTCATGAATCCACAAGAAAATGCACAAATTAAAACTAGTCTGACTAGTGACTCCATCAGTGCCGCATGTCATGCTAGTGTACATCCTCCCCCCCCCCCCCCCCCGCAACATCACCTTGTTAAAAAAAATAAACATAACTCCTCACAAACGTTTTTTTTATTTACTTGTTTGCCGCACATAAAAGATTTAGAGTACATTTTAAGTTATATAAGGTAAGTGGTAAAAGTAACAAGGATACCCAAAAGAAGCTAAAAAGCTTATAAATCAACAACTATAATAAAAATTATTTTGTTTCACAGTCAAGACTTCCAGACTAGCACTATCAGTTTACTTATAAGAACTTACTTACTTTGAGGCAAGTCCAGAAAATAGTGCACATACAGGCCATCATAGTCAAACCCTTTAGCAGACACTGTAAAGAGAAAATATCATACATATATTACTGCACGCCAAAAAGAAATACTGTATATTCTATGATTAAATCACAAAGTATGCATTGAATCTCCACATTCAAAACTGAGATCTGTTATTTGAGTACCAAATCATGCATAAGGCCTCAACTCAGGGGTTTCAAAATGTTATAATAATAATAATAATAATAATAATAATAATAATAATAATAATAATAATAATAATAATAATAATAATAATAATAATAATAATACCACAATATTTAGACAGGATGGCCATATCAGCCTCAGCTCATTTTCATGTGGTTCCTCTATCCAGGTCGAATTGGAATTTAGAAATGTCAGTTTTTGAGAGGGAGGAAAACTGGAGAAGCCAGAGAAAAACACTTGAAGTGAGGAGAGAACCAACAACAAACTCAACCCACATATGGCACCAGGCCGGAATCGAACATCGAACCCGGGCGACACAGGCGAGAGGTGAGCACTCTTGCACTGTGCCATCCTCGCTCCTATAAAGTATACGTCATACACTGGAAAGGTTGGCAGCTATTTTAAGTGAGACTGTTTGAGGCAAGCTGATTGCCATGACCAGAGTAACTGGCCAAATGTGATCAAGTAAACAGCAGAACTCCAGTGATCGCTGGCTTGTTTTGGAAACCCTGTGTACAGATTTTAAATTGAAAGAACATAGTTACCTATTTCTCCAAATATATTCATCCTTAAAACTCCAGGTTCTGGCTGCGAAAAGTGAACAACAGTTGAACATGTTTTTAAAACTAAGCATTTCTTTTAGTCGAGTTGCAACTTTCACAAGGTCTCAGATCAATGGCTTGCTACACTTCAAGAAAAATAGTTTGCCTATTAACTGCTCTAACTGCCTTCTGATATCAACTGAACTTACCATAGGATCAAAGCCAGGTCCAACTTGTGAAGCAAGATACAAAGCATGTCTATTATACAGCTGAAGAAAAATGTATAAAAATTAATCAAATCGACTCAACCTTCACGACAATACTTACAAGCATTGCAGAGTAGTCCTACCTCAGTAAAACTCTTAAATTCTTGTTCTCTTTGATCACTGAAATTAAACCATAATGATTCTATTTAAAGGTGCAGTATCATGCTATTTTTAGTAACACAGTGAAAATCCAAGGGACGCTTTTTGGTGAATAGAAGCTACATGGTAATGATAAACAATCCTTTGAAAGACTATCATAACATATAGAAACTGTTTTTAGATGTTTTTACCAAGTATTTTCATTGACGAGGCATTAGAAGTTTCAATTTAGCTAATTCTGACCACAAATTGTGATAAACTCTGTGATACTTCCCCTCTAAGTCTGTCATCTTACAGTAAAACAACATAACAAATAAAAGAAATGGGAATTAGCAGTGGCTTTTCCACAGAATGGTTCTTCACCTACTGTCTCCAGATTGACTTGAGAGAACACTGGAGAACCCACAAAACCCTCAGAGCAAGTGAGAACTGAACCCACATGATGCTGAGTATGGGAATCAAATCCCTTGACTGTCACTGATGACTCAACTGTTAGCAACAAATGGACAGCGGAAGGAGAATGAGCAATGTTTTATTCTCAATGCTGTATGCAAGTTAAATTCGTTAATTGTAATGTTTTTAATTTATACCTTGTCATCTGCGGTGAACAGTGCTCAATGGTATATTCATAAACCTCTGAAAGAGAGAAATTTTATTTTCACAAGTCAAAAAAAAGAAACGTTACATTACTAGACATGCTTAAATAAATTTTTGGGGCAACGTGACAGAATACTGAGGAGTAACCTGTGACGAACTAGCATCCCACCCACGGGGAATAGAAATACTCCTAGCTGCTTCATGCTACAGAAACCGGAGTTAAGAGTCAGCAGCTATGAGCCACTTTGGCTTACAAGGCTTTACTCTTTTTCTAGACACGCTGAAGAAAGACTGAGGGCTAATTAGCAAAGACATATTAAATAAATAGGTTGGCTATCAAGTGACAGAAACAAATTTACAACGCTGTGTGTCTCACTATTGCCATCTAGGAATGGTTTTGATTAGTTTTACAACTTCTGTTGAATTCTGTTGTATATATTGGCCAGTCAAAATGCACCAACCTTTGTTTACGAGTTGGTAGGTAGGTTAAGTTTTCATACGAGCCCATCAGGGCTGGAGCTTATCCTGGTTTCTGTAGAATGAAGTGACTAGGAGAATTTCTACTCCCTCCATGGATGGGGGAGGGGGGGTAGAAATACTGGGTTACCCCCCAGCATTAAATTTGCCACTACACATTTATACCTGAGCAATAAGAGGCACTTGCCCATGGCCAAGAACACAACACAGTGCGCCGGTCAGGGCTTGAACTCGGACCGTCCGATCCACCTGATCCAGAGTCCAACCATTAGGCCATCCCACAGGTTGAGACATGTGAAATTCCAACAAGATGGATTGGGGAATTTCACAATAAAAAAAACTGTGTATATAGCACTCAACAGTAGCATTACTAAGCACAGCAGTTTATCATAAGTGTTCGGACGTTGTTATCTGATACTTAAAGCAGGTTTTTACATAATATTGTACTGTAGAGTTCATACCTCTCAGCTCATTAGACGTCTCTATACGATATGGTGGCCTTTCTCCATTAAAGTCAGGTTTGACAAATATTTGACCATTAGCATCAATCTATCAATTAAACAAAAATAAACAAACAGTTAACATCAACGATCAGATGACCAGTAGCTTGCTAAAACACTTCACAAGAAAATTAAGAGTAGTGTTAATCGATGTTTCAACATATCTAACGTCATTATCAAGAGTGAGTTGTTGAGTTTCAAAGTTGTTAAAGAGATGAAACTTGAAGATCAATTAGATGGTATTTCAAGAAATTCCAGTATGCTTTGAAACTCAATGAACTCTCAGTTTTGATAATGATGTTAGATTCACTGAATTGCCAATTACCACTACTCTTAATTTTTAACTCAGAAAATGGCACTCCCTTATATGAGCTATACAGGGACGTGCCGCTGAATAGGGTACCAGTATGGTTATTGACTTCTCAGTCCTGAACAGGGTATATAATTTCACGCGTCAGTCTGTCCTAATGAGGGTCTGAGTGAAATCCAAAACATTAATCACTATTTATTTGGCCAGTCACCAGTCAACATTAGATCATTTTTAGGACTAGATACTAGCGCTATACTATAAAAAAACGTTTTCCTTTGACCTAAACAGGATGGGTGTTCAAACCTCCAACAGCATCCCTATACCCCTAGCTGGGAGCTTGAGCAGTCAGTCATTCTGTTCTAATGGCTGTTAAATGGCTAGCTAGCTGTAACGGAACTTTTTCTTGTGCTAAGTCACTTTTGTTGTTAAATAATGATACTCCAAATGAAAATGGATAAATGTCAACTCAGTTCAGTGGCAAAACTTTGCACTCTTTCACATTTCATTTTCCAAGTTCAATGGCTCAAAGCAACTTTGATTATTCTAATATTAACGTCAAGGCCTTCAATAATGATACACTTCAAATAAAGGAGAGCAAAGGCTTCATGGGTGACATGTTATAAGGAAGGAAAACTTTTGCTTCCTTGCAAATAGTGTGATTGTATAGTTTTCCATTGAAAGCAATGAGAGCGTAGGTATTTCCTAGAGGTGTCAGATTTTCCAGGTTCTCAGCTGTATGATAAACAATGCAGTCAAATTTTTACCTTGACAGAGAATAAAACATACTCATCATCCTCATTATTTTCAGTTCTGAAAAAAAAAGTGTTTGCCAAATGCGTTTATTAACTTCTCATATTCGGTACCTAGTAAGGCAGTTTTACTTCAACCGGGAAATAATTATTAATAAACAACTACAATAGATACCACAGTGACTGGACACTAATTCCATTGTTTTCTTTTGTTTAGCTTTGAAGCTTTGACTATTTTAGACTAATAATATTGTTAGAGGTTTCATGGTTTGAAGAAAATCTCTCTGGTACAATATATTTTCTTAGCTTACATGTAGTTCCTAATGTCCACAAGTAGTTTCAGAAAGTAATTCACCTTATCAAAAGTTATTATCCAAAATCTGTTCACATTGATAGATGGTTGG
The DNA here is from genome assembly GCA_947652115.1 of Blastomussa wellsi. NCBI lineage: Eukaryota > Metazoa > Cnidaria > Anthozoa > Scleractinia > Plerogyridae > Blastomussa > Blastomussa wellsi. The sequence goes on along the minus strand of OX393569.1, from coordinate 2,914,096 downwards.
GGGAATCCCCTTATTTCAGTGGTTTAGCAAATAATTTTTGACGTTGAGCATCACAAGTAGTCAAGTTACATACTCCATTATTTTCATTTTCAGAACTTATGAGGCTAAACTTAAAACTAAACAAAACGCTCTTAATTGCTTAAAAAGTTAATTATTACCAACTTTCGCTCAAAAAACACCCATCATGAAGTTGAAAAAGCTGTGAACAGGTATATACATTAATTGAGAACTGCGTGTTGGACACTGCATGACTCTAAAGACGCCTATGATATTATCTTTCAGGAATGTTACAATCTCGACAAACAGTCCGTAAGTGCCGACGTGATGATGCTTTTCAAAACACTAAATATTAAAATATTTAGTTTGACAGAATAAAAACTCAGTTATTACTGCCAAATGCTGGAATTACCTGATGGCGATCAGAAATTAATTTGACAATAAAATCTCGCGAAATAAAAGACCAATAGAATTATCTGACCTTGTTCTGCAAGGTAGACACATTCCTTCAATTATGTTATATCTTTATTTATCAAAGTTGACTCCATTCAAAACTCAAATGTTGATTTCATTATGTCTGGCTTCACGTGACAGGCACGTGAGTATTTGAAAAAATTCTTTAATTTGCATAAAGTGAAAACTTGCAAGTATCTATTTTTACTGTATAAATAAACACATAGCTCCCGCTGAATGACACATGAAAAGTCATTTCACTCTAAAGCTGAAGAGGGAAAAAATCTGGCAACCACCTGACCCCAAACTCACATGGCCAAATCAAATATCACTCACTTTCCCTCCGGGGAGAGATCTGCCATAACATGCATGGTCTTGTAAGGAATGTTTATAACGTGAGCAGTTGTCTTGCTGGTCTCAGTCTCATGGATAACAACAGGATTGGCACGGGAGGTGAAACCTCCAGGCCGATTCCTGAAAAATTAATTTCTGCAAGTCATGAGAGGAAATCAAAACACTACACAAATGATGATGATGATGATGATGATGAGGAGGAGGAGGATGAGCTTGAGGATCAGGATGATGATGATGCCGATGATGTTGATGATAATGATGACGATGATAGTGCTATATGCACCATGATGCCAATGCCAATGGAGAAAGTTGATTCAATTTTGACATCTTTTTTGAAACTTTTTGCTGGCTTCTATTTGAACTGGCCAATCAAAACATGGGAACTATCAAGGGCCGCAGAGAAGTTAATAAATTTGTCAAATTCACCATTTCTTCTAATGGCAATTTCACAAGTGTCAACCTGAGAATGGATAGCAAGTTGTTACAAGTTTAATTGGCCATAGGACAACAGAAGTTGTCAGGAAGATGTCAGAACCTGATAAAAAACATTCTTAGGTGAGAATGGCAATGTCAATAGCAATGCAAAGGAAAGAAGACTAATATGATGAAGGATTGGAAAAAATAAGTTTGTTGTAAATTTATTCAACGCTTCCTAAATTATCTTAACCAACCTTCGATCAACTTTAGTTCCAATATTTCTCCTTCTTACACTTGTCATGTTTTTCGCCAGGAAGCCTGGCACTTCGGCTGGGCAAGTTGTAAGGGTTGTTGTTTCCTGTTGTCAATAGTAAGGGAAAGTAAACACAAATTGCACATATAATTTTTTATTATCCAGTGTTCCAGCTTAGTTTTAAAGGTAAGGTAACAACAAGGAATTCTAACAAGTCAAATTCACACTGCCACACCAAATCACAAGAAGATTTTTTAATTATTAATTTGTCTGGTCAGGTGTCTGGCCTTGTTGGGTTTTTGACCAAAGACCACTCGCTTAAGGACGTTAACGCTAATTGTTTATGCGCATTGTTACTGCGCACACAATTGGCGTTGCAATGTTACACCATGTCATCCATTGAGCATGCACGCTGAGTAAAAACATAGGGCCAAAAGCCATTGCGTTAGCTTTGCTTGGAGTTTACTCTTTTAAATGGTCGGTGACCCCTACT
>OX393569.1:2889629-2907129 GCA_947652115.1 Blastomussa wellsi | reverse complement strand
AACTGTCAAGCTATGAACTACATAATTTCTTTTTTTATATTCCCCAAACCTCTGTATTTAGCAGATAGATCATTATTTTGCATCCTTGATTCTGACTGCATTGTTGAATTACAAGAGAACTGCAAGATTTTAATTGAAGACATCTGGGGTGCTTGCCACTTACACAAACCAATATTTCATAACCGAGTTTCACTTAACACAAAAAGGAAATGGCTTGTGAAAATTTGTCCATTTTCACTGAAAAGATTGAACAGAATACAAGGTCTACTACCACACCCAGTGGCCCAAAATTTGCAAAATGTTCCAAACAGAATGATTTGAACCATTTATTTTCCAAGAGTGATTTTCGGTTCTCCATGTTAATGGTAAGCAACCCAGATCTGTTTCTCCTGGCGAGTCTGTGTCACAGTCTACATTACTGTCAAACTCAGAAAAACATATCAGCTGATATCACCTGACATTTCTGGTGTTCAATATTCTTGATTTCAGAGTAAAGGTGGTGGCAAACGACACATTGTCACGGAAACAGTTTTTGCAACACAAATGTTTCTGAATAAAATCAGAAACATTTTTTGTGTCCACAACAATGTTGTGTGTGTGGGCAAACAGGGAAACATTTGTGTTGACAAAAATGTGTCCGCAACAAGTGTCCTAATTTGCCACCGCATTTAGTGATATGCAAACAAACTTCACAACAACAAACTAATTACCATTGGTGTTTGCAGTTTGGTTCTCACACCAGATTAGCTATATTATTGTAACGCAATAACATTCCATAAATATTTCTGATGTTCCTGGTTCTTTGTTTCACAGTAAGTGCTTATTGTTTGAAATTGTTTTACAGGTCAAAAGAAATCACTCTAGTGACTCAACTTTACACTAGTGTATCATTTAAAGGAAAAAAGGCAAAGGAAATTCATGTAAATTATACTCTGAAGAGGTCAAAACAATGACAGCAAATATCATATATGAAATCCAAATGCAGATTTTAAGCTTTCAAGTGCATAATAACGGTTTCTACTAAAAGGTTGGGCCCCATGCCAAGGCACACCAAGAAGCAATAACATAAAATATTGCACCCTTCCAAAGAGTATACATGTGGATGTTGCACAAAACAATTCCCTATAGAAATTTAGTTAATTTTAAACTGTCTAATAACTTTTTGGCTGCTTTCACCCTGTCGATAAAGAATAAACTGCACACTGAAATATTGAAATACATACAACTTAACTATTCTAACTCATGGTGCATATGTTTACAACTTTTATAACTATTATGCATGTTAATTAGCTTATTATATAAGCTAACAATACCGTACCCAGCCAAGAATATAATTGCTCAATAATGTCAACACTTGTGTTCAATTAATTTCTAATTCTAATATCACTGTTATTAAGCATTTCAGCAATGACAATAATACTAAATGTGTGCTGGTCTATAAACCAAGTGACAATGGGAATGTCCCAATGAATAATAAACACTCTTTCACATCAAGGAGCAGAAGTAAGAATTTCCATGCACTCAGGGCCAACATTGAAAGAAGTCTTGTGATCCAACGAGACATGACATGGCAAGTGCAAGTCCAAACCAATCTTCTCCAAAACTTTCTTCAACATGGGCCTAAAGAGAGAAATAAATAAAAAGCACAGCATTAACCTCTGAACATTCCCTTGAGTTACAGCACCTAAATTTCCATTGCAAATGACAAGAACAAAGAAAATCATTGTCTTAAAGGACTGGTAAATTGCCACAAAAGAGAAAAGATCTTTGCCTTACCAACAGCTGTAAGAAATAGTGTAGTACTTGAGAGGTTTATTAAATCCATTGAAAGTGGAGGCTGCTGAACATGTGTAGGCTCCCATGTTTCTAAAGTACAGCCACTCTCCAACATCAACCTAATATTGTGAAAAACAACAGTGAAAAATGTAGCCTATTTTCATCAGCATGGCTGCTGTGAGAATGAATGCGCTGGTGAATATATTTTGAATGCAGTGAATAGACCTTATTCACTTGGGCGATTTGTTTTCCCAGACCATGTGCTATTCTCTACAGAATCATTGTTTTATCCATCTAAAAATAATTCATACATTTAAACTGACTATTTTAAAATTTGAATGCAAAAATTCTCTAGAGTATCATCAAATGATCTGAAATGGAGCAGCAAACCATGCAAGCAAACAAGGTCTATTATCACTTGATTTATTTTTTCCCTCCTTTTTATTAGCCCAGACCCTGCCATGTGACCTACAAATAACTGCCTGTGAATACTGGTCTGCTCATGCGCATTAGAATCCCACAGTGATTTTGCTACGAATAATAATCTGCTCATGCAAAGTTGGTCCAATTCCAGGAAAAATGGCAGCTTGTTTTCCAGAGTCAACGTTGCAGGAGAACTTGCCTAGCAGACTTGAAAAAACTGCAGGAATATAACCCAGGAAATAAAAATATTCCCCTCCGGCATTGTCTGAAAGAAGGAGAAATGGTTAAAGACTAGCTCTTATTATTGAATGTGAAGTCATGGTTTTGTCCATACTACTTTATCAAGAAAGCAGGCAGTCAAAGTTTTCTTAAGGTAATTGTGAAAAACTAAAACAAATAAATTTATCGAATGATTAAACAATTATTGAACTCGGTTTTTGTAAAATAATTTGTCAGTCTCTCACACTGACAAATAACAATATTTTACTTAACCTCGTCCAATAATTGTCAATCGTTTGAAATAAAAAGGTCGAATCTGAAATAAAGAAAATACCTTGGGTAACAGAACATTCTTGGTGATACAGTCAAGGGAATCACAGGTTGGACCCCAGATGCTGGATGGGAATTTCTCTGCCTTCTCGTCAGTATTGAACACTTCCGGATTCACGGTTGCATGGTCAAAGACCAGGCAGTTAAAGGAGCCATACACTCCATCATTGACATAATACATGTAACCCTGGCAAAACAAAAATATTAATTATTAATGTATTAAAATCAGAGCATACAGCCACATGTCTACATCCTTCCTAATATCTATGAACTAATTCATACGTCAAGCGTGTTCTTCCAGCCTGACACTCACCAGCTCTTCAGCTCTTTTGTATCCAGCTGCTTCAGCAGACTCGTCATTTTGTTTAAGCTGACTCCCCTTCACTGTGCGGCAAGCAACAACATTTACAACAAGAGTAAAGGCAGAGGCAGAATAGAATCGTCCTGGTTCAGCTATGATGCGCACACCTGAGCTAACTGGAAAGTGTTCCTCCAATAGTGGGTTCAAGATGGCACAAACCTGCAATGTAAAGCAAAAAGGTTCTTGTGATTTAAGGTAGATTATCTGTTAACAGAAACCTCTGTCAGTATAAATACAAATCTATCTTTGAAAATGTATATTTTTATTACATGAACTGCAGTGCTTTAAAAGCATTTCCGCCCCTGCGATAACAGTAATTGGACAGACATGAAATTAAGGAAATTTTATGTGTGATGATATCAATCGCTTCAAATTTGACATCATGTTCAACCCTTTTACATCTTTGGGTCTTCCACAGAAATCTTGGCAAACATAGGAAATCTTCAGTAATCTTCAGGAATTTTTGGAAAATGTTCAGAAATGTGCGTGCGACCTTCGAACAACATTTGGAGAATCTTCAGAAAATATTGTCAAAAACTTTGTCATTAACATATTTATAAAATAAACAATACATGGTTGCTTAGATATGAAATTCTCTATTCTTGTGTTCAACTCGATATCTCAACATAGAGTAGAACACCCGAAGAGAAACTTCATATCTCAACACACACATGTATTGTTCTATACATATTAAACACACCTGTTGAAACAGTTTAATTAAAGTTCTAATAAACTTTCTTTTGGCCTTTTCAACTTACCTCTTCAAAGGTAATAGCAGCATCTGGTGCTCCAGGAAAGCCACCACCAATGTCCAACAGGGTGAAATTATATCCTATTTGAACCTGAATTGTAAATATAGGAACATTCGTGTTATAAACTTACAAATTGAACTGAACATTTTTAGAAGAGGAGTCAAACAAATTTGGTGTCATCTTTGGGAGGCGCGGTGGCCTAATGCTTAGTGCACTGGACTCTGATTCAAACAGCCTGGGTTCAGGCCCTGGCCGGGGTCACTGTTATGTTCTTAGGCAAGACACTCAACTCTTACCATGCCTCTCTTCACCTAGGTGTATAAATGGGTACTGGCAAACTTAATGCGGGAGGGTAACCCTGTGATGGACTAGCATCCCATCCAGGCAGTGTAGAAATATTCCTAGCTGCTTCATGCTACATAAACCGGAGTTAAGCGTTAGCATTCTCGTCCCCATAACCCTTTTCGTTTCTCTTAGCCGGCAGGGCCTTGGCACGAAAAACGAAGGGCTCTGGGGACATACGATTTAAAAAAAATTGAATTTTCTTTATTGGCTGTTGAGAACAAAGAAATCTTAAACGGAAGTGAAAATGTTCGCCGGCCGCCTTATTACAACACACAACATGTAGAACCATCACTGCTATATACATGAAGTCCGGAAGTCCTAAAATCTCAGACTTGAAATTGTATGTCTCCACAGCCCTTCGTTTTTCGTGCCAAGGCCCTGCTGGCTAAGGGAAACGAAAAGGGCTATGGGGACGAGAATGAAGCGTTAGCAGCTATGAGGCAGTTTGGCTTGAAAAGGCTTTACTACTTCCCTGCATCGCATCAGTAGTATCGCAACAGACAATGTAAATTCACTTACCCCAAGGTCAAACACACTTCGAGCAGCTGAGACAGCAGTTCCAAATGCACTTGCATCATAACATCCACTGCCAACATGAAAACTAAACAGAAAAGAGCAACTTCAAATCCACAGAAGTAGTACGGGATGCACTAAAATTATTGAAAAATTGAAGAATTGGCTCAGGGAGTACACAACACGCTCATCATCACATGTCCAGTGAACACACTAAGAGAGGGCAAGTTGTTATCATCATAGCCATCACCAACACCATAAATAAATAAAAACTTTTTTTAATAAATTTTATTACAATACATACATCACATAACTTATATACTTACTAACATTTACAGTTACTTACAAACACTACCTACTTAACATTTACACTTGCAGTTACTTACAATCACTACTTACTTCACATTTCTTCTTTTTTTTCAAAATTATGTTACAACAATACAAAGAAATTGAATTACAACAAAAGAAAAATATATTCACATTTATAAATCAGGAAATTAGCATAAAAAACAGTTGTGCAATTAATGTTTTTTATATATAAAATATAAAAACTTGCAAATCAAACTTTACCTCACTCCAATCACATTCAACATCAGATCATGGGCAACCTTCAGGAGGTGACGACATTGTTTCAGGGGTGCTCCATACTTGATTCCAAGCTGTTCAAAACAAAAATGTAATTACTTCACCTTGTTCATTATGGTGACAATAAAGGGCAGGGACAAAAGTCGGACTGGATTAACTCAGATTGCCGATTTGATTAGAATAGCAACAATTGTTGAATTCCTTGTTCTTGAATAGCTGTTATTCCTATTGAAAACAGTGATCCAGTCAAACTTTTGATATCCTTGTGACAACATTCTGTTGGTTTCTGCTGAAACTAGCCAATCAAAGTACAAGAAGTGAGGAACGCAGACTTGAAAGCAAACATGAAACTTGGCCACTCCACCTCATGGTTCTTGCAGTCTGTTTGGCCGGAATAGCTGCCCTTACAACTTCAACAATCAAGACGCACAAACCTGGCAGAGTGATTTGGAATCATCAGTTCGGATACGCAGCAGCAACCTAGAAACATGAATCAACAAAGTGTTGCATTACCTTTAAAAACTTTGCTATAATAACACAAAGACCTTTTTATCTCGTTTATATTGCAGTTACCTAGCACCAGGGTACAGCTCTTTGATCTTGTGCAGTTCCATCTCATTGTCAAAAGTCATTAAAGAAATTCCGTGTTTTGCAGAGAACCTAAAACAACAAGAATTACAACTCATAGTTAGCAATATTATAGAGTGATTCACATTCAAGTTAAGTAACCCCAACTAACCTTATATGGGAGGCTTGTTTGCAGGGATTGGCATACACAATTTTTGAGGGTGGAACACCCATGCCCAACATGGTCAGCATTTCAGTCTGCAAAAGTAATAAAATAAGTTAGCCCTGCACCATTAACTGCCCAGAAAAAATGTCCTCTAGCAGTCAGAGCAGGTCAGAAAAAAGGCCTCCTACCTTGCTTGCACAATCAAATCCAATTCCCAATCCTGTCAGCATCTTTAAGACTACTGGATCATTGTTGCACTTCATTGCTGCAGAATGGAAGAAAAAATGTCTTAGTAACCCTGTCTTTGACCAGCTCAAAGAAACCTTAATGCAGACAGTTAAAGAGGAATTGTCACATATTATCAAGCTACAGTGTTATGGTATATTTACAGCATCTCTTGCAAAAGATAAACCCCATCTGGCTGTTAAAGTTGACCAAAGGTTTTTACTGAGAATCAACTTAACACCAGCATTTAGCCAAGCAGAATTCCTAAAAACAACTTTGTTGGTATTTGGGTAAAACTTACCATAAAAGGGTTCTACTCTAGGAAGCAGAGAAACCCACTTCTTATGTTTAAGAAGAACATCAGCCAAGTCTACAATGTAGAAGGCATCATCAGAGTCCTGGAGGAAAATAAACAATATAATGAAATTACCACTGAACTTGACCCAGCCGAGTAACTATCAAAATCACTAGAGTGATAAAATGCAGCTGCTAAAATTTTGTCTCGCACTGCGCCAATCTAGATCACATGAATTAAAAACTTTTATCATGTGGACACTGTTGATTTGTCAGAAAGCCAACAAAAAAGCTTTGTGACTTTCAGAAACCCTCTGCTGCAGAACAGGGTAAAACCCATTAAAAGTAAAGAAAACCTGCCTTTCGTTCAAGCTGAATATGAGTTTTCTGACTCTTTTGACTCGATAATGTAAGTATTGATCATAGAAATTCTGGAAAAACGATGTTTACATGGCCATGAAGCGACCGTTAAAATTGCATCATCGCTGAAAAGACGCTCAAACACGAACCATGTGACAATTTTTTTCAGATCACATATTAAAAATGAAACAGCTTCGAGTTCAAATTTCTAACTGCAGTTTTACCACTCTAGTGATTTTGATAGTAAAGTAATGTACTGTCAACATCATCATTGTTGTCATAACTGAATTTAGGCTATGAGAAAAGCACCAGCTAGTGGTCAGAATAGGATTTGAGGCTGCAACCTCCACATTTCAAGACCAGTACAACATTTTAGAAACCCAATGTGAACAAACCTCTCTTCCTATGGTGCTAACTTTTTGTTCAATTATGTCCACACAGGACACGTCATCCTTCAAAATGTCAAGAGAGACACCTTCTCCTAGAGCACACCTCATCTTGAATGATTTAAAAGAATGACTGTGAAAAAAAAGAAAATTCAACCTGAAATTGTGCAAGATCTCATAGAGATTTTACCGTAAATATAAAACCATTGACTAAACTTAAAACCCTTCATATTGATTTGAGTTCCTTTACTTTAGAGCTACTAAACCAAACCCAAAACCCTCATAGTACATGTAGATCATTTTCTTTTTCACTTATTCACATCAGTTAACGCCTTGACAATGCATTGAAACTACCAGGAGATAAAAGATACATGTATTGCAAACTCCACATAATTCAAAGGTTTTGTAAAGCTTTCATCTCTAACTTCACACCTATGCTATATCCGGGCATGGCCACCTCCACAACATCAACAAAATATTGGCTTGGAGACAAACTATAATACACCTATTCAAAACAAGATTGATTGTCAGCTGAATCTAACTGTAGGTGGCAGAGCTCTGAGTACACATTTTCTATGCCAAACATCAGCCTGTGTAATTAGCACTCCTACTACCATACCCATACTCATTAATTGTATCCTGTTTGTTGTCTTGTATAAGGTAAGTCCTACCAAAAAAGAGTTTTGATCACAATTCCCAGTGCATAAAAATAGGATATGATGGCCATCATAGCTTTCGCCCAGAAAACAAAAGCCCCAAGGAGTCATTCGTTGAAGGTTGCACATATATATTTATATTTAGTAAAATCCAACTAGTGGTCTATTATCAATGCTGCGTTCTGATTGGTTGAGCTACTACCAGGCTATATGTTATAGCCCACTAGTAGCAAAAGCGCCAGCTTTGAAAACCAAAACAATGGCGGCTGAATTGAGTTTTGCTGAACTTTCGGACGAGTATTTGAGCTCATTATTAGATAAATATATACTTTCTATGCTTTCTAGTTGGATTTTACTAAAACAATTATTCCTCTCGCCCTAATGGCCTCTGAGTCAATAGCCCATTCGGCCTTCGGCCTCATGGGCCTTTGACTAAAAGCCCAATCAGGCTCGAGGAATAATTGTTAAATACTTACAGTGTAGTTCAGGTGATAATCACCATTGGAGCCAAAAATTATAGTGCTTGACGATTAAGGAGCTGATACAGTACACTGTGCAATGAAACCACTCTCTCACTCAGTTATTCAGTGCAACACAGGGTTGACCCACTAAACAGTTGAATATGTGGAAGCAACTGATAACCTGGGCTAGCGTGGATTAATTGTTTTGGTGTCAGTCACACAACAAGCGACTTAAAGTGGTTCGTTCATAGAGCCGGTTCGAGGCAGTAACATTTGTTGTACTTTGTATTCAGTTCAGTCACACATTGATAGACTGCTCTAAAATTTCACAAGGCCTTGAAGATATCTACAAAGATTCTACAAATTCGTCTCCAATTAATGCTAATGAAACACAAACTACTGGACCAGTAATACACTTGATCAAGCATTCTAGACCAGCCAATTTTGCTTGATGACACCCGGCAATAGACAAACTCAGCTAATGTGTTTTCATTCTTGTTGCTACCCAATTCAGATCATGCGATGATTCATTTGGGAGGACAAAATTGTGCAATTTGTCACACATAACTGAGTGGATGCGAGTATCTATGAAAAGAACAATTGTAACCTCTCAAATGAATCATGACATGATCTGCTGAATAGGCCCTTTGCACGACCCAGTCACATGGTACAAAATAACACCCTGCTGGTGTGCAAGCTCTGTGCTGGGACATCCAAAACAAAGCCACTTCATATCCCAGAGCATAGCTTGCTCACCAGCAGGGTGTTATTTTGTACCATGTTACTGGGTCATGCAAATGGCACTGATTTATGCCAAATAGAACTGGACTCATTATTATTTTATTATTTTATCATTATTTTCACAACACTACTTGTTGCGCAAGACTTCAATTGATAGACAATTAACAAGCAACTCTCCTGCGCATGCTGATAAAAATTCACCTTGCAAAATAGCTCACGCACATCATAAAAACGGTGATAAAACATCGTTTCTACAGGTGGAGATTATTTCAATGTTTAAATCATCAATTTATTGTGAGTAGAACTAGAGATTTTCACTACTTGCTGTGATGCTTCAATCGATAGACAAGCAATTCTTGAAAAAACTTTGATCTTGAAAAATAGTTAATTCATGTTGACAGCGTGTCAAAAACTTCGATAAAACATCGTTTCTACAGATAGAGATCGTTTCAGGTCATTTAAATCACTGACTTGTACCAAATACAACCAGAGATGTTAAGATGTTGTAGTCACGTTCCTGTAATGAAATTTACATGGTCATTTTTTGGCACAATTTTTCTCTGGCTTCAACAGTTCACCCTGAAGGCTTGTTTTATATAGCATGCACAACTTCCATCTTGAAAAAAACAGAAATCAGGCATCTAGAATTCTGTCAGCAGAACACAAGAATAATTTGGAATGTTTGAGTATTTCCATGTCTGATCACAACCCGGCCCAGTTTCCATTAATTTAGCAAATAGAAAAGCCAAAACAATAAGCAAAAGCCTCAACTATAGTAACCAATACACTGAAAAAGAATGTAGTGGGAGCAGATGTAGTGTAAACTATTTCCAAATTTGTAGGGGTGTCTGCTCTCTACCCCCACAAAAACATTTTAAAACAAATTATGTTGCAGAGAAATAATTTCCTTCATTCTGGGCAAGCATTTGATGTTGTTTACAAACTTGGGGTGCGTTCCTTTGGGGTGATACGGATCAGGATCAGCAATCCAAGATCACTCAGATCATGGTGCATTAAAGGAACCAGCGAATCCTTTCTCAGAGTGGATTCGCCGGCTCCTTTGATTCACCATGATCTGAGAGATCTCGGATCATCACTGATCGTGATCTAGATCATCCCAAAGAACTCACCCTTGTTTTGCCTCGGGTGCTCACAACTTGCCCTCATAGCTGCTGTGTAACAATCAAAGGGTTTGACAACCAGTCAGACTTTGAGGCAATGTCAGGCTGTGTTTCACACAAGCGATCATGGAAGTGTTTTTGTGATAAATAAAGGTTATGCCTGTACATATTTGGTTAAAGTTAACTTTTTTCATGTATCAAAGGCATTAAGAAAAATTTTTGTGATACTTAAACCTCAATTTCAAGCCTTTTATGTTTATCAAGTGGATGAAATTGAATGATTACAGAAAATTAATATCATGCAAAACCGAGAGAGCCAGAAAAAAAATTACGCCACTGTCCATGGCTCGCTATTCTACCAATATTAAAAATGATGCAAAGGGTTACGGCTGCGGACAAAAATTTACTTATCGCCAGAACACTTTTGCGATTGCTGGATCATACGTTCAAATTTGAAAAACAAACGCTGCAATGGACTGCACGTCATGATCAAATGCTTTTCACATGCGCCATGGTGTTAGTGGCAACGTGACTCTCGCCTGCGCAATGGAAAATCGGTGGGCTGCTCGCATTGGTTGCTATTTCGGCATAGCCTGAAAGGTAGCCACTGTTCGCAGGGTACATATCAGCGGGCTTGCAATCAAATTTATCTTGGAAATCTGCTATTACTTGCACCAAAACAGCTTGAAGACATGTAAGGACATTTTATCGATAAAACATACAACTATCCACGTAAAGGTTAAGGCGGTGGCAAACAAGGACACATTGTGGTGGACACAAATGTTTCAGTTTGCCCGCACACGCAACATTCATTGCACGTAAATTTTGTGTCCGAGACACAAAAATGTTTCTGATTTTATTCAGAACCATTTTGTGTCCGCAACAAATGATTCCTCATTTGCGCGCGCGAGGGAATGTCATTAGCAACAATATGTGTCCGCAACAATGTGCCCCAATTTGCCACCGCCTTTAACCATTGTATTAACACATTGCTTATGCTTCAAACTACAACCTCGGAACCAGCTTAGGCTCACACCAGGTGAATTTCAAAAAATCGGCATAAATATTTTTGCAGCAGCATTTTCATTTATAGTGAATTGAAATTTTAAAACAATGATTATATTCTGTGTTGAAGTAGAATATTAAACATCTTTGTGGGGTAAATATGAAAATATTTTCCTATGCATTAAGGCCATGACAATGAAATTCTTGGTGGTTGACTTTATCCCAAGCACAATACCCCGTTGATAGAAGACGGACTCCATTTTCAGAAAAGACGCGTGAATTCAGATGTTCATTCCAAAGACATACTACAAAAAACAAAACAAGGCGCTCTTAACTGTACTGGCATCCCAAACATTACAAAATATTTACACGTAGAAAGCTCATACAACACCAACCCTTCCTCCAGTTGGTAGTTGCCGCTTTGTGAATAATAACATCAATAAATCAAAGGCTAGAATGCCATTTAGCATCTTTACCAGGATTTAAACTTGGGTCTAAGTTTAATCAAATTACGATATCCATGTACAACTTGGATACAGTACTCGGTAGATTGCTATTCATTCATACTTACAACTTTTTTATCAACAAAATACACCCTTAGCAAACGCTAGCTTGGGTCAGAATCCACGTTGAAGGTGAACTCGAACTTTTCCTTCTTCAGGAAGTCAGCTTCTGGACAGTTGGAGTAGATTTTCGCGGTGTGGCCGCCCTAAAATACGTTGGGAAAAAGTTATGAAACGCCATATTGTACTTTTAGTCAACGTGGCTTTCAATGTCCGTCATCTTCACTGCTAAAACTTCAAGCTATCTTGCACAAAAAGCACCCACCTTGGCCGCAGGGTCGCAGCAGACAAGTCTTCCTTCTTTTAAACGCGGAATGATGCCTGTTTTACCTTTAAAATCTCAAAAAATAAAGAGTAGACGAGCGAACGTTCCAAGAAGATGAACACAATCGACCGTCACAAGCTTTCTGGGCGCTCGAGTGACCATGTGAGAGCTGCCGTGAGTTCTTAGTGCTTATTGGTTCGTTTATTTTGCACACTGATTGCGTCAGAGCGCAAAGAAATGGAAAAAAGAGAAATGAAAAGATGAAAGGGAAATTAGATAAATATGGCATTTCGTCAGGTACTAGGTGGGAGGTTTATAGGCCTTACCAGTTGATTACAAGTCAGGTAAGTCAGTTTTTGCTTCAGACTAGCAAATAAAATCCACTTTAACTGTCCGATCGGCCTTCCTTTTTTTGACCGTTTTATTTTTTTTCTCTCAAATTAAGCAAACTTTGTGCTTTATAATGCAAGGCTGATCAAACAGCTAGAAACTTATAGTAATTAGGCCCAATATTTCGGATGAACAAAACCAACCTTCATCAGGGCTATAAAATGCTAAGTGAAAATGGAAACAAACGGTTACATGGTTTAAAGGGATGCTGACTAAATAAACGTAAACAAACAAAAAATGTATGAAAACTAAATACTGCTAGAAAGACAAAAATAACATAAAAGGAATATATACAACAAATATTAAATTAGGCTCTAGTTCATGTCTTTCCTTTGGAGATGAAGTGTGCTTCTCTTGTTTTGCGACTGCTGTCTCTATGTGAATTTATGAGTTCTTGGTAAGGAGACAATGAGTGTCCGCCGAGTGGGTTGATCAAGCGCTTGAATTCGTAATACTTTTTCATTGTCACGTTTTGCCTTTAGAGCCAGTTTGTGTAACAGGACATTTCAGGTGGAGCCACCCACGATGTGAGCACAGTTACTGACAAGAAAAAGTAATAAGGAAACAACGAAAAACAAATTCAAACCGTTAAATTGTGAACTAGGGCATACACATCAACAAAATAAAAAAACACGCACACCACATACGAACTGAATACTCGCGCGAGCCTGCAAACCCAGGAGGATCCGGAAGCAGTGCGTATATATGAACTAGAGTTACAAAGACGTAGCCTGCGAGAGCAGACGATTTTTTCGGCTCTTAATCTTCTGCTCTCGCAAGCTAACAAAGACGACGTAACAATTACAAACACGCAAAGGATACGTTGTTGGTTCTGAATCACAAACTGCTATTTCCCCGTGTCGTTTGAAGAACTTATAGGCGATGACAAACGAGGGAACATTGTTGCTCATGCCGATTTGTTGCGCGCGCAAACGCAGCAACATTTGTTGCGAAAAACAATTTTTGTGTCTCGAGGCCCCGTTTACACGGGTCCGGACAAATTTTTGCACGGACAAAAACTTGCACGGTTCCACCTCGCGTTTACACGGGACCGGCGGAACTGGACGAATTTTTGAACGGCCACCGCCTTATCAAACGATCTGAGAGGCGACGTAGTGTTGAAAGACTATGAAGTCTGTTTATAAAGTCCAATTTGGATGTGCAAATTCTAGCATATTGTACCAATTGAAATATATAAAGACCATAGGCCGGATTGGCTGGGGGTGTTTCTGTCCATATGAGGAAAATTTACAATCCGGAATGAGAAATCATCTCTCTTGTCATAGACTTACACGAAGGAGTGTTGAATAATTTTCGTGATCAAGATAACATACTTCATATGAAGCCACGGTAGTGCTTCTCAAATCCAGCTCTGACTGGTAAATTTCGTGGATTACTGGAGTAAAGACATTTCCATACTAAAATGAGATAAACTTGAAAACAATCGGACGAAGTTTTTCAAGTTCACCCCACATTTAATTCGTTTAATCTTTCCCTATTAATTGTTTTGTCCACCAGTGCCCCTTTCTGAAAAAAAAAAGTAGGGGGCACCGACTATTTACATGTAAGAGAGTAAACTACCAGCAAAGTTACGAGACAGATTCGGGCACTTTGTTCTTCCTCAGCGCGCGCGCTCGATGGATGACGTGTCGTGACGAATTCCGTGCGCAGTACGATGCGCAGAAACAATTAGCGCGAACGTCTCGCCCCCAGAGGCCGCGATCCTTTTGGTCAGCACCAAGGAATCGAGACCCCTGGCCGCAACCAAATTGTGAGCATGCGTAGAGGACTCGTTCTGTAGTTTTCAGCCAATCAGATTTGTCAGATTTGACAGTGAGTCTGTGAATCGCGAACTTTGGAGGCGGCCAGAGGCCGTGATTCTTGGTGCTGACCAAAAGGATCGCAGCCTCTGGGGACGAGAATGCAGCTACTTCATGGTCTATACACTTTGAAAATTTTACCCAAATTCATCATGTGTAATCCGTCTCAATTTTTACCACAGGTCTTTGGTGTTTTTCTCAAAACTTTAACTGTTTCGAAATTTTTATTAAGAAAATTCAGTTGCGATATGACTTATGAAACTCATTAACGGCCAGCAGGTGTCCGTTTTAGTGGGCTTTAGAGTGCCAGTAAAGTGCTCCATGTTCCCGTTGCGGGTGGCAGCCAGTCAATGTTACTTCCCATTGTTTTGAAAATACATGCAAAGTGTGTTTCGTGATGTTTTAAACATCTAGTGATGTACACGTAAATTTTTACACAATCCAAGATTATTGAAGGAGCATTGTCACGGGGATTTTGTGCCGTTTTGGGGGTCAATTCTGCCAAAATCACTTTTTTGCGCCTGTTATTGTGCACAGAATGCTCCAGCAAACTCATCAAGGTGAATTCAAATGAAATTTTAGCAGGGAAAGAAGACCATAATTTTTTTGGGCGATTTTTTCAATGCATATCTTAAAACTTTGAAAAAATTGGCAAAGTTTTCGAATTACAATTCATTTCCATCCTCGTCATCTGTAATAGCATACAATAATCAATAGTTTCAATAAATTCACTGCGATGATCATTCTTCAATTTCAACAAACTTAGACCATTATTATTGGGTTTTCCTTGTTGCATCGACAGGCGCGGCGAATCAGTTCGACGATAAGAGTAATCCAATAGTATTGCTACTGTTTAGACAGCACTTCGAACACAAAATGTCTTTTAATATAGCACTTTATTTACAACATTGCTTGGCATGGCGATGTTTTACAAAAGTATAAATTATTCTTTATTTCCATATATTTACATGGGCGATGCATTTAATAGTCAATGAATTTTTCTTTCTGCAGCAGGTTGATAATAATTTATATATATGAAATGCATCAATCTTCCAAAATAACAAGGAGCAAGTACAAATGTATCAGTGAAAATCAGAATCTTCTGGTGAAATCTTTTGGATTGCATTTAAAAAATTAATGACTCAGCATTTGAAACTTACAATTTTGGTAGTGATTAAGACAAAACAGTCTGCAACTTTTCCTTCGACTTATTTTAAACAAAATAAATAGAAAACAAAACTTTCTCACAAATTTTAGAGCAAACTAGTGGCCGCTTGCAGTCTACTACTTTACAGGAAAATATAAGTAAAGAACTTACTGTATATTTTGGTCAAGAAAATTGTACAACATTAACATCAACTTTTTTACTAATATCGTATTTATCTTTATCTTTTCTAAGCAAACTCAACATATATGCAGACTGTACAGATAGCTGAAAATTGCACAGCTAAAAGAACTTACATTATTTTGTATTTACAATGAATAAATTAATTCTTCTTTGGAAATTGTAACAACACTCATCTTGCTAGGTAACAAACTCTTTGAGGGTTTATTACTCAAAAGAGACCAGGTCACAATTTTTGAAGTGGTTGTCATACGCAATGGTAATGAAATTACAATGGATTACAAAAAAAAATTCATAAAAAATACACAAGACATAGACCAGTACGAACTTTAAAAAAAAAAATAAAAAAAATAAAGAAGTTGGCATGATTGTGGCAGTATGTATTCAGTTTGGAAGAAAAAAATCATTGTCCTCATTGTTTACATTAAAGGGAAAAACAATTCAACTTTTTTATTGTCACCAGGCACCTTTAGAAAAGAGTGATGCATATTGTATTTCTACTGTATTAACATTGTCCACTGTACGGATATGACACCGTTCATTCACTAGCATGGTAGAAGTGACATTGTGAACTTGACCTCGGAAGTGTCTCACACCACCTTTTGTCTGTTTTTGAGCTGCTTATCAAAGCTCCAATGTTCCACAGGCATCGAGTTACTATGAATTCACCGATTGGGTACTGGAAGGGAGTATTGATGGACTCATACTTGATGGTGCTAACACCATACTTGGCAAAGAGTTGCTTGTGATCTGAATAGGCTGTGAGTTTACGACACTGCCACTGGGAACACTTAAAGATGTCGGTTGCATCGTTGTAGCAACCTGGTTTAGTTTATTCATTTCCAGTTGCCAACCAGGAACTTTTTTGGCTGTCATATGTCTTCTTGCATGTTTGGTCAAATGATCGGACCTCATAAAGCGCCTTCCACAGAGAGGGCAAGCAAACCGCTTTTCACCAGTGTGGGTGCGCCTGTGCCGAGCCAGCTCATCAGATCTTGCAAAACGCCTATCACAGTTCTCCCAAGTGCAAGGAAATGGTTTCTCTCCTACAATGGCACAAAAATTAAAAAGTACCGAAGATTAATATTGTGATAAACAAAGAAAAGTGCTTGATTTCCTGGGAGGTTAATGACAAAAAATTTGAACAATGCCAACTATGAAATTCTACAGTTGAAATTCAACACCAACTAACTACTGATGTTGCATAACTCCAAAGTCAGAGTTGAAATATGAGATAAATCTGAATTTTTCAAAGAAAATGTTAAATAATTTATTGCTTAGACCGTCGAGATCATTAAAACAGTTAATATTTTTCACTATTTCCTGGGCGCGATAAGTCTCGAGCCCTCGCTCGTTACATAACATTGCATCACGCGTTTGGTTTCACGTGATATGTGGGTGTATGGCAGGCACGACAAAAGGAGTGCACTGGGATGGTCATGTAACGAAAATAGAAGAAAAATTCCCGCGATATCATTTAGGTGACCACCGTAAATTTTATTTACTTAAAGAAAGATTTAACTTAAAACTAATCCTTTTAACAGAAACAACACTACATTAAACTTTATTCGCGTACAAAGAAAGATATTTTTTGTAAATACCTGTATGCGTTCTCATGTGAGCTTTCAAATGGGAACTCTTGAAGTAAGTTTTTCCACAGTTTTCAAACGAACAAACATGATTTCTTCGGCGATTGGTCTGACTCTTTCCACTGTCGCTTTCCTGTTGATTCTGGCCTTGAATTTGAGAAAGAAGTCCTGCTTGGGTAACAATAAAATTTCTCTGCTGCAACTGAGAAATGTTGCTGACTCCAGCAGCCGGAGTTCCGTTT
>OX393569.1:2769971-2886929 GCA_947652115.1 Blastomussa wellsi | reverse complement strand
TTTCATTTATAGTGAATTGAAATTTTAAAACAATGATTATATTCTGTGTTGAAGTAGAATATTAAACATCTTTGTGGGGTAAATATGAAAATATTTTCCTATGCATTAAGGCCATGACAATGAAATTCTTGGTGGTTGACTTTATCCCAAGCACAATACCCCGTTGATAGAAGACGGACTCCATTTTCAGAAAAGACGCGTGAATTCAGATGTTCATTCCAAAGACATACTACAAAAAACAAAACAAGGCGCTCTTAACTGTACTGGCATCCCAAACATTACAAAATATTTACACGTAGAAAGCTCATACAACACCAACCCTTCCTCCAGTTGGTAGTTGCCGCTTTGTGAATAATAACATCAATAAATCAAAGGCTAGAATGCCATTTAGCATCTTTACCAGGATTTAAACTTGGGTCTAAGTTTAATCAAATTACGATATCCATGTACAACTTGGATACAGTACTCGGTAGATTGCTATTCATTCATACTTACAACTTTTTTATCAACAAAATACACCCTTAGCAAACGCTAGCTTGGGTCAGAATCCACGTTGAAGGTGAACTCGAACTTTTCCTTCTTCAGGAAGTCAGCTTCTGGACAGTTGGAGTAGATTTTCGCGGTGTGGCCGCCCTAAAATACGTTGGGAAAAAGTTATGAAACGCCATATTGTACTTTTAGTCAACGTGGCTTTCAATGTCCGTCATCTTCACTGCTAAAACTTCAAGCTATCTTGCACAAAAAGCACCCACCTTGGCCGCAGGGTCGCAGCAGACAAGTCTTCCTTCTTTTAAACGCGGAATGATGCCTGTTTTACCTTTAAAATCTCAAAAAATAAAGAGTAGACGAGCGAACGTTCCAAGAAGATGAACACAATCGACCGTCACAAGCTTTCTGGGCGCTCGAGTGACCATGTGAGAGCTGCCGTGAGTTCTTAGTGCTTATTGGTTCGTTTATTTTGCACACTGATTGCGTCAGAGCGCAAAGAAATGGAAAAAAGAGAAATGAAAAGATGAAAGGGAAATTAGATAAATATGGCATTTCGTCAGGTACTAGGTGGGAGGTTTATAGGCCTTACCAGTTGATTACAAGTCAGGTAAGTCAGTTTTTGCTTCAGACTAGCAAATAAAATCCACTTTAACTGTCCGATCGGCCTTCCTTTTTTTGACCGTTTTATTTTTTTTCTCTCAAATTAAGCAAACTTTGTGCTTTATAATGCAAGGCTGATCAAACAGCTAGAAACTTATAGTAATTAGGCCCAATATTTCGGATGAACAAAACCAACCTTCATCAGGGCTATAAAATGCTAAGTGAAAATGGAAACAAACGGTTACATGGTTTAAAGGGATGCTGACTAAATAAACGTAAACAAACAAAAAATGTATGAAAACTAAATACTGCTAGAAAGACAAAAATAACATAAAAGGAATATATACAACAAATATTAAATTAGGCTCTAGTTCATGTCTTTCCTTTGGAGATGAAGTGTGCTTCTCTTGTTTTGCGACTGCTGTCTCTATGTGAATTTATGAGTTCTTGGTAAGGAGACAATGAGTGTCCGCCGAGTGGGTTGATCAAGCGCTTGAATTCGTAATACTTTTTCATTGTCACGTTTTGCCTTTAGAGCCAGTTTGTGTAACAGGACATTTCAGGTGGAGCCACCCACGATGTGAGCACAGTTACTGACAAGAAAAAGTAATAAGGAAACAACGAAAAACAAATTCAAACCGTTAAATTGTGAACTAGGGCATACACATCAACAAAATAAAAAAACACGCACACCACATACGAACTGAATACTCGCGCGAGCCTGCAAACCCAGGAGGATCCGGAAGCAGTGCGTATATATGAACTAGAGTTACAAAGACGTAGCCTGCGAGAGCAGACGATTTTTTCGGCTCTTAATCTTCTGCTCTCGCAAGCTAACAAAGACGACGTAACAATTACAAACACGCAAAGGATACGTTGTTGGTTCTGAATCACAAACTGCTATTTCCCCGTGTCGTTTGAAGAACTTATAGGCGATGACAAACGAGGGAACATTGTTGCTCATGCCGATTTGTTGCGCGCGCAAACGCAGCAACATTTGTTGCGAAAAACAATTTTTGTGTCTCGAGGCCCCGTTTACACGGGTCCGGACAAATTTTTGCACGGACAAAAACTTGCACGGTTCCACCTCGCGTTTACACGGGACCGGCGGAACTGGACGAATTTTTGAACGGCCACCGCCTTATCAAACGATCTGAGAGGCGACGTAGTGTTGAAAGACTATGAAGTCTGTTTATAAAGTCCAATTTGGATGTGCAAATTCTAGCATATTGTACCAATTGAAATATATAAAGACCATAGGCCGGATTGGCTGGGGGTGTTTCTGTCCATATGAGGAAAATTTACAATCCGGAATGAGAAATCATCTCTCTTGTCATAGACTTACACGAAGGAGTGTTGAATAATTTTCGTGATCAAGATAACATACTTCATATGAAGCCACGGTAGTGCTTCTCAAATCCAGCTCTGACTGGTAAATTTCGTGGATTACTGGAGTAAAGACATTTCCATACTAAAATGAGATAAACTTGAAAACAATCGGACGAAGTTTTTCAAGTTCACCCCACATTTAATTCGTTTAATCTTTCCCTATTAATTGTTTTGTCCACCAGTGCCCCTTTCTGAAAAAAAAAAGTAGGGGGCACCGACTATTTACATGTAAGAGAGTAAACTACCAGCAAAGTTACGAGACAGATTCGGGCACTTTGTTCTTCCTCAGCGCGCGCGCTCGATGGATGACGTGTCGTGACGAATTCCGTGCGCAGTACGATGCGCAGAAACAATTAGCGCGAACGTCTCGCCCCCAGAGGCCGCGATCCTTTTGGTCAGCACCAAGGAATCGAGACCCCTGGCCGCAACCAAATTGTGAGCATGCGTAGAGGACTCGTTCTGTAGTTTTCAGCCAATCAGATTTGTCAGATTTGACAGTGAGTCTGTGAATCGCGAACTTTGGAGGCGGCCAGAGGCCGTGATTCTTGGTGCTGACCAAAAGGATCGCAGCCTCTGGGGACGAGAATGCAGCTACTTCATGGTCTATACACTTTGAAAATTTTACCCAAATTCATCATGTGTAATCCGTCTCAATTTTTACCACAGGTCTTTGGTGTTTTTCTCAAAACTTTAACTGTTTCGAAATTTTTATTAAGAAAATTCAGTTGCGATATGACTTATGAAACTCATTAACGGCCAGCAGGTGTCCGTTTTAGTGGGCTTTAGAGTGCCAGTAAAGTGCTCCATGTTCCCGTTGCGGGTGGCAGCCAGTCAATGTTACTTCCCATTGTTTTGAAAATACATGCAAAGTGTGTTTCGTGATGTTTTAAACATCTAGTGATGTACACGTAAATTTTTACACAATCCAAGATTATTGAAGGAGCATTGTCACGGGGATTTTGTGCCGTTTTGGGGGTCAATTCTGCCAAAATCACTTTTTTGCGCCTGTTATTGTGCACAGAATGCTCCAGCAAACTCATCAAGGTGAATTCAAATGAAATTTTAGCAGGGAAAGAAGACCATAATTTTTTTGGGCGATTTTTTCAATGCATATCTTAAAACTTTGAAAAAATTGGCAAAGTTTTCGAATTACAATTCATTTCCATCCTCGTCATCTGTAATAGCATACAATAATCAATAGTTTCAATAAATTCACTGCGATGATCATTCTTCAATTTCAACAAACTTAGACCATTATTATTGGGTTTTCCTTGTTGCATCGACAGGCGCGGCGAATCAGTTCGACGATAAGAGTAATCCAATAGTATTGCTACTGTTTAGACAGCACTTCGAACACAAAATGTCTTTTAATATAGCACTTTATTTACAACATTGCTTGGCATGGCGATGTTTTACAAAAGTATAAATTATTCTTTATTTCCATATATTTACATGGGCGATGCATTTAATAGTCAATGAATTTTTCTTTCTGCAGCAGGTTGATAATAATTTATATATATGAAATGCATCAATCTTCCAAAATAACAAGGAGCAAGTACAAATGTATCAGTGAAAATCAGAATCTTCTGGTGAAATCTTTTGGATTGCATTTAAAAAATTAATGACTCAGCATTTGAAACTTACAATTTTGGTAGTGATTAAGACAAAACAGTCTGCAACTTTTCCTTCGACTTATTTTAAACAAAATAAATAGAAAACAAAACTTTCTCACAAATTTTAGAGCAAACTAGTGGCCGCTTGCAGTCTACTACTTTACAGGAAAATATAAGTAAAGAACTTACTGTATATTTTGGTCAAGAAAATTGTACAACATTAACATCAACTTTTTTACTAATATCGTATTTATCTTTATCTTTTCTAAGCAAACTCAACATATATGCAGACTGTACAGATAGCTGAAAATTGCACAGCTAAAAGAACTTACATTATTTTGTATTTACAATGAATAAATTAATTCTTCTTTGGAAATTGTAACAACACTCATCTTGCTAGGTAACAAACTCTTTGAGGGTTTATTACTCAAAAGAGACCAGGTCACAATTTTTGAAGTGGTTGTCATACGCAATGGTAATGAAATTACAATGGATTACAAAAAAAAATTCATAAAAAATACACAAGACATAGACCAGTACGAACTTTAAAAAAAAAAATAAAAAAAATAAAGAAGTTGGCATGATTGTGGCAGTATGTATTCAGTTTGGAAGAAAAAAATCATTGTCCTCATTGTTTACATTAAAGGGAAAAACAATTCAACTTTTTTATTGTCACCAGGCACCTTTAGAAAAGAGTGATGCATATTGTATTTCTACTGTATTAACATTGTCCACTGTACGGATATGACACCGTTCATTCACTAGCATGGTAGAAGTGACATTGTGAACTTGACCTCGGAAGTGTCTCACACCACCTTTTGTCTGTTTTTGAGCTGCTTATCAAAGCTCCAATGTTCCACAGGCATCGAGTTACTATGAATTCACCGATTGGGTACTGGAAGGGAGTATTGATGGACTCATACTTGATGGTGCTAACACCATACTTGGCAAAGAGTTGCTTGTGATCTGAATAGGCTGTGAGTTTACGACACTGCCACTGGGAACACTTAAAGATGTCGGTTGCATCGTTGTAGCAACCTGGTTTAGTTTATTCATTTCCAGTTGCCAACCAGGAACTTTTTTGGCTGTCATATGTCTTCTTGCATGTTTGGTCAAATGATCGGACCTCATAAAGCGCCTTCCACAGAGAGGGCAAGCAAACCGCTTTTCACCAGTGTGGGTGCGCCTGTGCCGAGCCAGCTCATCAGATCTTGCAAAACGCCTATCACAGTTCTCCCAAGTGCAAGGAAATGGTTTCTCTCCTACAATGGCACAAAAATTAAAAAGTACCGAAGATTAATATTGTGATAAACAAAGAAAAGTGCTTGATTTCCTGGGAGGTTAATGACAAAAAATTTGAACAATGCCAACTATGAAATTCTACAGTTGAAATTCAACACCAACTAACTACTGATGTTGCATAACTCCAAAGTCAGAGTTGAAATATGAGATAAATCTGAATTTTTCAAAGAAAATGTTAAATAATTTATTGCTTAGACCGTCGAGATCATTAAAACAGTTAATATTTTTCACTATTTCCTGGGCGCGATAAGTCTCGAGCCCTCGCTCGTTACATAACATTGCATCACGCGTTTGGTTTCACGTGATATGTGGGTGTATGGCAGGCACGACAAAAGGAGTGCACTGGGATGGTCATGTAACGAAAATAGAAGAAAAATTCCCGCGATATCATTTAGGTGACCACCGTAAATTTTATTTACTTAAAGAAAGATTTAACTTAAAACTAATCCTTTTAACAGAAACAACACTACATTAAACTTTATTCGCGTACAAAGAAAGATATTTTTTGTAAATACCTGTATGCGTTCTCATGTGAGCTTTCAAATGGGAACTCTTGAAGTAAGTTTTTCCACAGTTTTCAAACGAACAAACATGATTTCTTCGGCGATTGGTCTGACTCTTTCCACTGTCGCTTTCCTGTTGATTCTGGCCTTGAATTTGAGAAAGAAGTCCTGCTTGGGTAACAATAAAATTTCTCTGCTGCAACTGAGAAATGTTGCTGACTCCAGCAGCCGGAGTTCCGTTTGTGGTTACAGGGCAAAGTACAACCACAGCGCCGGCTGGTAAATTTCCTCCGCTGTTCGCCAGCAAAACTTGATTCACATTTACTCCTCCGGGAAAGACTTTTAAAGGCAATCCAGACACTGTAGTTGAAGGGGTAACCGTGCTGGGTATCGATCCCAAAGAAACACTTCCAGCAGTTGTTGTACAAAGTCCAGAGTTGCCACGAGGAATTCCTAACTCGGCTGTAGTTTGAATTCCGTTTTCAAGCTATACGAAAGACAACAGGACAAACCTATCAGTAAACTGAATTAGAAGGCAATTATACAGCCAGAAAAATCTTTACTTTTGTAGCTGGTTCGTTTCTAACCTTGTCTGGTTCGTCCTCGACGGAAGTCGTGCTACTCAGTGAAGCGCTCGATGAATTTCTGCTTATAGAAGAAACACCAGAGTCGGGGCTTGGAGTACTTCTGTCTAGATAAGGGGGCGACCATTGACTCATTGCAAGAAGCGACTGTACAGCATCCAAGTCGACATTTTCACTCGTTTCGCTTTGACAGCCTTCACCATCAGAAAGCACAGAATTTGAGTCCTCCTGTTGTCATCACAAAGAGCGTAAAAAAATTAGTCAATGAAAAACCTCCCGTGTTTAAAATTTTGTCACCGATCTCACTTACTTCCATCTCTTTAGACGACGACGAAGGCGTTGAAGGAGGAGACATAGGAAGAGCGTACATGACTCGAACTAATTCGTGCAAAAACTCTGAAAACTCTACTAGCGAACGGAGTTTTGTTATCGTTTTGTGTTGATTGAACTTAGATCAGCAAGAAGATCATGCAGTACAGAGGGCGTTTTGGGGGGCTTGCCCAATCACAGAACACTTCCGGTGAAAAGAACCAATCATAGCGCTATTTTCATGTGAACGGCGCGTGAATCAAACTGTTTTCACGTGTAGTCAGAAGCTGAAAACGAACTTTGTCCCGCGAAACGAGCAAGGTTTGTTTACATGCGGCCAAGGCGAGCCCAAGGCCAAAATAGTCGACACGTGATGAGCAGAATCAGGTGCAAGTGATTCGTGACTCAAGACAATTCACTTTTCGCAAGGTCACGCACAAAGAAGCGACAGATTATTTTCACAACCGTGTTATTTTATAAATTTGTATGCTTTATTTTCTGATTCGGCAACAAATGTGGAAGTATGATGCCTCGCCTACACACAGGCGTTGCTCAAATCGATTTTTGGACAAACCCTACGCTTAGATCATCTTCAATTTACGGGAAAGTGATTTCAAAGAGACACCACCCGAATTGAGCATTTACCACTCGAAAGTGATCTGAACGGAAAACGAAAGTGAAAACAAATATATATTTTTCTCCCTCAATCACCCGGTTTGTCTTCTCCAGCTGTACAGTTTACCGAAAATATCCACAAATATATGAAAGAGCCACAATCGGACGCATTCCATGCATAGTCCCCGCTCCTGAAAATAATAATTTTCGTTTTTCTTTTTTCTCCTTTGGCAAAATAATTTCTGATTTAGTCAACCTGTTTTAATTGAACTGCTCCGAACAAAATTTTCACCTTGTATTCAGAGGGTGGGATCAGCTGGCATTTTATCCTTACAGAAGAACTAGAAGCAATTCTTAACTTTCGAAGGACATCAAGACAAGTTTTGTTCCTATAGTTAGTCTATGCATTTATTTTTCTTATAAAACTTGTATGTTTGACAGTCGGGAGAAAATAGGAGAAAATAGCTTTGATCACTCAGTGGAGTTAATGTAACGTGCATTTGGTCAGGAACAGGTTTCGAGTGTGGTTGCTGAAGGTCACGTCGGATTGGCCAGATAAATTTTTTTAAAGTGAAAACTCGTTCACTATACGTGTGATTTGTCTCTTCTATTAGTTTGATGCATGAAGAGAAACTATTATTTACAATTCGCTCCGACGAAGGGCTAACGCTCGAAACGTCAGCCGAAACGTCAGCTCTCGAATCTCTTTACGGTGGCCAATTCACATTATCAACCCAGTTGATAAAACCAAATTATATTGTTATACTTCCCACCGACGCAGCACCACAGTTTCTTAGTTACGTAATATTGAGCTATGAGAAAACACACAAGGAAAGTCCGTGAAAGACTGATTGTAAGCGAAGTCTATAACTGTTCAGTACTGACATGACGATGTATCGACTGTTTCGACGAGTCCCTTGTACTTTTGTTTAGTTATGGCTGCTTGTGCCAAGCGCTGACACCGCGCAAACGTACCAGCTCCATGATCAATGATAACACTTTGTACACATATAAAACATTTATTAATTTTAACGGAAAGAAACGGATGTAAGATTGCCCGTGAATACATAGGTTTGTTGTCTGATGAAGGACCCATGAAGCGAGACCTTTCTCGTTGTTAGAAATTTGTTGGTGGCTGTCAAATGAATCCTTTGTTGCATTGGTCACGAACTTGCCAGTTCAAACAGGTCTGTCTTTGCAAACTTCATTGCCGTAAGTATATTTGGACCATCGAACAACGTTCTCAAAAGAAAGTTCTCGGCGGGCAACAGATCGATACACTTCCGGTTCAGTTATCATTCAATACTAATTATCTGGAATCTAAAGGCCCATATCTCAAGATTATGCTTGTACATGTGCAAGCAACGAATACTCACCTTGGAAGAACATGCCCGCAGTGCAGCCTGAGTTGGAATCAGAGTGTGTGGATCAGAAATCCTTCTTTTTCGATTTCCTCCACACCTCTTACTCTGATTTCGACTCATGGTATTACTTTGATGGAGTTCTTCTTTTTTAAACGAAGAGATACGCAATATATTCCAACAGGAAGAGACTTGCCTTTTCATGAACTGACTTTCTATTAGCTCTACAGTCCAATATATAAGTTCGAGGGGGCGGTGCGGGGGTGGCATGAGAAGTCTGAATCCGTCAACTACAAGATCTACAATAATAATCGGATTTACAGACATTGTGAATAATAATGTCTAAATTAAAACGGACAATTGTTAAAAGAAAAGTTTGAGATAAGTCAAAGAAATAAAATTACTCAAAAGGGTTGTTGCTAAAAAACAATATACTGAAAAACGCGTGCCTTGTTGAGTAATGAACAGATGATAACACGTGGGGTTTTTAGGAACACATAAGTGTTTTTAACAATTCCCAATGGGGTTGGGGGTGGGAAGAGAACTTAGAGGACTTGACAGTGGCAAAGCGGTTCCGGGCAACCGAGTATCAAATGGTTGCTGAGGGCAAAGTACAACAGTTATGCTATGAGACTTGACAAAGTCCTTTGTTTAATCCAAACTTTTTGGCCTTGACCGTACGCAAACACAATAGTTGCCTTCTTCTGTCTGAGCACAGGTAGACCACCCTCTGTTTGCGTGATGTAAATTAGACTGTTCACAGCCGCTCTATCTTTCAACGCAAGAACGCGCGCGAACGTTTTGCGATGGAGTCCAGTTCTCTCGCGATTCATTCACCGCATTCGCCGATAATACGAAAAAATAGCGGACTGTGAACAGTCTATGATAAATACTGTTTAGAACTTGAGACTTCATATTCAGGAGGCACGATCGTTTGAAATTTCGTTCCACATATTAAGCCGTTCTCTGGCGAAATTACTTTCCGGCCGAAGACCGGTACTAGAGACGGTAGAGAGAAATGGAGACCAGTTTACTTTCCGGCCGAAGACCGGTACTAGAGACGGTAGAGAGAAATGGAGACCAGTTTAGTAGGTCTTAGTACCGTTCCTCGACCGGAAAGTAATCTCGTCAGAGAACGCCTTATACAGGCAGGAATGGCCAAAAATCACCACGCGTGACAACATTTTCTCGAAACTTGAATTCAACATGAAGGCAAAAGATGTCTTTTTATATCTTCACTAGTGGAATAAAATTTCAACCGATCGTGCCTCCGTCTGAAGTGTATCACGCAAACAGACGGTGGTTGGCCTGTGGTCTGAGAAACAGAATGAAACGTAACTCGTGCAAAATGTTTGAGGGCAAACCAAAACATTTTTCGCGCTTCAAATTCCAACGTAAATTTTTGCACCTTGGCTTGTTACTTAGCTCCGGGGCTTCATAACCATTGATACACTCTTTTTCTTTCACAAGAACCTTTTAGATAAAAGTGTTGAGGCTGGGATTTTCCCATAAATTTACGAAAATGTATGGGCTGAAATACGAATGACCTCAGGCTTAGCAGGCCCGTAGGGAGGAGGATGCGATGGGTGTGCTCGCACTCCTCCCCCCCCCACAGGCTTGCGGAGGTCCACATTTTTGTTGTCCAAACAACGATGTAAAAAAGTATATAGTGTAGCATAGATCTGTTTTGATTCTCAACTTCATTTCTATCTTTTTATTTTTAAATATTAACATTATCCTCTAATACTGTAAAATACAGACGTAAAATATTCTCTGCGCCAAAAAAATCCATTTTGAAATTGAAAAGTTTTTGTAAAATCCACGTTTTTAAATTCGCTTTTTGGTGCCTGGGAGGAAGGGGGATCGCACCCTCCCGAGAAAAACCCTGGCTACGGGCCCTGCTAAGCCAAATTTTACATGTTATATAGACCCTATGCAAATATGGCGGCCGCTATTTTTTGGCCCCGAAAAGAAACATTTGTCAAGAGAATTAATTACTTTCCCTTAAAGATTAAGTCAAATGAAATTGATATATGGAGTTTTGAGGCTATACTTCTAACCAATGGAAAGTTATAAGACCATTTATATTGCTAAAAACATGAAAGCGAGGCTAGGTGGGCCAGAGTAGCTTTTTCCATACAAATCTCTTAAATTTAAATCGGTCACAATTTTGCAGGAATTTAACCAAAAACACTGAAACTTCTCAGAGTAGTATATTATGCCATTTACTTCCAAGTGTCGCAATCGGAATCTTAACAAACTTGACCAGACTACAAACAACAATGGCAGCCATTTTTGCATAGGGTCTATAATTATATACAAAAAGGGTTTAACGGCCATCGGTGACAAAAGTGAGATTTTGTGAATCACTTTACAATTAAGTTGTTGAATGAGATATTTTTGAACTTTCAGTCAGTCGGGGGAATGATCCAACGGTGTTTGTCCCTGAAGTTGCTAAGCAACATGACGTGTATGCTCGCGCGATTATTTTCGGTGCGAAACCTCAGGTGAGAAATCCAGCTGAAAATTCAGAAATATCTCGATCGGTGGCGTGAAAGATCAGGTGAGAAATCGGTCTCTGTTTGCATTCTGAACGCATGCATGCAGTACAGCGCATAAATAAATTCTTTTAATGCTAATTTTATGTACGAAATAGGCGGAAACCACTACAGTTGAAAGCTTAGCTGAAAATATTTTCTTAAGAAAGTAAGAACCTAAGTAGCCAAAATGTTTGTTAGACACCTCTTATGTAAGAACCTGTTTAGCCTAACTTGGGAAAATGCAGGTTCTTATTCGCGGGTTTTTACTGTAATATAACAAATATGTACCAGAATATAGGTTGACACTTGATTTACCCCGTTGCTCGGCACTGCTACGCCTTCGAAAGAAAAGAGACACCTTTCTATCCCCCTGAAAATTTCCAAGTTTTTAATTTAACAATACATGAGGTGGAAGAGCCTGCATAGCAAGCACTCATGCAGACCGAGATCCTTCTCGCTTATGGTCGCGCGAAAATTGGGGCGAGGGCAAGAAATGAATATTGGAAGGAGAAGGAGGGTTAGGAGCCTGGGAAGGAAGCAATGTGATTGGTGCTAATGCTGGAATAACTAAATCCAGGAGTTAGATAATCTGAGCATATCACTAAACTAATCAGGCTTGAAGCAAGCAAGCCCAGCTGGTGTCGATCCAAAGCCCCTGAATTCTAGAGTCCAACGGAATAAATTACGACGGGGCGCAAGCCAAAGCACCGCCCCAATTCCCTCTCCCCCCTCCCCCACCCCACATCAAAGGAAGAGTGGCTAGTTTTTTTTTCAAATTTCAATTCATTCCCATCCTTACCGTCCTAACTGATAGGCGGCAATAAACGGTTTCAGTGGACATGGCGTAATGATATAGTCCTGCACCATTATTTTGGGGTTTTCATTGATGTAGGAACATATTTCAGCATTTTAAAATGACGTCAAAATACCGTAAGATGTTTTAAAAAGGAAATGAAAAGAGAAAATTTGGTTTGGAACGCCACCAGACAGTTGACCCCACCAAAAGAGCGCCCCAGGTTGGTGTGGGGCTGTTTTGTGTCCAACTACTTATTTTTAACTTCACATTAAATTTTCAACATTTCATATTTGTCTAAATTTTACTACTCCTTTGAAAAAAATATCTCTTTCCAAAAAACTCAAAAATCACCCAAAAATTTACCAAAAACCCCAAAGCATAGATTCATAAAAGAAACCTTTGAATGCAGGGAACCACACAACGCGCACTAAACGTCACTGTAACGTGTAGAAAACCAAACAATTCAAACTTCAAGGCTAGCACTAGGGCAAATGACAATTTTAATGGGTGAATATTTGGACTAGTGCAACTAGTCTTCAGGTCCAGTGCTGCTATCAAAGAAGCACTTGTTAGCCGCACTAGCCCTGAAAAAGACTAGTTGTCCTTTGCTATCCTTTGTCGTAGTGCCACCCTTGCACAGTGTGGATTGTCTTTTCTATACAAAGATTCATGTTTTGAGCATAGAGATTTGGGTTTGCTTTGAAATGCAAACAAGATACTTGCGCTAAACCCATGTTAGAGAACGTAAAAGCAGCCTTCAGGCGTACCCCCGCCTTAAGCTTTGACGTCATAATGACGTCATTGCAAAAAAAGAAAGGAAATGACCATTTCGTCCAGGCTTACATAACGATATTGATGAAATATAGGATTACCGCTGACCCAGGGTTCTCACTCAAGACAAACGGACTTCGACTTTGGTTGTTTAGTAACATGAAGTAACTATGACAACAAGCGAGTTGACTTGACAGCTGGATAGTTAGGGTTCTTGCTCTATTTTTACCGTGTGGTACTAAGTTCTCACTCTGTCTTGCGCTACGAGAATTGATCACAAACTATCTAAGGTATTTAATTCAGCTAATTGTCCAACATTTTGCAACATTATTTTTGTAATCTGCTGGTTTTCATTTATTGCTCTGATAGGCGACTATTGTCTGATTAAATCACTAATTATTTTTCAGTTTAACAGTGTTACTGGTTGAGCGTATGTGTATGCATGTAACTAACGCCTTAAGTTAATTGTTAGTACCAAAGTAAGTGAACTAATTAAACCAGATTGTGCTTAGTGTACAGTCACAAACCAAAGAGTTGTGTCTGGAGTTAGCTTTCGTAGCCATACAATAGAGTCGAGGTATCCTGTGGAGTCAAACAAGGGCACGGGCGTTTCACAAAGCAGTTTGCTTTAGCCTTGTCAGCGTGAAACGGCAGTCAAGTGTGGTATAACGAAGAGCAGGTGCTTTGCAAAAAAACACTTCTAATTTAGTTGATTTGCTGCCTCCTCTCTGTTCAAACTTCAAGTCATTCAATTTTCCGGCCACTCGTTACAGGACAGAAAGGGCATGGCGTGGCAGGATAGATCAGGCGAAAATCAATATCCTGAGTTAAGAAAAGCAAAAAAAAAAGCAAAATCCATTGTTTTTAATCAAAGGAAAAAGGAAAAATTGCAGCGATCGGCATAATCTTTTGGAATTATTTTCAATTTCAGCAATTAAAGTTAATTAGGCAGCGTTTTATTGCGAGTATCCCTGCTTGTGGCATGCAAATAAAACGGCTTTAATTAGTCTTAATTCCCGAGAAGAGGAAACATGTTTTTGAAAGCAGACTACAAAGATGAATTAGGATAACCTTGTAACAGTTTTGCATCATTTCCTCTAATATATATTATTAAGATCTTAGCAGATGTTTTGGATGCAAGCAGGCTGAAATTATTGAAACCAATTGATACATTCTCGGTAAATTTTATGTATAGGCTTAAAGAAACTAATGTCATTTTGTTAATTACATCGCAAACTTCGCTCATTTGGTCTTTTCCGGTTTGCTGTCGTGTTTGTGCTGTTAAATCAACGCCGTTGTAACTGGAAGATGCAAAGCCACAAAATGCCCAGAAAGGAATTACTCTTGGGTGATACATTTATTGACCTGTTCACACGTAAGGTGAGATTTTCAATGTTGTTGTGTGTACAGTACCTTGTAATTTTCATCATTCCATTTTATTGCTATTTCTCTAACAATAACTTTAGTGACGAGTTTTATTAGAGACAGTTATATTTGTGAGACATATTTTGCACAGTTGCTTGGCGAACGCCTCTTATCTTTTGCTATTGCAGTTGAGATCAGTCAGCCGATTGTTGGCCGGTTACTTGTTCTGACACAAACGGTGCAGAACTGCGACGAACAAATTGAAAACTGATAAAAGCTTTTTTCGATGTATTTTCGTGTATTTTTATAAATGTTTTTACGTGCTTATAAAGGTATCACATGAATTAAGCCAACACACCGAGATCTTTTGGGTACTTTAAAGGGGTGGATTTTCAGTTAATTAAAGTAACCGAAACAGTTAATTCGACTTTTTGCGTACAATTTTAGAAGTTAAACGTCGTAGATTTTCTTCCGAATACCACAGAATGAAGTCTTTCTTGTTCAATACGACGGTTTTGTCATGTTTGTTGATTACTGTTGAAAGCCGGCTAGGAAAACTCTATAGGAAACTTTCCATACTTTATGTTTTGTTTTGTGTGTGACGGAAATTCGATCGACCCTATTCAAGTTTACACGAAACTTGCAAAACTCGTGTCTATCGAACCAGTTTGAAATAATTTCAGTTCCCTGTTCTGTATCGGTTCAGTTTTTGTAAGTTCCGTTTGTTTTCACTTAAAAACACGAGGGAACCGGGTTTGCTGAAAGGTTGTTAATCTTAATGAATAGTTGAAACCTGTTTCTGTAATATTCGCTAATACTGGCCTTCATATAATGTCTTATGGTTGCTGCAGACAGTGAAAAGATGTTTTGATACATACTGTAACATTTTTCTTTATTGCTACTGTTTGTGATCCATATGCCAACCCCCCCCCCCCCCCTGCAAATAGATCAGCCGTCATACAATAAGCTTCTTAACATCCATTTGTGCCTAACCTGGCAGTGGCTGATTTTTAGAAGGGGGGGGGGGGTGGATACACACAATAACAAGCAGATAAATAGAAATATTCTGTTACAAACGTAGAAAATAAATAGATTCTTCGTTACTTTTATGAATCGAGGAACCAAAATGGGGGGAGCGGTG
Organism: Blastomussa wellsi; assembly: GCA_947652115.1. Lineage (NCBI taxonomy): Eukaryota > Metazoa > Cnidaria > Anthozoa > Scleractinia > Plerogyridae > Blastomussa > Blastomussa wellsi. The sequence continues at coordinate 2,871,551 of OX393569.1, read as the reverse complement.
GCTAGCCACCCTAATCACCCCCCCTGGATCCGCCCCTGCCAGGTATTTTTTATTTCTCAATAGTTTTTAGTTTTCAGTCCGTTAATGTCCCCTGGTCGAGTCAGTAGGTATACGACTAAAACATTTAATCCAGTTCTTATGAAGAACGTTTTCTTTGGTCGCAATTAAAGAAACGCGAGTTTCAAACTTTTCAGATATAATCCTATCAGCGTGAAATTCAAACAAAAATGTTGAACCGCAGTGAAAGCTGTCAGAGAGTTATTTTGAGGTTTTGTGTGAGTCCGATCGATTTAGGTCATCGCTTTCATAGAGAGCCTTGTTAGCCTACTCTGGTCCCTCTCAAGCAATTAACTGTTTTGGATCCTGTCAAATCGAACAAAGAATAATTGTTAGCACTGGGAAATTTAATGATTATAACATTCAGATATCGTCCAAAGTTGGGGTTAAGATTGTACGTAAAAAGGCCAACCTCTGATTCCAAAACAGGCAGGTTTCATGTTACCGACACTGAAACACAACATAAAAGTACCCGAGCAAAGCAGGTAAACGAATAGCATACTCAAAATTGGAACACAAATACGACAAGCAGTATTTAATTTAGCAGTTTTTTTGAGTAAATACTTGTTTTAATTGATTAGCTTTCAGCCACATTTCCAACAGAGGGGAGTCGTTAACTTAGCGCATGAACGGAAAAAGGAAATGAGCTTTTCAGTTGCGGGTTGGTTTTTAAGTAAATACGTCTCGCTGTCATACTCATGATTAAAACTTCAAAGTGAGCAATACGTCACTTTATCAAAATAAAGATTTAGCTAATAGGAGACCATTTTATCCAATGCTGTTAAATCACAAGATCAATTTAGGTGAACTAACGCTGTCAACAGACCATGCTGTTTCCAATTTGGTGTCGTTATTTGTGTGTCTAATATCTCAGAAGACAAAGTCAAATTTGTTGCTAGAGAGTTTTTGGAAGACAAAGGAACCAAGTCTCTTGTGCTCTAAAGAACCTGAAGCATTCTACGCTGGCAAATTACGCTTTGGATCGCATTTTAAAAAATTTAAAAGGGCACGCCACCACGAAAAGAGCTCGAGATTGCTCACGAAACAAGCTCAAGATTGCTCCTTGAAACACTAAATTGAGAAGAAAGAAGCAAAAAGCGATTGGGATATTTATGTAAGTCCCTTAACACGCTAACTCCAGTGTAGTCAGTTGCAAGACCTGTTTAATCAACGAAGCACAGACTATGACTTACTCAATTCGTCCCGCAAATTATCGACTGTAAACCGTGCACTGGCTATTGGACCATTCAACAGAGATCCGCCGCGAATTTGAGTCATCGGATTCTCACTCGGCAATCTTGTAAAACATCGATAGTGCAATTTTCACATAACGTTTGTTTCTACTATATTGTAATACTGAAGATTTTTTACCGAGTTTAAATAAAAGTAAAAATAAATAAGGTGAGCTTGGGTATGAAAGAAATCAAAGGAAATATTGAATTACTAGTCTTCCAAAGTGTAAAAAAATCATAGAGGTACTAATATACTGAAATAACAAATAAACAAAGATGACTTCCAAGAAGGAAGATTGAAAGGATTTTATTAATTGGCAAGTTGCGAAAGCTTTTCATCTGTGGCCAAGCTCCTTTGAGTCTTGCCCCGGGAAACGCGTTTATCAGAAACTGAAAACAACAGAGCAACAGTGCATTAATCGGCAATAGCATAGCACACATAACAGACATTGATGATTATGATATTTCCATACAAAATTAGATAAACTTGAAAAACGATGGGCCGACCTTTTTCAAGTTTTATATTGCAATCCGTTTTAATCTTTTCCTGTTTTGTCCATCCATGCCCTTCTTCGGTTTTCTGTTTCTTTATGATTTGTTTTCTTGACTTCCACGTACAGCTTTAAGCCATTGTTGTAATAGTTTAGGTAGTTCAACGGCCAATTGAACAGAACTGACATTGGCTAAACTTTTCTGACCCGGCTGTTTTCTTTTTAATGCGGTGAAATACCCTGAAATTGTCGCACGACATTGTTTTGTTGTAAGTTTTGGGTCGATGTTTCGCGTTTTTCACCTTGCGTAATCAACTTGTCGCGGGTCAACTTGTCAACTTTGTTGCGGGTTAAAGAAATGCAGCGCGCTGATTGGCTGATTTGCTTGGTGTGGATCTGTGACAAGTTGTGAGTTTGACGAAAACGAGCAATAAAGCCAAAATTTGTTGCTCAAAGTAAACCCGCGCTCTACTTTTCGCAGCAACTTTCTTCAACCTGCAACAAATGTTTTTGTTGCACGACAAGTTGATCACGCAAGGTGAAAAACGTGAAACATCGACTCACTGACTTGCAACGAAACAATGTTGCGCGACAAGTTGAGGGTTTTTGTATCTCGTATATCGCTGCTTTAATGTCTGCAACTGAAAAATTGCAGATTACTTGCCAAGTTGGGAATTCTACGCAGATCACTTTGATAAATAAGACATACCAGGGAAACAATGCCAGTCTACAAAGTTGACTTCACATAAAAATTCCATGAAATAACAGCTTACTAAGTTAGACCAAAGATGCAAGAATAAACTGAAATGAAACAAGAACGGCTTCGAATGAGGAAGATTGAGAAGGATTGCAATAGGAAAACGTATACGTACCAGGGCTCTTTTGATAAAGTGAATTCCAAAAACTTATCTGATTAATGGGTTGAAGAACAGAAAAGGTAGTTTATTTCTTTTCTTTGAAATAGCAGGTCGTTAATTACATGTAATTTGCCCTCTAAAGCTGATTTACATGTAAGAAGCATAAAAACACCCGTTCTGATTATCACTATAATTCGTTTAGTTGAAGTTAGTAGTGGCTATACCATTTTTGTTGATTGAAATCAGTTCTAGTTCAGCCTGTATGACTTGTAATAATGGCACAGGATAAAATGTTATAAAGGAAAAGGTTAGAATAAATGTTCAAAGCGAATGTACCCCCCTCCGTATTTTATTCGCTCGCCGTTTTCCTTCGCGCCGTTCCCCACTAAAATAACGCCTGGAACGGGCTAGGGCAAATAAGATTGAACCGAATGTGTTCTGTGCAATAACTCATTTCTCGTCAATTGAAGTCGGGATTTAATTATCGAATGACACACGTAATTATTTTTCAAGTAAAAAAGGAAAGAATTACCGAATATAACCGCTTTAATTTTGATAACTTAGAAACTGAAGTTGTTCCTTTCCACCGCGCTTGTAAAGTGTATTAACGTTTCGACTGTGAACCATCTGTTCAGTGGCGCGTCCTTATCTAGAATTGTTTATTTTGATATTATTGCATTATTCCAATTAAACTCATTTGACGCATAGCTAACGGTTTAAAAGAAACATACAAAAGAAAAAACTTTAACTCGGAAATTTTCCTTACAGTCAGATTAAACTCAAAATGTATGCGAGCAAAGAACATTTAGTGTAATTGTGTTCGATGCGTCAAACCCTGCGCTAGGATGTGCGCAGATTTTATACGTACAGTTTTTTCAAAGTTAGAAACCAAAACGAACTATAATAAAGGCGGTGCTTATTATCTGTAATACAATGTAGTACGTGATACTTGTCAAGTTTTTTTGTTCTTCTTTGACTGAATAATCGGTTCCAAAAAGACAGGTGTTCCATTGTTTTAATATAAAAAGCAAACAAAATGATTCGAATGAAGCCCTCATTGATTCAATTTGTAAGAAAAGCCGCAGAGTGGAAATCCAGAATAAATACCTATTGAATAATATGTCCTTGGGTTTTCCGGAGCCAGATATTAAACTCGAATATTACTTTGGTGTTTGCCTATGCTTTGCAAATACGCCTTTTTGTTCCAAAGAAACGTCTGTGGGAAAAAAGTAATATAGTGATTTTCCCACTGGAAAATCTAACTTTCGCTACACCGTCCATTGTTATTGTTGCTTGCGAATGTTTGTTTGTCATTGCAAGCAGAATGGACGTTTCCAGTCTTGTATTTGAGTTACGTTTGGTGAAAATGACAAAAAAGAAAGGAAATATAAAATTTTGATCATGTGATAGATTTCGAAGACAAATTTAACAGATAAAGAGATCGCAGAGTCGAAATTTTGACAGCAAAGGACTTTTCACTGTATCAGGGCGTTTTAAATTTCGCAGTTTGATCTGAAGACCAAACTTACCAAAACTCGCCTAGGCTTGTAACTGGATAACTTAGATAATACCTTTAAACGCAATATTTCAAACAAAAATAATTCCAACTATATTTTTACAGGGAAAATAGAGAATAATAAGTTGCCCCTCCCCTTAAAGGTAAGCCCAAGAAAGACTGAACTGGGAAAGGAAAAGAAAAAAATATATAAAATAAATTTTGATGTTCCGTTAACCAGGCGCGGCATTTTCGGTAATATTCATTTCTTGAAAGTATTTTAAAGAGCTAGTGAGATACCAAAATCGCAGTAATAATGATTTAGCCTAGCGTTTTAAAAAAGAACAATTTGGATCAGAGTTTAACTACAACACTTTAAATGTAGTTTTTCTCAGGGAAAAAATAACTCTGGCTTCTTTCGAAATAAGTACTCGGAAGATGAAAACCATCGTACGATACTATTCAATTCAATAATCTTAACACATAAAACCAAAAAGCTACCTGAAAGGTGTGCAGCATCACTTGCTAAATTATTAGTGAAACAAATAACGAGAGTTAGGATCCTTTGTCGGGTCCCGATTATGGCCCGCGCGGGAATAAATGAACCCATTTGAAGTGGAGTTTTAATGTTAACCTTATTACAGGAATAAGGAATAAGGAACCAGGAAAAGAACACCATGACAGTGAGAATGGGAATGGACTTGAGAAAAGGATTAACAAGATTATTTGCATGAAAAATATGACTCAATTTCTGTTCATTTTTTGCCTTTTTTTAATTCTACGGAGGAAGAGTGTTGATGAGCGTCACCTTCGACACGCCTATTCAAACTCTAACAATAATTCGTCTCAATAAACGTGGATGCTGTTTTATAAATACACACAGCCAAACACATGTGATTGATACCAGTCAGGTGCAGGGGAAGTCACGTGAACAGAATCATGTTTGTTTTTAGTGTTGCACGTGATTGGCGACTTTGTTCTGATTGGCTGAGGGTATTACAACAATATTTTTGACCAATCAGACAGAGCTGGACAGACGTCATTACTTTCGACAGTCACTGGAAAGCGCTCTGTAAAACTGCAGTAAAAGTATATGAGATTTTCTATGCCAGAACCTCGTTTCTAATTATCTCCATTCAGCAACAATACTTTGATTATATTTCTTGTTATTTAGGTTCTATTCTTTTCGAAGTTCTGAAAATTTAAAAGGATGTAAAATACCATATTAATGACCAAAAGTAAAACTCATATAAGCTAACGTTGTCGACAAGCTTTTAAAAATTGAATGGCATCGGTCGCTTTGAGTTTGCCGACCTATCTGTAAAGATAGTGGTAATGTTACGTAAAATAAGTATACAATTGTTACGTTCAGATATTGAACGGTTCTGTATTTGACGTGTGAAATATTATATTAGTTATGCAACGCTTTCAAGTGGTGTATCATAGATTATCTAACTTGTCACTTGTGTTTTCTAAAGGCTCGTGCTTATACCAAGAAAATGCAAGTCACAAGTTGGATATTCCGTGGTATACAGCGAGAAAGTGTTGCATAAGTATTTTATACCATGCCGCAGAAAATGCGCTTACGAAATATCAGAGGGAATGCATAAGGTGGAAGCACACCATGGCAAGGTTGGGTGTACACCCTAGAATAGGTACAGCGGCTCTGATTGGTTGTATTTTCAATGGAATGGTATAAAAGTAGTTATAAACCAATCACAACTGAAATACTTCTGTATCATTGTATCCGGAAACACGGAATGACCTAGTTCCCGTGCTTATCAATGTCACAAGTGGCGCACGTTGATGGCTCTAACAAGGAACGTCTAATAGAGCAGTTTTCATTTTTCCTTCGAAAGTAATTTACGTTTAATTTAAATTGCATTACTACCGGTAATAATTGATTTAAAGCATTCGCGACACTTTCACAGCCAATGAGTAGTAAAACCGAAACCAACTGTACTGAACTCGCTCACACAAGTTTTCCCGCGCCGTGTCGGTTACATGTGGTCACGTGTATTTGCCTCGAGTCTTGATTGGCTCATTAAATTTTCCGTGTCCTTTGTGACCGGCCAGTGAGATCACTTTGCTTCTGGTTTTACTGTTCTAATACAGTTAAAAATTAAACGACTGATACTTTTTAAGCGTTAAATATCAGATTTCTACGTGTTGCGGCCGACTATTGTGGTGGCAGGCAACCTGCTCACTGCAATTAAAGATCTTGGTATGTTTGATTGCTGTGATCTGGTTGTCTCTACTATTAAAACTTCTATGGCTTGCAACATTCATATCTTTAATAAAACCTTTATACATTGCACTATACCTTTAGCTTTGTAAGTAGAACATTTCCACGCAAATCATTTAATCGCGCGCTTATAGACAATCTGTGGTCCAAGGTAGCAACTAAACACAGGAATCGAACCGAAATCTTAATGTATTGGGAACGAGTATGGTTAGCTAAATTATACTACAAAATCACCCAGGTTAGCCTACTATAGCACTGCGGTTGTCCTGGACTACTAATCACCCAGGTTAGCCTACTATAGCACTGCGGTTAGCCTGGACTACTAATCACCCAGGTTAGCCTACTATAGCACTGCGGTTAGCCTGGACTACTAATCACCCAGGTTAGCCTAATATAGCACTCCGGTTAGCCTGGACTACTAATCACCCAGGTTAGCCTACTATAGCACTGCAGTTAGCCTGTTTACGGTTACCACTCAAGAATGGTAAGGGTAACAAGAAAGGTTTAGCCATCGGACCTCAGTGGTCTAGTGATAATGTCGATCGCTCGTGATCCGAGTGACCCGGGATCGACTCCACTCGGTGCTCATGTCTTTTTCTTTTTTATTAGACAAAAAATAAAAGTTAAAAAAATCTCGGATCGATTCCTGTATTTAGACACAGGGATCTAAGGCTTTGAGGCTACGTCCACTCGGAGCGATTGGACGGCGTAGACTGAAGTGTCAGCCGTCTTCCCGCCCTAATCCCCTGAGGCCCGTAGGGCGAGAGAACGTCTGACACTTCAGACAAGTTGACGGCGTTTCAGACACGGAAACGGATAAAATTTTTCCGTCCACACTATTCTTTTTCAGCGTCCACTCCTAGACGCTTCCCATCGGAAACGCTTAACTGCAGTCCAGGGCATTCCCACATTACTTGAACCCGCGCTAATTCGACCAATCTGGCGTCAGCGTTTTAAAAACGTTCCGTTTTTGTCTTTAACGTTTAGAAACGCAGCCAGCTCTGGAGAGCGCTTTCAAAAATTTCCGTTTTCAGTGATCGAAAACGCCGTTTAAGCGTGGACTGAAGGGCAATCCGGTCGAAAAATTGCGTTTTCATATTTATCCGGCTTAATGGGTACAAAACCGGTAAGGATGGATCGGAGGACATGAGAAAACTTATGTCTATTCGCACCGCAAAATACTGGCTGACGGGCAACGACAGATTTATCTACTATTTTACAAACTTTAGTAACTATACTGGTTGTTGTCACACACGTGCACAGTTTCATTTCAGGAAAACTAGAAACTGTGTTGGTGTGCAAGGATTTTCCATTACAATCCAGTCAAAGTATTATTGGAGAGCATTCCAAAAGCTAGACTTGAATCGCTTTGTCCCCCATTAGACAGCGACACATTGTCTAGAAACCCTACTTGCCAAACAGGCAGCGGGCTCAGAAAAAGTCGGTTTAAAGTGAGGACGGCATTCTGTTGCAAACTCAGAGCTGAGCGTTATTCGAGTCAGATATAAGTGCGCGGTTTTTCTTGAAGGAAAAGGAAGGGCGTGTACCTTTCTGTTTGGAATACGTACGTATTTCGTCGGACGATCAAGCTGCAGAATAATAAATCGATAACATCAAGAGATTACTAATCGTCTCTTGCTAACATCGGTAAGTTAACAGTAGAGACAGAAATCACACGTGGTTGCTGTCTTCGATAGTCAACTCCACCAAACAGCAAGACACATGACAGAACTCTTTCAACGAAATGGACCATCACGCCAAGTCTCGCGAAAAGATCCCAACACACTCCAAGTCACGCCATCAAAAAGTGTAACGTGACACGAGCGCTGACAGATCACGAGCTGCTGCTATGATGGCGCATGAGCACTGTGGCTTCGCTTTGGTTCCGATACACCGATTGGGCCGAGTTTAGATTCTCTTTCGGCGAACGGCAAAAACAACATCTTAGGATGTTCTTGAATTCCTGGTAGAATCTTTGGTTGAGAAAAATGTAATAGCAGGGATTAATGGCACTATTGGCGTGTGACAAAAAGTAAAAAGTGGTTTCCACGTGTCCTATGGCAAGTAAAGCTGTATATTGCTCAGTGAAAAAATATCCCATTAAGTGCATGATGTGGGTTGGAAGCCAACAAAGGGCAAAGGTAATCACAACGATGATGAGCATGCGCAGAACTTTCCTTTTAGACGACTCATTCTGACGTTTCTGATGAGCGGTTGTAACCCCTGGGATCTCACGTGACCACAGGCGGCGACCAATAAGAATGTACAACCAGGCTATGACAGCAAGAGGGATCAAATACAGCACTACAAAAGTAGTCATAAAGTACGCCCTGGCCACTTCGAACTGTTTGGCGCGATTAGTGTACAAATAGTTCCAAACCATTCTGCATACGAACTGAGAGCCATCAAGAGTTGGCACGCTGTCCCAGAGAACCAGATACAGCGAGAAGTACAGCGAAGACGAAATCCAAATGACAGAGGTCACTAGTTTAGTGTTTCGAATAACGGGTACATGGGCAAATGGATGAAGAATGGCGAAGTAGCGATCCAATGAAATGAAGACGAGCGTGATGATTGTAGCGGCGATTGAGAGGACCCCAGAAAAGTGCACGAACTTGCACGTGACTGATCCCAGTCCCCCGGATACCCAGGCCTGTCCAGCGTACAAAAATTTCACCTGCAAAAACAGAAGAGTGCATGGCCATGTAGAAATATAACAACAACGATTTCGGGGTTCAATTTACTGCAATGGTGTGATAAAGATTATGATCTAAAAGTAGGTTGAAGAAACACAGGCTTTCAGGCGGGTTCAAAACTGCACACAAGGATTGCCGAGCTAGTTTTAACAACGAGTCTTGCAATTCCCCGCGTACCCCTTCTAACTTTTGTCAGCAGGCAGCTTCTCTTCAGTAAGAAATCGCGGCCTTCCGAGTTGGAAGGTGTTTTATTTTAGATGATGATCTGCCAGAATACTTTTTGGCAATTTTCCTTAGGTAAGCAATTAACATATTTGTTACTCACCTCAAAGGGCATAATAAAAAGAGTGACAAGAAGATCTCCAATGGCCAGGTTGACTATCAGGAAGTTAAAGGTGCTTTTCATTCGTTTGCGAGACGCCACAATATAAATTATGCACGCGTTGCCAAAGAAACCGATGATAAAAACAACAACATACGCGATTGTCATCCACACAGTGGAATTGCCATGAACCGTTACCGGGACAGTGGACAATGTAGAGTTTGCCGCACCTAACGGAGAAAATCAAACCAATCAGAGATTCCTTTTAGAACACAACAAAACAGATCGGAGTGCACGTGAATTTGAATGAAATTTTAACAGGGTAAAAGAAGGGTTAAAGAGAGAACGTAATTTTAGAAAATCAATAAACAGTTGACCCCCACGCCAGAGAACCCCAAGCTGGCAGGGAACTGTTTTGGTATCCATCTACTAATAGAGTACGGGTTTTGTTGCATTTTATTTGGGCTGTCTCTCTTGCTGATTTCATTTATTGCTATACCGTGCTGACGAGTTCTAATGAGAACGAAACAGCTGTCCACGGTTGCAGCCTGCTTTATCGGTTTCAGTCGTATTATTGCCTCGCTAAGTCAACTTTTTCACGTAGTAACAGCCTTGCAGGGATGTTTGTGTTATAATTTTTTAAACCTAAATTCTAATTTGAAACAGTGCATCAAATCTTTAATATTTCTTATTTAGCTAACTTTTTCTAATCCTTTGAGAAAAACAAAACTATTTCTTGCCGAACATCCCCTAAAATCACCTCAAAATTGGCACTGAAGACACCGCAAAACATAGCTTCATGTTTGAGATAAGCATTTGTGGATTGTTTATGTGAAGCGGCGGAAAAACGGCTTTCAGGCGTTCACCCGAATAAAAAGACAGCTTCGGGCAGGGCAGCGGAAAGCTAAGGGATTTTTAAAAACAATCATAATTCCTGCTGCGGCGTTCAAATGAGGGCTCACGATTAGCAGGTGTGATATACTGAATTAACTAACACACCTTCGTGAATGTTACCTTTCGCCTTTGGTTTATATTTTGAATAGTAAGCTGTAAACTGAATTGAAATAACTACTGCTAGTGAAAATTGATAATTTTAGAGTACCAAACGCAAAAATGTGACTTGCTGTTTTTTCAGTGAGATGGCTAGCACTGACAAAAAAATATTTTTTGTTGAAACCAAAAACAGTAAAATATCTCCTAATCGTGTTTTATAGTGTAAGTATTAGTTTACGTTTAATATAATATAATATATAGTCGGCCGCTTCCTTTCATGCAATTTATTTTATTAAAAAGAAAATCGGAAATGAGCTTGAGAAACGCTCACTTGCTAAAAAATATGTACAGAAGCCACTCTTTCCCGTTGTAATAGGCAGTATCCAAAAATAATAACTAGATTTAACAAAAACGTTTTTATTGAAACAGCCAGCGTGAATTCAAAAACAACTGGACGTGGGGAACATTTATCACCAGCAGCTGCTAAAAAAATGTTTCACATGGATGTCTCTCTTTTAAGTTTTCTCGAAGAAAAAGACGAAATGAGAAAGACATTTGTTGTTTGGCTATTTTTTTAAGAAAAGCAACGCGAGGTATTCTTTTTCCGAAAGGTCGGAAATGTTTGAATTATTTAAGACTTGTCAGTTTTTTCATGAGATAGCGAGTCTGTAATGAGTATTCACAGAAATGACAATCTTCGCTCTTTTAATTTTGCTATGGAAATATAATTAATTTTGTTTTAGTACCAAGAAAGATTTATGAGAAAATTCCACACAGAATTTACCCAAAAACGTCAATATTTTCTAAATTCATCAGCGCGTCTTTCACTTTGGACCACACCAAATGACACACAGAGGAAAACTAACAAAAATTCTGTAGTTTTATGTATAATTTGATCACCTCATAACAAAAGTTTAATTTAAATATAAATGCTGACGTCGAAAGGCAGGCATCGGGTTTGGCGGAATCGATGTCTCGTATATTTGAAATCAAACTAAAATTTGTCTAAGAGCGACATGACATTTGATTTATTTTTTTGGAGGAAAAGGGGAATTTTAATTAACGAATTTGAATAAAACGCGAACGATAAACCCCAGAGCATGTATAAGAGATCTAACTATAGAACTTATTTCATCACTTATAAAAAGGTTAAAATGAATTGTTTTTAGTAAACATCGCTTTTGGCGACATTTAGCTACGCACTATGCAGAAAGAGCGTCTAAAGATTATTATCTTTTTTCGGAAATTAAGTACCAGGGACTATTCCTGTTGGACTTCGCACAACTCGTGGCAATTTTTGAATTAAAGGTGAACGGTGTCAAAATTAGTAACAAGACAATTCTTAAAAGTTCCGTTTTCTCGTTAAAGGAAGTGTAAAGGAAGAGAGTGAATTCCGATCTAATCACATACGGAGCGTACCTTCAGCAGAAGTATTGTTTGTTGCCATAATGAGAAACTATGAGCCCTCCTATGCAACTGATCTTCAGTTCTCGAATACTTGATCAAAAATCTTCAAATGGTCTTTTGTTGTGGTTTGAATCTGAAAACAGAAAAGTGGACAAGATCAACTACGCCACCAGCGAGAGACCAACAAATCTGGGCTTATTTACGAGCATGCAGAACATGCTATAGCGGATTAATGGGAGGTTTACCACATTCATTAATAATTTCTGCAGCTGAGCCAACTCTGGAGCGTGGGTTTTTCGCGCTGAATGTCCCCCCTCAGCAAACACAATTGTCACTTGCTCTTGACAGATTCAGTGGCTGCTTTACTGTTCTGTGCGTTTCCAGACAACTAGATCTTTAACGGGCCGATACTGGTTTGGAGCATCGGCGGGAATTAAGCCGAGATAGCTTGAAGGCATAATTACAACTGGTGATCATGGATGGCTTAGATAGCTCAGACAAAATAAATAAGTTTGAAAATTAGTTCACAACGACGAGTAACTTGCAGAGAGAGTAATTGACGGCGACAGCTCATCAAAGTAAGTAATGAAATTAGTTGAAGCAAAATCATTTTCTGGCGCCTCTAAACCTAGAATAAAGACAATTTTAGTGAATAACTGGCAAAAAAACTGAACTCAGAGCAAAAACGGAAACTACATCAATAGTTATTTTCTCTTGTTATTAAAATGTGAGTTATGCAAATTCGAAATCAAACATCAGCAAAGGGCAACTTAAAGAACGGAATAGAAAAAGACAGTCATTACTACCCACAGATAATAATTTCCATCGTAACAAAAGGAAAGCATCTTAAACTCATTTATCAAAAGCAGATTGGACAATATTCAGTGATAAATCGTTGCCTTTAGAGCACATAGTGCGATAAAACTGACACGATAGTATCTTAATGATACATTATTTTCCGACAATGTCAGCTCTTTTGTCCCTGAACTTAAAATAGATAGAAAATTTAATTAAAATCGGGAGTCAAGTTTTGAACACACTGACAATTTATGATGGTCGTGGGCTTTGATGGCATAGCAATTTATTGATTATGGGACTTTCGCGTTGAAGTTACCTTTACAAAACAGCTGTTCCTTTTTTGAAGGGTTGGAACCTCAACCACAGCAGTACTGGGCACTTAGACTTGCTTCAGACAGTTTTAAATTGAAATCTCTTAGAGTACGAGAAAATATCCAAAGAATTATATAGAGCTTTAAAGTAGAAAGAATTAAAAACGTTCGCGCTGACTTCCTTTGTTCAGTTTTGTATTAACCATCAAGAACAACACAAAAACGCATGTTCTTTTTAGGATACGCAAAATGTTACGATAGAAGGAATCGAGTTACACGATGTGGTATATTAAACACAGACAAAGGGCATAACGGGAAGATCAGAACAAGTGGACCTTGGGCAAGATCAATAAAATTTAAAAGCGACAGGGCGAAACGCGATATTAGAACTCTGGCAGTTACTTTGTCAAGTCCACGATGTTTATCCTCCTGTGTAGACTACTGTCACGCCTGATTATAGACATTTTTATTTTCTAATTTCCATATTATTGAGCCAAATGTCACCAAATACACGAATAAATTCGATTCGGTCAAAGTTCTAAAAATCACTTTTTGGCCTTCCGAAAAACTTCATTTTTTGCTAAAAAATCACGGTTGCCGCGAAACGTTGAAATTACGATGTTCTGGTGATAAGGGCACTGCGCGCACATCTGCGCTTTAATTTTAGCCGATTCGGTCAAAGTTCCAAAAAATCACTTTTTGGCCTTCCGAAAAATTTCATTTTTGCTAAAAAATTGTGGGTGCCGAGAAACGTTGACATTAAGGGCACTGCGCGCACATTTGCGCGTTCCAAAAAATCACTTTTTGGCCTAAAAAATTGCGGGTGCCGCGAAACGTTGAAATTACGATGTTCTCGTGATAAGGGCACTGCGCGCACATTTGCGCTTTAATTTCAGCCGATGCCATCAAAGTTCCAAAAAATCACTTTTTGGGTTATCGAAAAACGTCATTTTTTGCTAAAAAATCGCGGGTGCCGCGAAACGTTGAAATTACGATGTTCTCGTGATAAGGGCACTGCGCGCACATTATGCGCTTTAATTTCAGCCGATTCGGTCAACGTTCCAAAAAATGACTTTTTGGTCCTCCGATAAATTTCATTTTTTGCTAAAACATTGCGGGTGCCGCGAAACGTTGAAATTACGATCTTCTCGTGATAAAGGCACTGCGCAGAACAGGACACAGAACAAAATAGAACTGGTATTTTGTAGAAGTAGTACAGGATTACAAGGATGGAAGTGGATTGCAATTTATCAAAATTAATCTCTGGACAGGATGTCCAGAAATCAAAGCTGAAATTCTGGTGAAATTTTGAATCTTGTAATATAGTTATTTTTTCTTCTTAGTTGATAAACCACGTTTAGCATTTTTCTCCTTCTATTGCAAGACAATAATGCACGATTACAGCAAGCTACCGGCCATAATTTTTAAAATATGATATATCAGGCGCGACAGGGTCCCTTCAAGTCGGCTTAGGAGGCTACATGATGTCATCTTTAGACTTTTTTGGAAACGCGCGAGTGACGTCACGAGTCAGACAAACAAACCGGAATGGCGGATGATTTTGAAGATTTCTTCAAGTAAGAAAGCCGGTGATCTTAAAACACTTTTGACACAAAAACTTCGCCTACATTCCCTCTATTTCTCTCTAAACACGCTAATGTTGTTCCAGTCTCGCTGGGGTCCAGTAATTTGCATTATTATATGACTAGCTCCGTGAGCGGGCAAGATGAACCAAATCCCGCTATCTTGCCCGCTCGGGATTACGCGCTTTGTTCCGCAAGTACAATTTCTCTCTCTCGACTCCGTCTCGGTCCATAAACCCGCAATAAAAGAACTTGGCCAATATCCAGCCATCTCTTGACCCCACGCTTGGTCAGTAACCCATATTTCTCATATACAGTCAACTCTCTCTAAGACGGACACCATCGGGACCGGCCTCAGCTGTCCGTCTTAGAGAGGTGTCCGGCTAAAAGATAGTCGATGTAACATGCCTGAGAATTCCTGGGCCAGGAATTTTCAGCTAAGAAAGCAAGAAAATAACTGTTTTAGATTACAATACAATTCGGCTGTCAACTCTAAGTTATTTTTTTGAATGGGACAATAACTGATTTAATTTTAACTTGTACTGTATGTATTCCGCCGACAAGAAAAGAGCTGTCAGTTAATCGTCTGGTGTTAAAAAGAGTCACGTACTTGGTAATTTAAGAATTTTTTCCCTAAATCGTAATTTGCGGTAACATTCAGCACCTCACAAGTGTCCATTGTCCGTCCACAATTGTCCGTCTTATAGAGGTGTCCGTTAAGAGAGATGTATACTCATTGACAGGAATGAAACAATTAATTTAAACTGAAAACGGATTAAAGTTTGAAGCTGAATATCTACACAAGTTATGGAACTAAAATGTCGTGTCAACTGAAAATATTTTGACGCATGTCTTGATATAGTTCTTGCAAGTTCAGTCCACTTTCCTGCAATGTAGAAGTCCATCCCCGTTCAGGCCAGGTGTCATAATCACAAATTCAGACACAGCGTAGCAATAGTCAATACAGACGTGTCGAATAAAAAAGCAATATTGAAATAGAAAAGACAATAATTATGAATGAAAATATCAAATCACTATTTTTCATGCCGTAAATGTAATAAAATGCCGAGAGAATGATGTTTTGAAAAGCGTGGCCTTTCAAAAATGACACAAGCAAATGAGGTTTTTAAATTAACGAAATTCTTCCCACTACAACATGATCGAGAATTCGACCGACGACGTGTCAGCTACCTTTGAATGTGGCGGTGAAAACAATGAAAAAAAAAAACGCTTAAAGATAAATTTCCCCCTCTGTGTAGTGAACGAGTCTGCCATAACACAGACATTTTAGCTATGACCAGATAACCCGCTTGTGTTTGACTGCGATGTTCCGCCGTTAGGTATTTTGTCTTGTACAGTATTCTTTTTCGTTGGTTTACGTAGCCAGGTGTTAATCGGATAGATGGCCTTGCACACAAAGGTTTTGCTTAGATTTCTTTCGTTAATAGGCCCTTTGCACGACCCAGTCACATGGTACAAAATAACTCCTTGCTGGTGAGTAAGCTACGCTCTGGGACATAAAGTTGCTTCTCTCTCCTCCGCAGAGGCCTCTTTCATTTTCGGGAAGGGGATTAGGGAGAGGTGAAAAGAAAGCGCGTGGAGGCTGGGGAGAAGGGAATTCAGAGTTCGCGATGAATGCCGGGTTTTTAATTCTCCCCCTCCCCGGAGACTCTGCGGAGGAGAGAGAAGTTGCTTTGTTTTGGATGTCCCAGCGCGTAGCTTGCTCACCAGCAGGGTGTTATTTGGTACCATGTGACCGGGTCGTGCAAAGGGCCTATTGACAGGAATCTGATTAAAATCCCAGCCTGAGTGCAGAGCTTCCTTTCTCAGTCGGATCGAGCAGGATTCAAGAAACCTTCTGTGGTTGTGTTACTTCATTTGCTGTCATGAACTTGAATCAATTAAGTTAGGTATCATTTCTTTTCAACCAATTTGTGACTTCAGTTTTAGTATCTGATATCAACGAGAAGTGTATTCGAAGACACGAGACAATTTTATAAACGATTGATGTTCATCCACGATTTTCACTCGAGTAGTTTATACGAATTATCGAGTTTTGTTCCGTTTGTATTGCGAGTATTATCACGAGCAGCTGTCGAGTAAGGGATTCGACATTAAAGAATTACTGGAAAAGGAATTGCGATCATTGCGTCCTCTCGAAATCGATCATACTCGTGCGACGGCTGGAGACCTTCCCTGACCTGCTCGAGGGGCTATGGTAGAATCTCTCGTCAAGGGAGCGTTTCATCACATATCAGATATACAATGTGCAAATAATCGGGAACAAATCTGCTACTATTTATAGTTGCCCGAGGTTATGCGTGGTTCAATTCTACTTGTAACCAACCCCCCCCCCCCCCCCTCCCCCTCTCGGCCCGGGGGTGGGGAATTTTTTAAAGCGGTTTTGTCCCTGGGGGCGGCGGTGGGGCAAATCCAAAGTACCCTCTCGATGTTCTTCCTTGTATGTCACTTATCGGTTGCCGTACCGCGCGAAGGAGACTGCCGATTTCCATGGAAAATCTGTAACAATTGTAGCCGAATAGACCAATTCCGATATATTAATATTCTAACATGTCGCCGAGGCTTAGGGGAATAAAACAAAAGATTTTGCATCGAGGCTTAGGGATGAATAAATAATTTCTTTTGTTTTATTCCCCCAAGCCTCGGCGTCATGTTAGAATTTTAATATATCGGAATTGGTCTATTGTTAGAGAGGAATAACCTGTTAAAATTTAAATATGCTTTTGAAGGATTTTTTGCTTTCCCTTTATTTTTCTGTTCGCTGGTTGCAAGCTCCTTTCCTATTCTTTCGAGGAAGTGGCGAGACGTACGGTTTAGGTTTTTCCTTCAGTTTTCATGTAGTCTTTATGATTTATTTATCTGTTATTCACGATGTATATAGTCTAGGAAAGCGTTCAAACTCGTGAGTAGACGTGCAGCAAGTCGGCCCTTATAACTTTATAAACGACGACGTTTGTGATAACAAGTGGCTGAGTCGAGAGCAGTGTGGGACTTCGCGGTCGCTTTCAGAAAGTTTAGGTCTTGAAAAAACGTCTTATTTTGCTATTTTTTTTACAGAAATCGCTATTTTTTACAGAAATCAGTATTTTTTATCTCGATTTTGTACACAAAATGGCGTATATTGTACTTGTGGTCGACGAGGAGTCCCGGGGTGGGGAATTGTCTTTTTCTGTGTGCCCGGAGGTGGGGAATAGACCGCTATTTACGTGTGCCCGGGGGGATGGTAACACGCAGAATTGAACCACACATTACCTTCTGATCAGAGACACTTCACTGCGTCAGATCTGGTTGTATTTGATAGCTCTGGCACCAAGGGTATTTTTTATGTCTAAGGATATTATAAAACAACAAAAAAAACATAAAATAATTTAGAGCAAAACCTGGTATTAACAGTGGACAATGGTAAACTTAAGAGTAACTGTGTATTTTTCCATAGTCATAGGATGTCAGTCGTTTTGAAGCTTCATGTCGCGGATGATTTCTAATCGGATATTTCACAATACAGATTTAAATAACATCAATGCTCCATGATATTCACGAACTAAACAACTGATTATAGTTGGACGCCAACGTTTGGCTCCATAAAAAACATCTACAAGAACTATATCATTCACTAAGCAAATTCACATTAACGAGACCCCTAAATTGAGCTTCAGTTCAAACCGAACGAAACTTACTGATACATGTCTTGTCTGGTCCGACATTCATGTACCAGTGAAAACTTCGATAACGAAAAGAAACAATTTAAACATAATCTTTACATGAAGACCTTGCTGTTAAACTGTGAAGAACAAACAAATAACATCTAAATCGGTGTTTACACACGGGCGTGCCGGTTACATACCTACCTTGGTGCTTGTGGATTTGTGAAGTAACAAGTAATCGAGGAGCGACTGTTTGCCCCTCGGAAAATTCTATTCCGGATGTATTCCGCAAAGATTAAACACTTTTGCCCTCATCCGTCAAAAGGGAAAGTAGAAGCTGTCAGGAGATAACGAGCACGTCATTTTTGCGTCACTAGCAGCATGTGTTTTTAATTCTTTCTCTAATTATTCCTTTATGAATTAATCATCAGAAAAATAAATAATCATCAACAAAACCCCGGAGAGTAAAAGAATGTCTGGCCGGCTCCTGGAAATCGGAAGGAGATAAGAAAAATCTTAAAGAACAGCTATCTGGAAACAAGCTTACAAGGACTGACTGATTCCAAATTTCAAAGCATCACTTGACATAATCTGATGTAAGGAATGCTATAAGATTCACCGACTTGGGTATTCCTTGATAAGATACGGGGGTGTGGGGGGGGGGGGGGGGTGCGCCTAGCAGTTGCTTGTGGAGGCCCCGCAGTCTTGTTCCCTAAACACCTACTCTATCACAGACCAAATTGATTATAACTATAATAGACAGAAAGGAAAAATGTACGGTCTCAGACCATAGTCTACTGTGGGAGAAACTGAGCAGCTACGAACTGAGAAGCTCCCCCTCCTGTGAGCAAAATCAGATTGCCTCAATTTACAGACAGAAACCCCCATGGGGAAAGCACTCGAAATTTCGTTAAACTTCCTAATAATTTCACTCACGATGGAAATTGTTTGGAGGCTCTTTCTAAATTCTCAAGTGCCGATCAGCAGCTCACTTTGCAGGCATACTCGAATGCGGGTAAGAATGTCCGAACAGAGAGTGTAAATAAAAACTTGAAAACTTTTAACTGATGCTTACCAGTCACTCCGTCTTCAACAACGCTTTCAGTGTAACAGCGAAAAGAAAAAACGCTTAATCACAGGTTACTTTCAGCTTTCAACGAGTCACATGTACAAGGCAAGTTTAAGGAATTGCCCAAAGCGCCCAAAAACGGAAAAAGCGGAAACGAAAGCCAGAAAATCCCTAATGATCAAACGAATCCAACACTGGACAAACGTCAAGTGAACTGATAGCAAGGTCAAGGATAGATGAAATAATAAAGATAAACGTTCAAATAAATATGATAATCACTCTCAGTTGAAAAATAGCCGATCGACAATGAATTTCTCCAAACAGTGACAATACATTACTAGGGCAGTTGTGGCGAGAATTGAGAAATTTATCAACTAGGGAGATAACTGAGAAGTTGAGAAGTAATAGCGCAAACACTCGAGAGAGTCGGTTTCATCACATTTCCAAAAACCGAGAAGAGAGTTGAAAATACGACCCGCAGCTGAGTATTTGGATGAACTAGTTCGAGGTGTAGGTATATCTTCTCAACCGAAACTAAAGCTACAGAG
This sequence comes from Blastomussa wellsi, assembly GCA_947652115.1. NCBI lineage: Eukaryota > Metazoa > Cnidaria > Anthozoa > Scleractinia > Plerogyridae > Blastomussa > Blastomussa wellsi. The sequence goes on along the minus strand of OX393569.1, from coordinate 2,851,782 downwards.
AAAACGAAGAAATAAAATCGCAGAAATCTATGCTAACTAAGATCGGATTTCCAAAACACGTCCAGTGCTTTAACGATGAAATTATTCATGAGCAAAAGCTAAAAGGAAGAATTATGTCTTGATTTAAGCAAAGCTACCCAGTTTGCTTTCCAGGCTATGCTTGGCGTGGCTTTCATCGACGACTGAGTTTAAAAAGCCATGGAACATATTTAACCTATTGTAGCTATCAGTGAACCAATCAGTCTTTACAAGGATTCGAGAAATTCAATGAACATCGAAAGGTCAAGTAATACGAACTAAGAAAACCAGTCCAAACACGAGAGGAAGAAACTATGATACTTAAAGTTCCCACAGTAGTCACAGAAAGAAAATATATTTTTGAAAGATGAAAAAATAGCCTCACCGGCTTTGAGGTTACGACAGTTCATGGACATTTATAACTACAGCAAAGAAAGAATAGATTTTTATTGGGGGTAAGTTTCTAAAGAAACTATGGTGCTGCGTCGGTGGGAAGTATAACAATATGATCAGATTTTTGATTGGTATGACTTGTTGTGAGGAAAAGGTACGTTCATAGTATTAAGTCGAAAAAATTCCATTTAGGATAAGTTGATAGAATAAACGCGATATCGACTTACAGCAGTATGCTTAGAGTTAGCGATGACTCACAACAGACAAGTCATGCAAAATGAAGATCAGTGAATTTCCAGAGGTCAACAGGATCATAAGCAGAGTATCACTGAAAGTGATCAAGATCATATCAAAAAGGCGAAATGTTGAAAACGACCTCATGAAAAGCTGACTTTAACTCGTGCAGTATAATAGCCTTCTGCTTTTGTCGACGAAAAACGATTAAACGTAAGTTAAAATGTTTACTTTCAGAATTATCTTGACGAGGTGCCAAATAATGCTTAAGAACACTTATGTCGAGTACGATAAGCGTCTGTTGACCTTACTGCCTCAGTACTCCCGCCGCCGCATATCTTAAATACTTTGACTGTGTCCGCACGAAAAATTCTTTCTCATCATCAAATTTAGAAGCTAAGGGTTTCGTAACCGCGAATGAAGTCATCTTTGGTAATCTATAAAATACGTTATAATATTAGGAAAGCTTAAATTAATGGCTACCCAAGGTAGAAAAACACCAAAGCAGTAAAAATAATCCGAGAAACCAAAATGGCTTTGAATGAGGAAGGTTCAGAAGGGTTGTCATACACAATGTATAGGCCTAACTTTTCAAGATTTATCATACGTGAGAGAGCTTCTTTAACATAATGGTGTTCAGTGCATTATCTGGAGATTGGTTGATTTACGAAGTCTATCATGCGCCCGTACCTGACTACTTGAGGTCATTCCACTAAAATAGAACTTGCACTGAGATTTGGGTCAAGCTTGGCCTATTGCGCAATTGCCTGTTTAATTAAATAGGAACTTAAATTTAAAAATTCATAGTCTTGTCTACCCTGGGTGCCAGAGGGTTTTTTCTTTTTGTGTGGGCAGTGTCACTGATAGCGGCCTCGCTACAAAATAATCCCTCTGGCACCCAGGGTAGACCTTGACACGAGCAACAGTGAAATTAGCATCAATTATAGCTTTATAAAGCTTCTAATTGGGGGTCGTTCTCATCGAATTTGGGCGTGAAAAACAAGTCTTAGCTTATAACTTAACCTTGTCGGTACCAAGTTCCCTTAACTGATTGTCCTACGGTCATGCAACAAAAATATAATTTGGTGACACGTGAACACAGTGAGTTTCTCCAGTGCAGCCATTTTATAATCTTTCTTGTTCTCGTCCTAAGTCCAGTTCAGTGTAAAGTAGAGCCATTTTCAATTAAGTTCCTTGAAACCAAAACCAAAGTAATCACACTGGCCAATGCAATCGCAACGGACGCGGGCAATTCAATGAACCAATCAAAACTCAAAAGCAAATACATGAAGCCGACGTAAAGCGCGGGATCGAGCGGGAAAACGTGCACGCGTGAGTCACGATTTGTTTTGGTTTTACTCCTGATTGGCTGGAAACTGAGTGGCGCGAGATTTTTAAACCAATCACTGCGCGTAGTAATTCAAAATCAAAGCAAACGAGAACAACTTGCGACAATCAAGTGAAAGCCGCTCTATCTGACTGTCGTTTTTGAATAAAAATTTACTTTGACTTTAGGGAGGGATTTGTTGTTATTGGAGCAGGTGGGGCGGTCCCGAGAGCGGTCGCGGTAAAGGTCCAGGTACACGTGCAGGATACACTTTTCTATTAAAAACTAGTTATGGTATATTGCATTTCCTGAGTCCTGATTGGTTTAGAGGCAATGGTATATGAGCTCATATACCATTGGCCTACAAATGTGGTAGGTGTACGCGTAAAAGAATGCATTTTTCGTAATGTTTGTACAATATTTTTTGGGCGTTTTTAATAAAACAATTATTCCACTCGCGGTTGCTGGATATGAGATGGTTATGGCCAACTCGGTGCTACGCGCCTCGTTGGCTATCTAGCATCTCATATCCATCTCATTTCCATCTCATATGTCACACTAACGGGGGGACCTCTTAGTATACGCCCTGAGGTTTTTTGAGGTCTCCTCACCACTTATTTCTCTTATCTTTTGTTTTGCTATTTTTTATTAAATGATGTAAAGATATGGTAAATAAACATTGAATTGAATTGAATATCGTAAATTGACATGAAAATTGGTTTTGATAACTTCTGAATAGTTTTGTAAAGCCATACACGTCCACGAGGACCTGGTAAAAACAGTCGGGTTCCACACACTCTTTGTTGTCGACAGTTACGAATTCCTGTATCTCAATGTAAACTAGTCACTGCTATGAAAAATGGAGTTGCTCTCAGCATGTTAGTGGTTAAACGATACCAAGATCCGTGAAAAGAGGCCAACTGAGTAATAGATTTGGTCAGATATGCACAGTATAATTGTTTAAAATGGAGGTCCCCTTCTCATGACATTCCAGTTCTAAAAGCCAGGCCTTGTTTTTCAACTTGTCTGATCCACAAAAACCCGCGACAATCCTCTTAGACATCTTGGCGGGTGTGCAATAAAGAAGTCGTATCTCATGGATGGTCATTACGGACTGAATGGAATTCGTTATTAGAAATTAAAAGGCTCCGTTGTATGTGAAATACAAAGCGATCATAACATAAACTTGAACAAAAGATCTATTAATCTACTTTAGGGTATTCTAAGAGCACCTATCCAAGACTGAAGTCTGCTGGAGATAAAAAAAGCGCGCACGTAACTGAAAACTATTTGTACTTTGACGACTTTCCTTTAATTAGTTTCACCACTGTATTTTCTCTTTGCATTTTCTTCAAAAATTAAATTGGGGACAATTTTTTATTAACCTTCTTCGTTCTTGTCATGTTGGGTGCGTTCGCATGCAATAATAATGATATTTTCAATCAGATAACAACTTTATCTCCTTAAGTAAGGTTGTCCTTGCGTTCCTGTCATACAAATAACAGAATAAATGTCTCATCAAGGGTCATCGTGAAAACTTGCACACATCGAAGGGATCGAGATACAGTTTGTTCATCATCGAAAAGAATTTTAAATTGTCTTAAAAATTACGAGAGTCGGCAAATGAAAATATTCACTGTTGGTGACTGTTTCGGATCAAAGATCGTCGCATGTTAACCAGCCGAAGTTTAATGAAATAAATTAGAAAAATAACGTTTTTAAGTCAGATAAGTGTTTAGATTGAGCTGAAATCAGATTGCAGATCGTCAGGTATTTTAATTAAGAATCTTATGTCAGATCGACCGACGGCTTTGTTTCAAAACTGAAAATGGATTCGGAAAAACTCTAATACTCCAATACTCTAAGTGGGTTATAAAGTGCTGGATAGTCTTTGGTTGTGAAGATAGACAAGATAGGCGCTTAAAAATGATCATGAGTATTGCGCTGAATGATGTAAACACTACGATGTAGTTACGACAGATTCGAAAGTGATAAATTAATGGTACCTCCAGCTCCCTATTTTTATGCGCAAACTTTATAACTATAGTGGACGTCAAATGATATATAAGTTTGACCCAATAAAAGATACGTGAAGGGATAGAGCGGAGAATACTAACAGCCGGGTTTTATATGGGTGAGTTCACGGCCAGGCCCAAGATTTAATGAAAATGCGCGTCTAAACATAAGCAAACTTTAACAGCAAAAAGTGTTTTTTTTCTCAGAAGTAAGTATAAAGCTTCTTGTTTCAACTAATACAGGTAAATAAGAACCAACTAAGAAGATCTCTGCGTATCTCATACGGGATGAACCCGATTACACTGAAACTATCTGCATGGATATAAACGTTGCGCAGGAAAAACAAATACTAGTTCAACAAAAACTCACCGACTTTGAGATATATGTTAGACTTCTCAGTTTCCTGTACAGCAAAGCGATCAATTCTTGGACTGTGTCGATGAATTCGTAGCTCGGATGTCGGGGTGCTGTTTAGGAACAAGATAAACAGGGGTTAGAATAAGGGTCGCCTCCGAAAGATGATATCACATCTGTCAGAGATGCTCTTGGAAACTCCCTTAAGAATGCTAATAGTATAAAAAGCGCATTATTGAATTAATGTTTTCTGACAAAGCCTGCCATTCTAAAGTCAACAGCATTCCCGAGGAAAGTGTTCCAATCTCTATGGAATTTTACTACGCTCTAAAACGACCTAAAACTCTTATGATGTCATTAGCACTGTCAATGAAACTCAACTAACCTTGATAAGTTCTTTGGAATACTTGAAGTCACTTTGTTATCGAATCGGCTTTGATAGAAGTGTTCTAAAAGAGAGTGATTGGTTACATTAGAGAGTAACTGAATTGCTTATTTGCAATGTTATGAACTCAAGCGCTTTCTGTGTTTTGTGATACTAGGCAGCACTGATATAATTTTTAACTGGAACATGCTACTATTTAAACCATGTTGTTCGAGGCGCGTCAACCTTTTTTTCTTGTTTAAAAGGGCATAATGAAGCAAGTAGGCGTCTGTTGTATTTTCGCATTTGGTTTAACTTGCTAAATAAATAAAGAATTAAAACTATTCTTTAATGAGCAATAGTTAACACACACTTTGTGCTGAGTTTCCACGTGAAGTATGTCGAAATTGATTAATTTGCGATCGTCTGATGGATAGGTCAACATACTCTGGGAAAAAGCCCAAAAAATAATACATTTTCCCGTCCTTTAGATCCCATGAACCGTTTGATTTTTTGAAATGTTGAATTCAGTACAGTGTATTGCATCCGCAACTTTTGTAGAACACAGGCCTGTTTTCTAACGGCTAAGCTCGCTCAAGCAATAGTAATCGGGTTTTGTGCGCTTAAAAAGAATTTCGCAATAATCTCGCTGAGAGAGTTAAAACTGAAAAGTTCTCAAGCCAGTTTAATTTTTATTTCCCTTTGTTTCAGATTATGATAATGAATCTAAGACAATGAAAACTAAAAACCAAACTGGTTTGAAAAATTTCAAATAAATTTAAATCACACGGACGCTTTAACGAACAGAGCTACGGCGAGACTGTTGGTTTAATACTTGGCTAAGTTCATGTAGTTAGCGTCCTTCGTACCGCTAGCAGGTGCTAGGATCAGCAATGATGACTGTGATAAATATGAAAGATGGTAAATATTCAGCTCGGTGGTTAAATCATAAATCATAAAGATGAAACAGTCAGCGGCGTGGGACAAAGAAACTGCAGTCAAGCTGACAACTCAAAACAGTAAACTGTAAACGTTGAACTGTAAATTATTTCAAGCATTTTGAAAACTTACAACTGAACGAGGCCAAGAAAGTGAAACACCATTTTCTATCCGCAGAATTTAACGGAAGTGTAGCAGCTCTCGTAAGCTTGTAATTCTACTGGTAACAGTTGTTATTGTTTTAGGGGCTAGGGGCATTGTTCCTGTTGTTTGTTCTATTGTTTTCACGCTGGGTATCGAGCAATTCATGTGAGACCTTATGAGAGTTGCTTCATCGCCCGAATTTAAGATGCAAAATGATAAGCAGCAGAGGAGGGAACATATTGTCATGTTGAACAGCCACGAAATCATTCCATTTTAACCCCTGCTGCGCAAGGAATTTGGATCTGAAGGGTGAGCCATTTAGAAATTCAAAGGCATTACCTCAGTCAGGAAACAAAACAATTTTTCCTTTTTTTTTCTTTTTTATCGCTTGTCTAGCAATTTCTCATGAGTATTTAACAGAGTGTTGAAATATAAACATCCTTTTTCAGTTCAGACAGGAAAACATGCTGTGGACGTGTCTATTTTGTTGTTTTTCAAAACTGCCTTTAGGCGTCGGCTTTGTATACAGCTGTAATTTTAGCTAGGCGTTTTGCCGGTTCGATGCTCCTGTTTTCAAAACAAACTGAGCACAAAAGACTGGTATTAACACTTTTTATTTTTTCCCAGAGATAACAAACAAAATATTCTGGTTCATTCCAGTCAGTGGAGAGTAATTCTAACCCTCAACTGCTTGTCATTTCGGAAACCATTTATCCGCCCTATGGTAGTCGATATAAAGAGAACCGTAATAGGTGAATGCTGCTCGCAACAGTCTGCTTTAATTATTAAAACAAGTGAGCTCTTAACGATCTCTTATACAGTTAGCTCGTAAACACCAAGATAACATCATTTTATTGTAGGACGTTTCCCTTTATTATTTCGAATAAGCTGAAATTAAAGTTACCACGCCTTATAAATTACTGCCAGAATTGAAATGTGTTGTGATGATCAGAAAACTGATTCGGAAAGTTTCGAATAACATCTGTGGCCAGTGTACGGTTCTCAGTGACTTTTTATTCAATTTCTCAATTCCAGTAAAGCAATAACTATTATAGAAGTAGGTTTCTCTAACGATGATTTAGATAAAGTTGCTTTTTGACAAAAGTATCCGCGAAGTGCACTGAATAAAGTCGTGACTTTTAAGTGTTAAACACTTGTTTTGAGAGCTAGTGGTTTATCTCAGCATGCCCTCTTCTTTGGGCATCATCAGATTCTAAACAAACTTCTGTTGACCGAACTTTTTTTCTGATTAAACTTGCTGATACCACACGCACATCAGCCAATTTATCATTGTCCAACGTAAATGATTACCTTTATGTTTGGTAGAAACAGTTTTCAACAAGAGAACGAAACATATTTATACAAGGTAATAACAGCGACCCTCAAATCAACGCAGTGTTTTTAGTTTGAATGACATATTCGAAAAACAAAACCATTTCACTTACCCGTTCAAAAACCTGCCAGAAAGCTGTCTCACCTGAGAGGAATAATTACGCTTTTAAATCGACAAAGTAAGATGTTGACGAGCCGGACATAACAGATCAGATCTTAACGAAAAGCTTTAAACATTCCACGCCAGAATACACATGAACAATTTACGCCAAAGGGCATTTCATTTAAAACTCACCTCAGCTGTGAGCCTGTTTGTTTTGCTTACTTCTGTCTCAGACTTTGTGTTATGATGTTTTTCAAGGAAGGACTGAAGATAAATTGGCGGAGAGAACGTAAATGAATTAGTGTAATGAAATGTGAATTTGAGGAAATTAGCGCGCCGTATGAATTATTTAAGATGTGCATTAGTTTTCACCTCAAACTAATGGTTTTTAGAATTCAAATTAAACCAAAATATTAAAGCGGGAAAGAGTAATTGTGTTTGGTTCGAAAATGAAAAAATTAGGTACATGAAAATCAAAATGCAAACTCAAGAAAATAAAAAAAAGCGATCGCGACCTTTGATGACAGTTCAATATTATACTTACAAATGAGGCCATGATTAAAAGTTGGAACGGACATTAGTGGTTCTGCGAATTGACCCTTAATGTAAGTGATAAACGCTTTAGAGGACCTTTCAATCAACGCTATATTTATAGCTGACGAAAAGGGTGTTTTTGAAAGTATATTTGTTTAATCTTATAGGAACCGACGAATTATGATAACGTTTGGAAAGTTATTAGCTGTGCTGGCTTTATTATGACTCGGATTGTACCTTTGCTAGAATTCGAGAGAGAAAATATTTAAATTCTGCTAGAACTCAAATAATATGATGCATGTTGACGGAGTCAGCTCACGAAGAAAGAAATAACGCCCTTGAATTATTTCTTGGTCTAAAGTCAGTACCACCAAAGCGAAACAATCACAGAATGCAACGAATAATTAATTTCAGTTTATATTTAGGTTTTTTTTTTATAGGAAAGCAAAGCATTTGAATTATTTTAGCATAAAAGAGATTATGACAGCAGCATGGGAGGAGAAATTCAAGAAAAGCAGAGAGCATTGTAGATTTTGTCCTTACCTTAGGTTAGGATCGGGAAATAGATAAAAGTTCTAGCTATTTCGTTGTTCTGTCTGTTGAGTGAACTGATTATTTTCGCGGGAAAGCAACCTCCTCTTGAAAATGAGGCTAAACGCGAATGGATTGGGGAAGGAAGGCAATATGGCGGAACAATCAAGCCGGAAATAGAACAGACCCGATATCAGCTCGTGAAATTGCCATTTATCTAGCTACATGTACCGATTCAAATAACCAAAAAGGCTTAAACTGGTGAGGTTGAAATGAAATCAATTGCCGTAAAATATCCAACTTAATGAGATAATAAAGTCGTTTATTTGACGGTTCAACGGGATGGAAGTGGAACCCTCGCCAGTTGGGGATACAGATCTTGACGCGGGAGATTTGTACGTCGGTGGAAGAGATACAAGTACGTTAGTCGTTAGTAGTATAAATCATAGGTCTACAAAGAAGCTAGGTTGGCCACTGTAGATTTGGAGCGCTGATTCAAAATATCCTCATAAAATCAGTAAATTGACCTTGGTTAAGCCAAAATTAATACATGCTCATTGTGCCTTGGGAGCTTCTATCTTTGTTCAACTTTGTGTTGAAACGATTTTCACACGACCTTGTCACACAAAACTTAGAGGACAGAAAGAACAAAAATATTTAATAGTGTGAAATATTGAACATATATGATTTAGCAACTGAAACATCTGAAAACACTCATTTGGACTGCAAAACTGTGAACTCTTCAAGTAAACAGACTGTAGAGCTTGAATGTTCAATTCACACACCTGCCAACCCCCAGAGTACAGAAATCTGGAGTCATGTAGAATCTTTGCATTTCTGATTGAAAACAGCTCAAATAAGAGCAAATGACAGCACTAAATTCAACCGGGAGACTCCCAGGAAAACCGGGAGAGTTTGCAGGTATGAATTTAGAAATCAGAAAGATCTCTTTCAAATGTTACTTATCACTTGTGCAGTATTATTAACCTCTTACAAAAGGCTTTTACTGTAACATGTTTTTGACAACACAAGCAAATCGGAAAGAACAGGCCTCAGGGGCAGATCTAGGGTGAGGGTGCTGGGGGTGCCCCCCGTCCCCCTGAGATGACCTGCGACATTCTAATATAACTGGTATTCTGCTTATGTCACCCATTAATTGGATCTGCCCCTGGGCCTGCCACGTACCAGTTTGAAAACAAATATTTTGAATGACAGTTCTTACATACTTTCGTTTCTCAGGTTTTGTTCCTGGCTGTTGAAAACAAAAAAATAAACCACTTAAGACCATTTCCATAGGAATGGTCTGTATGGAAAAATCCCTACCTGAAAAGCGCATGTCAGAATGCTTGGATTTACTTCAAGACTACCTTGTCAGATAATAAAATGCATGGTGCACCAAAACATTCAATGACTTACCCAACAGGAAACAGTGAATTTTGTTTCTCCTCAATCCTTAATACTCCCTTTAACTTGACCTTGGGGAATATGGAGGGCTTTGGAAAATAGCGCTCAGTGTTTCACTAAGGATCAGTCATTTAGCACTCAGTGTATTCACTTAGGGATAGTCATTTAGTACTTATTATGAAATAATTTAATTTTTGACAGCCAGCCTTCTTGACCCTGAATCATCTGATCTTATGAGCAATGGTTTGGTGGAGGAACTTCAGCTTGTCCAGCCTCAGTTTGTTGAAAGGTATTGAAGTTTTTACCAACCTGACCAATCTTAGCTTTGAAAAATTCAAGACCTGTTATTGGCCTAGTATGAGGTCAAGAACCAGTATAAAGACCACCTGGTATATTAATGCTACAATCTGTATAATTTAGTATAATTCAGTCAGAATTCTGCATAATTTTGTGTAATTCAGTCCAACAGATTGGGGAACAACAGTCAATTCACCTTAGTTTTTGGTATTTTTATTGTTGATAGTACCTGCTGTCCACAAAAGCCACTGTTGTATCTTACCATGGCTGCATGTATGGCTGCAATGGGTGGAATACTCTTTGGTTATGACATAGGTAAGTTAACACTAATCATTATCTCTAATGACTGTTTTAATTATTGCAACAACTTTTTTCCAAATGTCACTGAGATGGAAACTTGTTTATGTTTACTTGATTGACATAGGCCCCTTTGCTTTTGCTTGATTAATAACATTAAACAACTGTTCTTTAACTAACCAATTCCTGATAATTTTATTGAGTGTTAATGAATTTCAATTATTTGTTTACATCTCACATATTGTCTGATCTGAATCCATTTTGTTTGCTATATGTGTACAATTTTGTTCCTGTTTTGTAATACTTACTAATAGCAAAAAGTGTTTTTGTACCATTCATGTTTATTGCTGTCCTTTACCAGGAAATGTGCTTTTGTCTTTTGTGTTAATTTATCTTGTATTTTTTAACTGAAAGGGGCACTGTCACGAGAGTATAACTTCAAACAAACCAGTAGCCCAAAAACATGTTTACACCGATGGAAACCTACAAACTGTGGTCTAGTGTTGTTAAAATTACTATGCCAGTATACTGTGGCTCTACATGGAGTGGTATGACTGTGACGTCATAAGGAGCCTTACATTGTAGATCTCAACTTGAAAAAGTCAGGCTGATTTTTTCAACTTCTGCCCTTGTGGTTCGGAAAAATTTGCAGTCACCCTCTTGATATCCTTTTCTCTATATTCTAGGAGCATTTCCTGTATGGGTCAAAGTACTCAGTCATAATTTTGGTGCCGTTTTACTAAAAAAAATTAAAATCCAAAAAAGTCTGTGACAGTGTCCCTTAAATATTGTCAATATTCATTATTGCTATAATAATGTGATTTTTCTTCAGGCATTGTATCAGGTGCTATTCTTCAACTGAGGACTGAGTTCAAGCTGGACTGCACTGAACAAGAGATGGTCGTCAGCTCCATGTTGATGGGAGCTGTGCTGGCCTCACTCACTGGAGGTGATAAGTGTTACTTTGCTGTAAAAAAAGAAATTAAAATCAACAGAGTCATAAGTTCAATGAGTGTCTTACTTCTATATACATCTTGTTGATAAATGTTTTGTGGTTTACCAAGAGACAGTTCCTGCTATCACTGCTGTAGACAGTAGGTGTTGTCGACTGGAAGAGTAGGTGGCTGTTATAAGTGAGCTTTTTGGTCACAAGCTGATTGCTGTGACCAGAGTAGCCGGTGGCATAATAGTCAAGTAGCCTGTGGAACTCCGGCAGTTGCCGCCTTGTTTTGAAACCCCTGTGTACACTGTTTTGTGAGGCATTGAAAACAGACTCAATGATGGGATAAAATGCCTGTGTTGTCACTTAGATTTGTTATTATTCGCAATAAACTTGAAAGCTGTTAATTAATGTTACAGCATGAATGTGAACAAAATTAGCCCTTGTGCAAAGTTGAGGGCCAGAAAGAATGCAAATGAATTAGAACCAACTGTCATGGTATTTAGAAAGGTGCAGGGTGAGTGGAAGGGGTAAAAAAATTGAAAAGCTTGGAAAATAAATTTGATGCAGCCTGCACATCTGTAAAATATGAGGAGAACAACTCTCTTGAAGGGGCATTTATTTCTTTCTGTTAATTGACTCTGTCCCATTTGTCAACCTTCAGGATTCACACAGATAAGAGAAGGCATAAAGCCCTGTTTGATATAATTCAGAATAATTATCATCTTATTTCCTGTTAGGATTTATTGTGGATTTTATTGGAAGACGTCTGGCGATTGTCATCAACTCTGTAGTTTTTCTTGTTGGAGCAGTAATTTTGGCATTGGCACCATCATTTGCAGTACTGGTGTGTACCTTCAAGCATCTTTCACTTTGTATCTTCGTAGCTGGTGCGTAGAGAGCTGAATTGTAAAAAAAGACTGTTAGTAAACAAAGAATTTCTTTGCAGATTGTTGGACGTTTCGTTGTTGGGTTTGGTGTGTCTTTGTCTGCCATTGCTGAGTGTATCTATATCTCAGAAATAGCTCCTGCGGTGAGTATGGTTTTGTAGATTGCTATTTTGCGTAATGGCAAATGCAAGACCAGCCATTCACTTAGTCTGCTTACAATTATATTACGATGACATGTTTAGAAATAAATTCAAAATTATATCAGCAGCTGGAATTTGTGATTGCTTGTTACTGTCAAAGACTATCTAGAAAGGATGAGGTTCAGAAAGCATCCATATTTCAAGTGCAACTTCTCTACAATTTCCTTTGCTGAATTCAAATTTTCCTTGTCTTGGAATATAATTAAACATCAGAGGCGGCAAAGCGTTTGAAAGTGCAGGGGGGCTCAGCAAGCCAAGTACATACCCTCTGTGGGACGGGGAAGGGGGGGGGGGGTGGTTTTTGTTGTCTGGTTTAGTGGAACATCAAGCAATTGATTGGCTTCTAAACATGTGCTGGGCGCCAGACCAGAACTGCCAAGCTATTGTTAAAAAGATCACAAAAAAGAATATTGTACCAAACCAATTTTATATTGTGACAGCAATATTTTTGGTACTGAAATGTGGAGGGGAGGGGGGGGGGGGCTGCACCCCCAGCCCCCTGCTCTACCACCTGTGAAGCTCAACATATTATAAATTAGACTAATTAGCTTTTGTGCATACTGCTGAAGTAAGTGGAAATAAACGTGTTGTGTATTCTGGCTTTCTTGTATATTGTTTTCAAAATCAGACTACTACTTTTTTTTACAAGACAAGACAAGACTTTATTTTTGAGTTAATCAAATAATATTTTTGACAAATATCCTGGCACCGCAAATAGCAGAGCTAATCTAGGCGGGCCAGGAGTAAAATTTAAGAATAATACAGCACAAAATGAGAATAGAAAAAGTAGGAAAAAAGGAAAATTCATCAGAAGAACAAAAGGATGCTATCAATTGTTGTGACAGCATGTTATGGTAGCAGAGAAATGATATTTTCTTTGGGTTTTGAAATTTTCTTTATCTGAAATGTAAATTCGCTGTGGCAATGCATTTTGTACATGGAGCAAGGTATTCAGAAATTCAAATTAAAATTTTTACCTTTCTTTACAGAAAAGGCGTGGCTTGCTGGTTTCAATCAATGAACTTGGCATTTGTGCTGGACTTTTGTTGGCTTACACAGTTAATGTCCTCTTCATTGATTTGCCAAATGGTTGGTAAGTCATCAGATCAAGGTCTGCCTTAAATATAGCGTTTGTTGGTAAAGCTTGACTAAATGAGTCGTTGTTGTCATCATCATCACTATTATTATTAATTATAATTACAATATTATTGTAATTTGCTATTATTGTTACCCTATCCCTGTTCCTTTTTGTTCAAGGCGCTTCATGTTTGGACTCTCAGCAATCCCGGCTTTCATTCAAGGCGTAGGTATGTTCTTTTTACCACACAGTCCAAGATGGCTCATAGTGAATGGGCAAGATGACAAGGTATGTACAGCAAAGAGCAACTGAAATCATTACATGCCCTCCTTCCTTTTGCGGTTAAATTCTCAAAGCTTGTGAGCTCTTAAACTGAAACAGTTTGGCTACACTGCTAGCTATATATACATGTTATTAAACAAGCATGAAGATGGTACTGGGATAATATCTACCCAAGGTCTTGACAGAACAAGTTGAGCATTGTGAGGCCTGCACAGAAAAGATAAAGCGCTGATATTCTCCCAGCCTCAAACATGCTTGGTTAATACCCCAGTTAATAAGAGATTTATTACACGAATGGAGAAGATTTTTATGGACAGAAGTGGACAGCGAAAAGGATAAAAAGAAGAAACATTGGGCATTTCGATCAGAAAATATTTACCAAGTTATGCTGTTTTATAAACCAATGAAAACACTGATAAGAGGGTTTTCATGCAAGTGAACTTTGTTCTTTTGTATGCCAAATGTTACAATGCACAAATCGTGTGCAGGATTCATTCAGGACAATGTCTGGTCCAATGCTTAGAATTGGATCAGCAGTAGAGTAATCTGATTGGTTGGTTATAGTTATTGGCCCTCAGTTTACCTCAGTTTCAGATCAGTTGTGTAATAAGTATCTGTGTATACTTTAAACCACCCCTCTCTTAATTAAATGTACACTTTCAACATGTGTCTACCTACAGCAGATGTCCATTGGTGGAGATTCAACTAAGCTAGTGCCGTTTATTCTTGCCTGGCCCAAAGGACATTTTCTCTGTTCCTTCACTTTCCAATTTATAAATACATGTAGTTTTTCTTCAATTTGGAAATAATTTTAATCCACTCATTTGTTACCAAAAGTGTAAATATCTTTTAAGCTCTGTCCTTTGATCTTTAGATGACAATCTGTTGTTTATAATGGTTAATTTTTTAGGCTTGCCGAATGATTCAGAAGCTCCAATGGTCAGGTGACCCATATGAAGAACTTACAAGAATCAAATCTGGACTCAGAGTGGAATACGTATGTGCTCTAACGTACAGCAAACACTAATTTGTTTTAAAACCAAGTGAGCAAATTGCTCTGCAATAATTGTCTTCTGTGCGAGTTTTGGTGCAGGTTTTGTTGTACGTTCCTCCAGCAATGTTATAAACAACTGGTTCATGTTTTTAGCTGTGCACAATCGAGTTATGGTGCACGAAGGAAGTTTGAAGAGCGCGAAAGAAGCTTGCTCGAGGGTATCACCTCGAGCAACTCTTACGCTTTTTAGGTGTTCTCCAAACTTTCCGCGTGCACCATAACTCGATAGGCAGTTTTGGAAGTTGTCCCCACTTTTCTATAAAACAGAATCTGGTGAGTTGTGAAAACTGAGCTGAAACATTTAGGACGAAATTTCTTACACATTCGGCGGTTTCAAGATCACAAATGCGATGTTACGAGATCTCAAGAGTGCGCGCAATGACACTGATTTTCCATCTAATTCGCTGGCAAATTTTCCGTGTTACTGTATAAAACGAGTCGACCACATTTTTCCATGTTCTACAATCTTATGAATCATAGAAATGACGCTATAAAATGTTCAAAACTTTGCAGTGAAACCACTCGCTCGTGGTTCCACTTGAGTTTTGAACATTTTATGACGTCATTTCTATGGTCTATTAGATTGTATATCGTGGAAAAATGTTAAATATCCAACTTTCTTGCTCAGTTCACAGTGCACTGTCTAAAGTGCCACTCTAATGGATTTACAGTACATGTTACATCCTTCAAAGAGTTTGAATTAGTTGTTATATTGTGCGCTTTTTTCGCAAATCTGACCTCAGCCGCGGAACTATCCCTTTGTTGACGTTCAGTCATTTTGTTTAATTTTTCTACAGCGCTACAGGTTCCGGGACCTGCTGAGCAGCATGGATAGCATGAGGAGCAGGATGCTTGTTGGAGGTGGAGTGGTGTTTTTTCAACAAGTAAGAGCTGTATAGCTTATGCATTTTCAAAAATTTGTTAAAAAGTTCGGTTCCTTTTTGTTTATTATCGCCTTCAGTTTTAGGTTAAACGTTTCCTACATGTTTAGGGTAATTTGGTTCATCGCAAAAAGCGACTCAAATATCGAGACGTAGCTCTTCCTCACTCCAACATCAATTCTCACTAGTAACTTTCCAGATCAAACGACGTCCCCTTGATAGAAAATATTTAAAAAGTAAAGCAATTTAACGTGTAAAACACCAAAATGGGTACGCATGCTTCTTTTTCTCCAATTCTTCCTCAGCCCCTTGCGGCGTTTAAATTACCAGCGGTTCAGCTGTGAACAGTGGCTTCATTCAGTTTACGTCTGTGATCATGGTTCTCTCTCTCTATCTGGTTTGCAGTTCACTGGCCAGCCAACTGCGATTTATTACGCATCAACAATCTTCCAAGCGCTTGGTTTTCAGACTGGAGAAAAAGCCACGCTAGCCAGTTTGGGAATCGGTGTCGCTAAGGTATGCTTTGAGTCTGTGGCTCGGATTTATCGAGATTTACCCTCCGCTTTGAAGAGTAGCTTTATCACAGCTCATACATCTGACTGCATTTCCCACGCCAGCCTTGACAGTAAAACCGCAACACTGGGAACTTTGTGCCCTACTCTTTGCGATAAATGTGTGGGTTCTTTATTAAACGTCCCCTGCTGACCATAACAGTAAAGTCGTAGGAGACAGGGCCTATGGTTTATTGTCCTTATCCGAGAAGATTAGAACATCTTACCACTTGCAGGTGTCATTGTCGAAGTTGTCCCGCCTGCCAGGGTTACCCTTCCTTCCGAGACGGGACAATTCGCCTATCCGGGTTGTCTCGCCCCCCTTCCCCCACCTCTCCCCGAGTGTTGGTCTGGTCTAGGGTTTGAACCCACTCGGTAGACCCGGGCGGCACTCCACCAACTAAGCTAACCGCAGGGGCGGATCCAGTAGGGAGGGTGTAGGGGGTGCGCACCCCCCCTCCCTCGAGATGACCTGCGTCTTTCTCATATAAATAGTATTCTGCTTACGTCACTCATCAATTATGCCATTTCTTGGTATTGCACCCCGTCCTTAGAAAAATCCTGGATCCGTCCCTTAACCGGTCGGCGGTAACAATATATGCGTGGAGCGAGCTTGTTGTTTCTTGGCGGAACATGGTTACTGTGCTAGTTGTTTTGTTTTTCCCTGATTGATTTCTGCCATTTTCTTGTTTTTTTTTTCTTTGTTTCAAAAGCTTGTTGCTACAGCAATCTCTCTCAGTTTTGTGGACAAAGGCGGTAAGAATGATTTTGTCTTTTTCTCTGCTGACTAGCTCCTTGGATGATGAGCATCAGCTACTTAGTAAAAGTAAAGTTATCGGTCGCCTTAACACTGATATGTTGACACTGAGCGGCCCAGTTATGAAACAAACAAATGCAAATTAAATTTACGTCTAAAATTATGTAAGCAAGCGTTTGGAGAGTTCGCAGCCACAAGGAAGTGATGGCACAACTGAATGTGAGCTAGACCTTATCATTTCACGAGGGCGTTTTAACAAGCTACGGCTCCTGAGCTTTGTGTGGGCAAATAAATTAAAATAAATCATGTCTTTGTCTATGCCTGTGTCTATGTCTAATTTCTTTGTTCGGGGCGGATTCCTTTGAAATGTACCGGGATCAGATCTTATGACAACATAAATTCCTGTTATTTCGTCTTTCGTCAGTCATATTGTTGTAGTGTTGATAGATGTGATTTTGCAGTGATGATATGTTTTTTGAAATTTATGACGGCAAACATCCTTACTCTTTTCACCAGGTCGTCGCCGGTTTCTCCTTATTGGCGTGTCAATAATGGCTGTCAGCATATTAACATTAGGGATTGTTTCTCACTCTATATCACTTGGACACCCAACTAGAAAATGCCACTTTAATACCACCACACCATTACAATCTTTCAATACACCTCTGACTTCCAGTGCGCCTCATTTCCTTTCTACCATGGCTCCATCGCGCTTATTGGTAAATCCGACGGTAAATCCTACATTGTCTTCAGTAAACTTTACAGGATCGTTAAACCAAACAGACGCAACAGCGGGCTCAGCTAACAGAGGACTGCGGTATTTATCCCTTAGTGCCCTGGTGCTGTTTGTTGGTGCCTACTCGTTCAGTTTTGGACCAGGTAAGGTGGAGGAATAAGTACCACTTCCGGTGGTATCTGTTTTATTTCCGTTCCAGCTCTGCTCAACACTTTTTAAAATCGCATGACTTAGTCCTTGAAAATGACAGCGCGAGTGGACGCAGCCCTCGATTTTGCACGCTCGCACCATGGTAGTCTAATGTCCTCGCTGCTCAGTGAGGTTAAATTTCATTTTTTTTCAACAAGGTTGTTAATCTTAGACTTACTAGAGTTAATTATTAATCTGAAGTTGCAATAAGGTAAATCAACTGCCGCAAAACGTTTTTTGTGCGCTTGCTACTTGTCAGAACGAAAAGTTATGACGCGTTATTTTTGATGCCATGGCCGTGTACCTTGCTGCAGTCCCAGATCGCCGTAATAAGTTGTTGACCTTGGTTTCTTCGCCGTTTTCTTCAACAGTATCTTGGCTGCTGCTTAGTGAAATCTTTCCTGCTGGTATTAAAGGCAGGGCGTTCTCTATCGTCACTGTACTCAACTGGGGCACAAACCTGCTTGTGTCTCTCACATTCCTGGACATGCTCAGTAAGTCCAGTATTTCTTGTGGCCAATAGTCCATTTCCGAGATGCTGTTTTCCTCTGTTTCAAGACGAGTTTCACTCGCACATCTTTTGTCTTACATGTAAAAATCAAACCATTTCCTTATAAAAGGTTGTGCACCAAGACTCGTTTTGAAACAGAGGTAGAAGGCAATATTTCGTTCCGGGATAATCTCGTTCCCAGTCCCCGCACGGCTTATCCGCTTCGTGCTTTTTGGCCGCGTGAATCACCCTCTCCATTTCATTTATTTTTGCCCTCGCCCCAGTCCGCTCCAGCGGATTGTGTGATCTCTGGGAACGCGTGCTGCACAAGCTACTGACAGGGAGCGAGAAACCCTAGGAACGAGATTGTTTTGATGCTCTGGTTAATAAAAAGTCAAATTCTTGTCGATCACGACATTATTTTAATCGTGTTTTATTTCATTGCAGGTAGCTTCGGAACTTCAACGACCTTTATTTTTTACGCTATTGCATGTATTGTAGCCTCACTTTTCATCTACAAATACGTCCCTGAGACGAAAAATCGAACATTGGAACAAATATCCGCAGAGCTGAACGCCAGGTAGGTAAAGTCTGAACCAAGTGGCGTGTCAAGCTGGAGCTTATCCCCAAACTGACTAGTATTTTCGTCAACTCCCCGCCCCCTGCCTGATGAGAGTCCATCGCAGGGTTACCCCCTGCATTAGGTTGGCCTGTACCCATTTATATATCTGGGCGAAGAGAGGCACTGGGAGTCAAGTCTCTTGCTCAAGAGCAAAATGTAGTGATCCTTTAAAAGCGGGGTCCAGCGCACTAACCATTAAGCTAACGCCATGCAACTTGAGTTGAATCATGTTCCCAGATCCTTAACAGGGAGGGGAGGGAGGCCAACAAGATAGCTGCTGCAAAAAAATGACACCCTCGAGACGCACTGAGCAGAGAGGCATGGCACTGGGGAATTGAACTCTTCCAGTTGCTGGTTTCGTGCTGGTTTCATACTGCACCCCCCCCCCCCCCCCCCATCCTGTACCTGCAAGGCATTGATTAAGATTGATAGAATTTATACTGTTATGAGTATGCGACTAAAACACAAATAGGCACTTGTAAAGTTCTTTGTCTTTGGTGGAATATTTAGTTATGGTTTCCCCCATTTTTACCCAGAAAACCCCGAAACATCCTGCCAAAGAAGCTCAATTGCTGCGAGAAGGGAGGAAGACGACGATTAAGGGAAACAAGAGCCAGACCCTCACCCAATGGATCCACAACTGATATGCTACTTGCCAATTAGTGTATAAGACTGTTATACCTCCCAACCCAAAATAGAACAGTACACGGATGACAGCTTACGACTGTTTTGCTCAGTGCTTGGAAGCTTTCGTCCAAATGTTGCTCTTTGCAGAAGTCTCTCAACGTTTTCACGGCATTGTGGGCGGCCTCGTTAGTTTTGTCGTGTAGAAGCTGTTCAATTTCTTCTTCACTTCTTGTTTGAAACCATGTAGCTGCCATGACTGCGTACAGTGGTTTTCATATGTCGTTTGACGTTATTTTTGTCCTGTACTAAACAGGGTAAGGGTTTCAGAACTCCAGAGGCACCCCTATACCCAAACATGGGTCTAGTCCCCCCCCCCTAACTCGGGATCCAAACGCGGAAGTCCACGATTCACGAACTCATTGTCAAATGTGACAAATCCGATGGGCAGAAGATTACAGAATGAGTACTCTGCGCATGCGCACAATTTGGGGGGATCACCAAACGTGACTGCCCCCACATTCTCGTCCCCAGAGGCCGCGATCCTTTTGGTCAACACCAAGGAATCGAGACCTCTGGCCACCCCCAGCTTGTGAGCATGCGCAGAGTACTCGTTCTGTAGTTTTCAGCCAATCAGAATTGTCAGATTCGACAATGAGTCCGTGATTCGCGGATTTCCGGTTTTCGAGACGGCCAGAGGTCGTGATTCTTGGTGCTGACCAAAAGGATCGCGGCCTCTGGGGACGAGAATGCTGCCCCCATTACATGGTATCGCGCGACTTTGTATTAATCGCGTGACTAAATCTGACACTATAAAGTTTCCTTCTCGACTTACCGTACCTGGAAACCGAAATGTCAGAACAAACTAGCGCCGGTTTTTTTATTCATTCATATTCGATTCTCTGTAGTATTCACGCTGAGTAATAATTTAAAAAAACATACGAAAAGGAAACAAAAATTCATGTTTATGTAGAATCACGGTGATCAGGTCACTATACTAAGGGTCGTACTCGGACTTTGGTTTGTGAACAAGAAATATCACATCCCAAGATAAAAACACGGCTCTGAGAAAACAGTCTCACTTTTCTAACGCTTTCTTGGAAACTGGAAGCTAAGGCTACTTTGGAGGAAAGAGCGGAAATTAAAGTTCACGAGTTGAGGTGGTTTCCACTGTCGCGTGTTTTTTTACGTGCGTTTACGTGCGTCAAAAAATTTAGAGACAATGTATGAACGACTAGCGTAAACGTGTACGCAAGTTTTTCATACATCGTCTATAATTTTATTTACGCACGTTAAAAATTACGCGACAGTGGAAATCCACCTTTAGCGAAAAAATATTTTCTCGGAAGAAAGAACGGTTTGAGGTGTCATAACCCTCTGTCTCGATGTACTACTAAATTCTCAGAACTCACGATCAAAGGTTCCTTCCGGTGTTTTCGCAAAATGTTTCCAAACCGAATAACTGTATTGCAGTGGATTTTATCAATAAGCATTTTGATTCGCTTTCGAAGAAAAGTAGGAAACTGATGAAATTTTCGTCATCAGGAAATCTAGTAAGATCGATTCATTTCTATAAAGACGGAGAATAATGCATTAGAATTCATTCACAGAAACCCAGTTCCACCCAAAACAGGAGCCGATGCTTGCATAATGAGGGAGTTATTTACTCTTCTGCTCTGCTTGGTCATTTTTGGAAACACAGTAATTACATGGAAATCTAAATTATTCATATCGCCGAGAGGACGCGACACGCGATCTTGTGGACAACGAAATGAACCCTGTAAAACGTTAGATCACGTTTATGGAATGCTTTTACCTTTCGGGTTTAACTCGACGCTGTTGTTACTTGACGCAGGAAAGTACAATCTTCAGAAAAGTCTTACTTTTGAGAAAGTGAAAGACTTCTGCATATTAGGTGCATACGATGTTGATATAACTTGTGAACCCAACGCAAGCCTCGCATTCTTCTTCAGTGAAAACATAACTCTTCGAGGTCTAAAGTTATTAAATTGTGGAGGATGGCAGGATGCTGCAGTTTCGTCTCCAAACGCAACTATTGTCAAGTTCAAGACGGCCGTTCATTTTGACTACTGCAGAAACGTTTGGATGCACCGCGTCCACGTATTGCACTCGGCTGGCCTTGGGACAAATTTCTACGAAATAAGTGGAATGCTGGAGGTAGCGAACTGTGTTTTTGAGAACAACACAGCAGGTTCACACAGCCTATCTATGCAATCTACAGATTACAAAGAAAATGAACAAAATGAGATCCGTTATACCATTACTGGTGGAGGAATTTTCTTGACATTAAACAACTACAGTCGAAATCGTCCAAAATTTTTCGATGTCACGCAAGCCGATCACGAGACTTACATTCATTGTAACAATTACGTGTTCACTAACTGTAGCTTTATCAGAAACGAAATTACCAATTTCCAAGAAATGTTCGATCGCCCTTTTAGCAGCAGGGGAGGTGGCTTGGGAATATCTTTCGTGGGTTACGCCAGCAATTCGTCGGTGGTCATTCGAAACTGTACGTTTTTGGCCAACAAAGCGGATTGGGGAGGTGGGCTGCTGGCCGAGTTTGCTGATTACAGTAGCAGAAACGCCCTACTGGTCGAGAATAGTGTGTTCGAACGTAACGTTGCATATTCTGCTGGTGGTGGAGCTCGAGTGGGAAACATGCTGACAAAAGGCGTTGCTCTTCCAATGAACGAAGTTCGTTTCGTGAATTCGGTATTTAGAGTTAACTGGGGAAAATGGGGAGGAGGCGTTTCTGTGTATGGAACCTCCATCTTTTGCAAATGCAAACATAAGTTCAGCATGAAAAGTATTTTCAGTTTTCATTCCTGTAAGTGGCTTGGAAACAAGGGTACTGTTGGATCGGCCACCGCTGCTTTTCTTTTTAATCAAAACAGAGATCACATTGGGCCCGAACTTCCCTTCCATGTCGAATTTATCCATAGTAGAGTGGAAAACAACGAAGTCGAAATCCATGAAAAGAATGTTCGAATCGGAGAAGGGGCGATCTATAGTGTCGATGTATCGATCATTTTTCGAGGAGAAAACTCAATTGCGAATAATAGTTTTACCGCACTTGCCCTAGATGGTGGAACGTTAGAACTTCACGACAACGTGGAATTTGTTGGCAACAAAGGATTTCGTGGAGGAGCAGTTGCAATGTACGGAAATTCACGGATTATACTGATGAAGAGATCGCGACTGTTATTCAAGTATAACACGTGTTCAGATAGAGGGGGAGGCATGTTCATCCAGTCTCCCGGATCTCCACAGATTAGCTATGTTGTAACAGGAAAGAACCCTGACGCTTGCTTCTTTGCTTATGAAGACAGTTGGAGTAGCTTCGACCAATGGGACACACAAGTTGTTTTTCAAGATAACAATGCGCCCGACCATTCCTTCGGACACTCCGTATTCGCGACAAGTCTTCAGAAATGCCGTAAGCCTGGTGAAACGCGAGTGGACAACTCCGTACTAGACTGGAAATTCGTCAAATTTATCCGCACATCAGTCAAGACGAATAAAAGAGAAATTGCCACGGATCCTATTGATATCATCTACAATATGGATGACTGGTATGTCTCACCAAGCGAGGCTTTTAGCCCAGTTGTTCAGCTTCGAGACGAGAAAAACAATTCTGTTCGTGGAATTATAAATGTTAATGTCTTGGTCACGAATTCCTCCAAGACTGCAGAAGACTCCTCTTCAGTATATTTACAGACACCTTCGTCACTTTTTGTTACCAATGGAAGTATCTCTCGACTAAAACTGGGGGGCGACATTGGTGGGGAATTCTCTGTAGTTCTTCAGTATATTGGACGACAAATTTTACAGAAGATTATTCCTGTGACTTCTCTGAAACGTTGCAATCCTGGGTTCTATCTTAAGGATGGGAGCTGCGTCTGTCACGAAAAATCAGACGGTGTCTCGAGATGCGACAATAATGGAAAGACCGTTTACCTTAAGCGTGATTTCTGGGCTGGATTGGTGGATGGAGAATTTTATACATATCCTTGTCCACGTGGCTTCTGCAACTGCCCTCGGAATTATAAACCGACGTTACTTGCCAACGACGAATGTGTCTTTATTGTTGAAGAAATGTGCAAAGGCAACAGAGACCCAGATAGTATCTTGTGTGGGAAATGCAAGCATGGCTTCAGCGTAGTTTTAGGAGACCGTGGCTGCTTTGATTGTACTGGAAAGTACGGCTACCTTATTGTGATACCAGTTCATTTGGCCATAATCCTTGGACTGATAATGCTAACAATGGTGTTGGACATCGACGCATTTACAGGATGTCTCAATGGTTGCCTGTATTTCTACCAAGTGATGTGGCAAATCATCGGAGATCGGTTCGTGGTCAATGACCTTTTCATGCTCTTCATCATCAGTTTGTTCAATTTCCGCCTGCGGATTGGGACTCACTTTTGTTTCACCTCTCATCTAGATTATGCAGATAAGCTATTCATTGAACTCGCCAACCCTGTCCTCACTTTATTCGCAGTTGTCGTTCTGGCCAAGTTGGTGGGAAAGTATCCAAACTGGTGCTTCAGTCGGCGAGTGAAGGCACCCTTCCGTGCCATTTGTACCATCTCTGTCCTCTGTTACACAGGCATCACATCAGCGTGTCTGCGAATTCTACAGCCTGTGGTTTTCGGTGACAAGGCAGTGTTGTACCTCAGTGGCAACACGGAATTCTTCAGTGGTAAACACGCTGCTTACGCAAGTATTGCAGTCTTATTAGTTATCTTTTTCGTGGTTCCATTTCCTCTCATTCTGATGTTCCGACCATTCTTCACGCGATGCTTTCAGCCAGTGTTCAACTTGAACCGCTTCAAGCCAATCTTTGACGTGCTTCAGAGCTGCTTCAAAGACCAGCATCGTTGGTTTGCCGCGTTTTATTTCATTTGCCGTCTGGTCATCCTGGTGATTGGTAATTGTGTTCCTTATGGGCCGGTAAAGAGGTCACTCCTTGAAGTCTCCTGTATAACGATCCTGTTCATCTTTGCGTACGTGAAACCGTACAAACGAACCGGGCAGGAGAAAGAAGGCGCGACGAGTCGTCACGTCTGGGGAAACAAGTCGGACGCTATCCTGCTGTTGGACCTGTCTCTGATGGCAGTTTTCAGTTCAGCTACCGAGAGCGATAACATCCAAGAACGCCACAAGGTTACTTTAAAGGTGCTTGTTCAAATCATGGCTTATGGCCCGCTGGTCGTACTAGCTTGGTTCTTGTACAGAAAGACCAGAGATCATTGCGGGAGTGGATGGTGCAAAGATGACAGGGAGCCAGAGCTACCCCCTATTAGTGAGACGGTGACATACGAAGCGACAATAGGGGCTTTGGCTGGCTTGAATGGTCCCTCTACGGAATCGTGCTGAAATTATCGTCGAAATAGCATTTCCTTTTCTCAAAAATTTTCCGGGAATTGACCGAACGTAATGTTTCTTCGTCATGACGACGTTTGTAGTTTTAGTGTTATTTTTTATCGGTTACTTAAATTGAAAACTACTCCGGTGCTATTTTGCTCCAAAATCCGAAACGAAAGGGAAAATTTGCGAGCGCTCTCCGAGCGGCGAGCGGCAAAGCCGCGAGTTGCGCGGGCGCCAATAGGAGTTAAAATATTTTGACTCCTTCTGGCGCCCGCGCGGCTCGCGGATTTGCCTCGCCCCTCGAAAATAGCGCTCGCAAATTTTTGCTTTTTTTGTTACGGATTTTGGAGCAAAATATAGACTTTGCAGCATAGTGTGAATTTTTTTAAAAAACAGCACCTTTTGCCTTGGTTACCTGACATTGAAGTTCCAGTAGAACACTACTCCGGTGTTGATTTTTTTTAAAACCTGCACCTTTGGTCTTGGCTACCTAAAATTGAAGTTCCAGTAGAGATGAACATCTTAATTGTTTTTAAGAGTTATCAAGTAGATAGTTGCGAACGAAAATAGACAAACTCGTCAACATTTCTTCTTCGGCTGTTCAGAACTGACCATTGCTAGCGATCTTGACTGAGAAAGTCCGTCTTTAATTGAACTTCAACATTTGTTGAAAATGTGTGTTTATGTTCTTATCGTAAAGCAAAAAAAAAAACAATGAATGACGTGGTAATCAGTCGCGGATTTGGGATGAAGGCCCCAATTCAAGAAAGGACTCACTTTTACTCTGGGAATTCTGCTCTTCTCAATTTTTGAGCGCGAAAAGACGTATGTTCACTTTCCGTTGAAGGTTTACAAGTTTAAATTACTGTCAAATTTTTTTAAAGGGGCACTGTCACTAATGTCACTTCAAAGACGCAAGAGCCCAAAGACGTGTTTACACCAGTAGAAACCTACAAATAGCCATCCGGTCTTGTTGAAAATAGCTATTGCAGATAGCAGTGTACTGAAGCTATAAGAAGAGTGATAGAATTTTGAAACCGTCAAGAGATTTTCATCATCTCAACTTTTGGAAAAAAAACTAAAAAATAATTACATTTCCCCCATTAGCTATGTACTTGATATCTTCAATTTGATGTTCTAGGCGCATTTTGTGTACGAATGAAAGTACTTTGGGAAAAATTCCCCGTGACAGTGACCCTTTAAACACGGCTCGAAAAAAGGAGACATATGGTGGGGATTGCGGGGGGGGGGGGGGGGGGGGGAAGGGTGGGGCGGGTGACAACGCTCCTCCTTTAGTTTATTGAATTAAGTGAATAACTCGTTGAATGTCCAATCAGATACTTCTGACGTGGCCAGTAGATTACATTACGGCCAAGAGTAATTAGACTATAGTCGTGTAATGAAAAACAAAACAAACATCAGAGACTGTCATGAAAAACTAGTTAAAAAATAGTGTGTGTAAGGAGCTAATACGATTCAGTTATTTAAAAAGAGATATTTTAGAAAAGCTACGTGGTGGGCCGCTGGCCGTAGCAACCGAAATAAGGGGGAAAGAAAACAGAAATAACAGGTGCCCTTGGGTATGAGAGATTGTCACCGACATTCGCATTAGAAAACCAACTGACACTTTCGGCTTTGTTAATAAAAAAACATGTGCAGGTGGTAGACGTTTTTGATATTTTCTGGCCGGGTGGAGCTAAAGGAGCTTCAGTCTTCATTTGAGACATCCGGAAAGTAGGACTTTCTTTCCACTGCCCTCGTTTATGACAGGTATGCGTAAACCTCGAACTTTGCATGGAGATAGCTTCTGGGTCATTTTCGTCACCAGAGTCCGCTTTTCTTTTGATCAGCACCAAGAACTCGGACTCTGGTGGACTCTGGTGGACTCAGATCCTCGAGATCCTCGTGCTTTGAGTGATGTCGAGTTTGCCAGTCTTGAAATAGGTTTCACTGTCGGTGAATAAAATGCTGCATTTCCGATCCCGGACACACGTTAACTGAGCGCATACTCGGCATCCGTCTCAGCCAACATCCAGCAGATGTTAATATACAGCAAGTATACACAAACTTTATTAACAATCCAAGGAATTTCAGAGGTCGCTAATTGCATAAGTGGTATAGCTTCGAAGCCGCTGATATAACTTACTAATCCCAGAGTCGCGGGTCCAAAATTTCCTGTTACAGGGATTATTGTCATATGGCCTGGGAACCGAATAACCTCTCCTCCCGTATAGATTCGAAGCTGCAAAGTAATTACGCTCCAGCGGGGTTGGGGGCCGGGTAATTCTTTCCCAGAATCCAGAATCCCGGCCTTTCTTCTGTTTTGCCCTTGCGTATAGTCTACTAATAACTACTTTTTTTTCGGGCAGCGCAACCATTTTTTGTCCCATGTCTTCAATTCAGTCTTTTCGGTGAATTTGCTCTGGTTTCCTCAGTCCAACGCGAAAGTGGTTTAAACATTTTGCATGAGAAATATCAAAAAGCATGTCTCGAAGTATGATTCCGTTTGAACTGAAACAGTAGTAGTTTCACTTCCCATTTGGAAGAGCTGTTGAACCGGCGATATCTCAACGAAAAGAAAATTCATGAACGGTACTGAATTTAAAAGACTGAGTGCAAAATCCAATTACCTTTCCGACGAAAGAGTAAATATGAATAAACTAGTTCTCTTCAAAAAAATCCTCACCTTTGTTTTTCGGTATTGCCACATGTTTGTTTTCTTACAAAAAAAACAATCAAATGACTTAACAACAATTTCTGTGAAACATTAACGAGCACTGAGCGTCTCCATACTGAGCTCTATAAATTTGCGTGAAATGCGTCGTCAAATAATACAAGAATGGTGTACCGTACAGCCCTGAGATGTACGTTGTTTATCTATTATTATTATTATTATTATTTTATAACATTTAAATTTATCAGCGTTTTTCATTGCATGGTTTCGAGTTTATTTTTTTATTGAGTGACAGTGAAAACTCGCTGTAGAGTACCTCTACGAAGAATAGAGAACTTGCCCGATATGCTCAAGCTTAACTTCTTGATTGAATACAAAACAGCACAGTTAAATACCACATACATGTGGCTGTGCTATCGTTAGATCGTAATTCTGTTGTTCGAGATAATCTTGAGTAACTAGACAAAATTAGCTCGGTAAATCTCAGTACTTTTCTCAGCCGTTATGGAGGCGTTTCCGTTGAATTCGTCCCAAGCTCTTCGCCTCCTCGAAATGCCGCCTGAACAATGTAGAGTAGACATCCGGGTCATTCCCACGAGGACCGGGTTCAAACACATTCTGACGTAGAAGCTTCGGGATATTTCCCGCGGGTTTATATAGAGCCACAACGTACATGGGTCCTGATTGGGTTTGAGAGTTTCTAGCACATCCAATCCCTACTTCCTTTGTGTCTTTCCATATTACCTTTTATTTAGAATAAATTGAACATGTTGATTAATTTAATCCTTCGAGACAAATAGAAAACTGTCTTTAGGGTGGGTTGGTATGTGAAGTTTAATAATAAAGTGTGGAGGGGAGAGGGGGCGTAATTTGTTTATTTCTCTTCTCAATAAAGGCGAGTAGAGTTATTTTCTAACCTGAGTGAATGTATCAGTGTCAGCATTGAGCCTGGGGTCTACGAAACTGTAATTTTTGGCTTGACTGTACCATAAGTTAGTCGCAATCTCCCCCGCATCCTCACATGCCATGGAACCTTCATTAGAAAAGAAAAATGATATTTCTATCATAAAAATTAGTGGGGTCGCACAGTTGAAGCATTTGAACTGGAAAACTAAAACTCTTCTGCATAAACTCACCTCATTCTCCACACCTTCAATTGCCTTCGCTCCCAGGGGGTCCCGCATTATACATGACGGGGAGGTCCGACGTATTTTTTTGGGTTGAAAATGTTTTTGGGTCAAGAGATCTGTCACGCATTTTTTTAGGTCTTAAAAAATACGCGCATTTTTTTGGTCACATCTCCGACCTCAGCTTATTGATGCAAAACCATGCATTAGAAGAGTCTCTTTGATTGAATAAATCCTTTTTGAGGTGTTTAAGTCTTGTATTTTTTGGGTTTGCAATATGAAGCAACGTCGGACCCGCCGTCATGTATAATGCGAGTACCCCACCCCCCCCCCCCCCCCCCTTCCCCCTGGGATTTCGCTATGTCAACTAGTCACGAATAAGTACTACTTCCGTTGCGCAGTTGGTTATGCTTTACTTTTTTAACGCTCAGAAATTAATTATTTTAATAGCGAAAAGCAGCGAGTGAACTAAAAGCTAGAGAGATGTTTAGCGATCAGTCCTCGCGCCGCTCTCCGAGCACACGCTCTGCTCGCAAACTTTCTGCAATACAATCAACTACTTGATTGTATTGCAGAAAGTTTGCCTTTGCGTAGTTGCTCGTTTCTACCTGCCAGTTTTGCCAGGTTTTGGCCCAAGTCCATCGCTGAGTCCTTTCTTGCGGAGTGCAAGTTCTGTGTTACTAAACTTTGTGCGATGGCCTGTGCCTCAGCGGCCAATCCTTCTGACCAGTTCAAAGGAGGAGAATGGTGCAAACCGCGGTATCTGTTGTGAGCCTGCAATGATTGATGCGGTGTAACAATCCTCGCTGCATCTGAAATGGCAACTAGAAATTCTCGTTCCGGTTGCTGACGCAAATTTGATGGCTAGGAAATTTCTCAGAACTCAGATATCACATTTCTCAGCTAGTTGTAAGCCCCATCTGACCAGCGCGAATTTTTATTTTAATTTTTTGAGCGCTTCCCATTCATATTTTTGTCCTTTAGTCTTGACTCAAACGAATGTAAGACTTCACAAATCATTAGCTCTGAGCTGTGATTAAGTTTTAATCCTCGGGCGATCGTTTGTCAGCTTTCGTAAAACCTGGGCGGGTGGGCGCACGCTTATGTGAGCCCGGTGAAAATTTCTCCCATCAATACACCTTATTCCAAAATGGCTACCATCTCAATATTATTTTGTTGGTATTCAAATTAGCCCTTCTTGCCTCTTTTTTAAGCTCAAAAATCAAAAGAATATTTCATCTTGAACGAGGCAACAAGGGCCAATTTGTATGTCCATAAATCAGCGGCCATTTTGGAATAACATGTATAGGTTACCAAACTTTCTCCGCTATAATCGCTACTCTACTTGTCCTTTAAAGATAGATCGAGGCATGTGCTTATTAAGAATCATTTTGAAAATACATCTAATATTAAAAATCGTGAAGCAGCCTTAGTTCACCAAGTACAGTGGTCCTATAAGGTTCCTACATTCTTAATTTAATTATCGATCTTCTAGTTTTTTGATAACCCTAGAGACTAAACTAAACCAGGAGCCCATGAGAAGGAGCCTCCATCTTCCATACTGACCATCTGAGTCAACCCTGTCCCGTATCTTTTTATTTTTAGAAGCACCTCCCGCTGTGGCTTTCGCGGGTGTTTTTGTAATAGCCAGTCATGTGAGAGCTCACAGTTCCAACAATAGAAAGATACGGGACAGGGTTTACTCAAGGGCAAAGTACGAATAGAGGCTCCTTCTCATGGGCTCCTGACTAAACATACGTACCTTGCATTTGCACGGCTTTATTGCTGAGTCCAACATCACAGGTAACTGAGCAACCTGAATGAAAAAACGCTGGTAAAATTAGTGAAGTCGGTATCGAAACGCAGAACCGCTTTGAGCGTTCTGCCTTTTACGCCGGAAACTGTTTTCGCGATACAAGCGTAACATGGAATTTAATTTCCTATGATTTCTAAACGTTATTCTACTAAAACGTTTTTGTTTTTAAGCGTTGCTTGACTCACCACAAAATATCACAAGAAATATGAAGACATCACTGCTGATCCAGCCAGACATGGCAAAGATTTCTTCGTGTTATCTTGAAAAGTATAATCCTGTAAAGAACACAAAGTAAATCGGATGATACATATGAATAACGGATACAACGTCGAAATGATTATCCAAACAAGTCGAGCCCGGAGAAGAATCAGTGGCCGTTTTGTTTTGACAAAGCTGATGGGAGGACATACACCCCATTCGCACCAACACTGAAAACATGTTTTAAAATAAACCAGGTTTAACAAAATGAAAATTAACAACAGAAGCAAGTTCTAACGTACGCTTTCATTGTACCAGTTTTAAAATTGACAAACAGCAGATAGTAATTACACTTTTTTTATATAAAAAGTGACCACACCAAGTCCGAAAATTCCAGGAAAACTTTATGGTTTTCAGAAAAAAATCGAAAAGTCTAGGACATCGCTAGCGCTCGGCAAAATATTTCGAAATTTTCCGGCAAACTTCCACCGAACGGATATTTAACCAAAATATTCCGTTGGGTGCCCCTGAGGATACGCGAGCGAAGCGAGCGGAAGATCGAAGAGGTGGGCCTGGAACAGACTAGTAAAACATGTTCTCAATATGCAAACAACGGAAACCTTTCCCGCCAAAAAAATGGAAAATAAAAATAAATGCGTCTACTGCCTGGGCTACGGGGTCTCAAATTTAAACATTTCAGATAATATCAAGGTTTGGTTAAATGGAGATTACAATTATATCTTATTTAGCAACAACATTTGTCTTTTAATTGAGATGAACAGACCTTTTACACGATAGCCGCCATGTCTGTTTTGACATTGTAATTCAAATTAGACACGTGATTTGTGAGGGGGCACCCAAGCCTAAATCGACAAATTACAGCTGGTTTCTTATCATGTCTGATAATTTTTTTCATAGCCATGCTTTGGTTTCTGTTTTTTGCTTTAAATATTCTAAGTTTAACGCAATTTTGGCACTGTTATAAAAAAGAAAACGGCTTGCGTGGTTAACAAGTCAAGGTATCGAGCAACTATTCCAACTGGCCTTATAATGAAATCATTATTCCATAAGTTGGCTCTCAAATGGACGGTACTTCAGGTACTTCACTATTTAGACTGTCCAATTTTCCGAGAAACGGCATCATTTCACAGTTTTCCCCCTGACAGACAGCGTGGCTAATTTGCATTATAATACGAAAAGTATCATGTCGGCTATCGTGAATATGATCTATTGACGCGAAACATGGGTACTAGCCAAATTGAGACTAATGAGACAATTTATAATATAACTTGAAACCGTTGGTGTTTTGTCTGAAGACGGTTTGACAACCTAGATCTTCAAGTGAAAAGAAAATTTTGGCGTTATCGATTTCTTTATCTAGAATAAGAGTTTTAAAGAAAACGATTAAAATTGAGGTTTGTACCCTAACGTTAACACACTGAAACCTGTTGCTACAGTATGCAAGTTTGGTCATCCGATTAAGATTTTGACGTTTTACATTTTCACTTTCAGTTAACCTGGCAATATATCTAAAAAATTCTAAAAACCTCCGTTTATTGTAAAGAATAAATTTAAATTTCTATACAATAAATAAATGCCAATCACGGCGTGAACAAAACAGCAATATCGACTAAAAGTGGCTAAAACCCGACCGCACTTGTCAGCTTCGTTGAAGCGAGTAAAACTATAAAAACGGCACTATTCACTTAACAATAAATGAGATAAAAATCAAATGTTACTAAACATACCTCTAAATGATTGTGAGCTTATAAACCCGCTGTAGAAACAGCGTTGTTTCTGAAGAATTTACGCCATTTTTGTGACCCACACGCAGGTTAACGTTTCGGAATAACAAGTCTGGAGTTGAACAGGGTTGAACTAATTAAATATGGAAAGTGAGGTCATAAAATTATTATTAGCCCTTACCTCTGAAAGGAGAAGAAAGAGAAATCGTTGATCCGTATTTTAAGCTTCAGTCATTTAGAGCGTAGAAACTGCCCAAAAAGTATGGGCCCATGGCCGTAGTCAGGATTTTTCAAAGGGGGGGGGGGGGGGGGGGGTCACGCCCATTGTACTCACCAGGTTGCCATGTCGACATCCACACTGTGTTTTACTTGTTTACTTAAAAACGATCTCACAAAGGGGGGGGGGGAAGGGGAACCCTAGCACCCCCCCCCCCACCACCACCACCAACCCCGTGGCTACGCCCTTGCTTCGTTGTGTTTTGAACAGCGAATGAATATATTTATTGCGCGTTCCCTGAAATCTCCCAAAGAATATTGTATGCTAATTATATAACCATGCAAATTCAACACGGGTAAGCGAAGGGAGAAGTGTAAATTTCGG
This sequence comes from Blastomussa wellsi, assembly GCA_947652115.1. Classification (NCBI taxonomy): domain Eukaryota; kingdom Metazoa; phylum Cnidaria; class Anthozoa; order Scleractinia; family Plerogyridae; genus Blastomussa; species Blastomussa wellsi. Next base: position 2,818,646 of record OX393569.1, on the reverse strand, counting down.
GTGAAGGTCTATTTAGAGTTTAAAGCTGGAAAAATACAGTCTTTAATTTTTTTACCTCGATCTCAAGAACTTTCTCCAGCCTATCTATCAGCGTTGTAAGTATAAATTGAAAGCAACTTGACTTTCACGCCCATAAAAATCAGAAAACGCTTTCTTATTGTGCTATTCAAATTAAAGGAAACTGATGTCGAATAGGAGTCAACTGCAAACGAATATTGGTTGCCAACGGTTATAAAAGCTTGTTCGCGCCAAAGGTTCATAAGGCTTAACTTACATCATGTACACCGGGAGTCGAAAATAAATGGGGCAGAAAAACTTAACTTTACGAGTTTTGCAGACTTGTTTATGACCGGATGCATGTTTACGTATTTCAATCGTCGAAGTGTTGACATTTCTAACTTACATTCAAGAAGTCAAGCAGCCTGTTGTTCTCGGTTCCAGATTGTGGTGAAATTGCGAAAAAAATGTGTTAAATGTGCTGAGAAAAACAAAAGAAACCACGACTAATTTTTGTTGCTGCCGGCCGATATTTTTTAAAAGTTCCATCATATTCTGAGAGCCCAGAACAGATTGACTACAGAGCAGTTCCTCCTCGGGACTCTCCATTCCACGCGCCCTGCGCGAAAGGGACAGTTCAGCGATTGGACTCGGTCGTTCCAGCAAGGTAGAGTATTCCCCTACTGCATCTAAACTTAACAGGCATGGAATTCTCCCAGTGAATATGGTGACACGGTTGTAACAGCCCCATTTATGTAGTGTGCCAATTACAACATGTTTATCGAAGAAATAGATGTTGTTTCCGGTGTTTTTATTCCAAGCAATTAAATATACAAATCATCTTTCAAAAAACCTAGTTTCAGTCTACATCGCTACACCGTAAATTTTGAAAGGCTATGTTGCTTAGACTCTGGTGTCAAACAGGCGCGATGTGATTGTGATTGGCTGGAGTATCAAGGCTATTTATAATCGTGTTATTTTGTTCTGACACTCTGTGACGTCTGAACTGGAGACTATAACAAATACGAAACTATGTTTTTAGCGTTTCTTAGGTTTCTCAACCTTATGTAACTGTGTGGCTGCTTGAGTTTCCTCTTCTGCCGGGCTGATATCTTGAGGAATGCGAGACTGCGACGCACTTCCGACTATGTTCTTCTGAATTTGACCTTGACCTTGATTTTGCCCCTGGAGTTTGCCTGCTGTGGTTCCTGTGGACTTCCCGCCACCGACTAGACTGCTGACTAATGAGGCAATAGCCTTGGGTGGCAAGGACGCCGCCGCTTGAGCAACAGAATCAGCGAGCTTTGCAGGGATGGCTTTAGCTTGAGGCTGTTGCTGCTGCTGCTTTTGTTGTTGACCCTGGGAAGGCTCATCTTTCGCTGTTGCTGCATTACCTTCAGCCTTTGACGCTGCTGGGGCCTGGGGCGATTGCTGAACGGGACCTGGTACTGGTTTTGAGCCGTTCTCAGATTTGCTTTCTTCTTTGTTTCCGCTGTCAGCAACGAGCTTTGCACTGTCTGCAACTGGCGCAATTCTTTCATTATTAGCTTTAGCTGCCTGGCTTCCTGGTTTTTTCTGTAAGGGCTCGCTACTTTCTTGCTTTAATTCGTCGTTAAAAGTATTGTCAACTGGTTTTCCTTGGAACAATCTCGGCCTCTGAAACTCCATTTCTTCTTCACTTCCTATATTCCCGTAGCCTGGCATGTTCGGTCTTTTTGCCATCATCTTGTCGTAGTTCGGCATGTCCGTATTTTCGCCATTCATGTTGTTCATTTCGACAGACCGGAAGTGGCTGTAGTCTGAATCATGGATGGTGTACTCTGGCCACGAGTTTGCATCATAAAGGTAAGCATTGGGATCGTAACCCGCGGGTGCACCATGTGAAGGCTCAGCGGAATTCTCCTTCGAAGCATGAGCCGCACTGTTGATCTTAGCTTTAATAGCGGCATTGGTTCCTGGTGGCATTCCATTGGGTAAAGCAGCCATGTTGGAAATCTTTAACGCTGAGTCATCATCAATGCCTTGATCTGCCAGCAGAGCTAAAAATAAGAGACAAAACGCATATTTAACAACTATTCACCGAAGTGGAGGTGACTAGTGGTCAGGTGGATATTTATCGGGCCGCTAAGCGACTATAACGCACGTCTTTTTCACCACGCCCGCTGACCGAATTTGACGGCGGCTTTTTATTCGCTGCAGCTCGACAGGCGTGTCTGCTCGGCTGCGACAAAAAGATACCCGTGACATCCGTTATAACCCGTGACATCCGTTATAACTGTTGAAAGCTTCCGCTGTTTGTTTTCCAATTTCTCACCTGTCTCGGCAGCCATTTCATTGTTGATGTACTGCTTGTTATAGTTCTGTAGTTGGTTGAGTTGCTCCGTCTCGCTGGGCTGTAAACCTTCTGGGTTTTCCATAGCTGTGAAATGAAAACGATGATGATAATGTTCGATTGCGAAACTTCACTATTAACCTTAAAAAAAGTAATGAGATTTCAAGTTATTTATGAGAGAATATTACAGTCATGCAACTCTCTCTTAGCGAACATCTCTGACTCTTGTAAGACGGACAACGTACTGGTTTTGGTCCCTGCGCGCAGTTTTTCAGCCATTTCATTGTACCAAAATTCTTTATACGCCGGACACGCGGAAAACTGGTGATGGTCCCTGCTCGCCGTTGTTCAGTCAGCCTTACTTTATCTTGATTCTTTATAAGCCGGGAAACTTGCGTTGGTCCCTGCACATTATTTTAGTGTATCTTAACCCGCTTTATTAAACTTTGACACCCCACCAAGACGGACAGTCATAGGCGTACGAGCCGGGGGGGGGGGGGGTGGGCTGGGGAGGCTTCAGCACCCCTCTTCCCAGTTTGGAAAGTTTTTGACATTTTTCCGGCAAAACGCTCAGGATTCGGGAAGCGGCAGTTGCAATTTTTGGGCGATTGTGTAACTGTTCAATGCTAACACATTCGGAAATTGTGTAACTTTCTCGGACAGGGAGGTTTCAGCCCCCCGCCCCCCCCCCCCCCCTAAGTCCGAAGGTGCACGTACGCCTATGGGGAGAGTTGGTGCCTTTCGCGATTGTGTCCGTCTTAAACAGATTTGACTGGCGCTGAAATGTGCATTATAATAGAGAAAGGAAGGAATTCCCTAAAATCACATATAATAATGAAAAGAACTTTCTTAATTACCGTAGCCACCTTGTTTTTTGTATGTCAGACGCTTAATTTCCCACAGGTATGTAATTTTCTTACCTGCGACCTGGTCGCTTGAGGGATGTACAGCGTTTTTCTTCTGTCCTGTAAGGGTCTTTTGATGGGCAGCTTAGAGGGTGAAACAGAAAGATGGAATGGTATAAGATTATATCAGTTTATATAGTATACTTTTACAATGGAGGACACAAACCTTTGGGTTGTCCATTATGCCATTGTCTCTTGAGTAGCTTCGTTTTCGTCTTCTTGGAATTCGCGCCTTTGAAAAAGAAAGTGTTGGTTATTTAAGAGGTCGCAAGAGAACTTCATGTTTTAAAGTATGTAGTAAAGATATGAAATGTCATGGAATGCGTTTACTACGCGGGCTTAATTTCCGTGAAAATTGCGACAGTATTAAACTGATGTACTTTTCCATCTCTAATCGTCGCGCGTATTGTAGTCGATCTTTCAAGCGACAGAATTAATGCTCGCCAATTGGCACCTGTTTATAGTGAACATTTCTGTCACCATTCACGACTGAAGCAGCTTAATATTACTTCTGTCGACAATTATATTCGTTTTGAATTGTCAGTGACTTGAGGTAAGATCGGAAGCACTTCCTGTGTTTAGCCAACAAAGTAACCGGCCCATTAACGATGAAAACACCCACAACTTGTATTCATATAGAATGCAGGCAAACGATGGACACAGATTCCACCTCCTCTCTTCTGTCAAGCTACAGCAATGGCAAGAGACTTCGTACGACGCTAATAACCTGACTCATGGAATACTTACATTGTAGACCAAAGACCGTTGCTAATGACAGCACTAAAACAAATTTCCAGCCCGTTCGCATCTTTCTTTTTTGAAAAAAAGAAAGAAAACAGAAATTGTTTACAAAGGCGCGAACAGCCGGAATCACTTATTGATGCCCATAACAAACAAAGGCTGAACAAAAATGATATAATGAAAACACTACCTGATGGCATTAAATATTTATCAATTGAGTCAAGTTTCACGCTTGGTTTGCTGTTTTCTTTTTGTTTAAGTGCTCACTGACATGGCCATACTAAACCGTGTCGCCACCAGTTATCTGGGTTATTAGGTTAAAATGCTCCGCCACTCTGCAAACTTGGGTGCTAGAGTAACGCGCGCGATTATACGCGCTAAGGAATCCACGCGTGTGGCACGTGACTCTCGAGATGAAGTATTGTTTGTAAATACTTGCAAGGACGCTTAAAATTGTTAAAATAAATTACCCAAAGTTCTTTCGCTTTTACAACCATCTGGTCGTTTTAGCTACCAAAATAGCAGTGCAATGCAAAAACAACATTTTGCTGTCTAATATCAAGGTCTGACAAAATGATATGATACGATTGAAACATGATTTACTTACTACGGGAGTCAAATGAACCTTGCACCCCGATAAAAAAAAAAAACAGTTCTATTCACAAATCTCTCACTTTCTTTACATCCCAGATTTGGATGAATTTTCATTTCAGATTTAAAACATCTCAGCAAGATTTATATTAACATACACAAAACTGCATGGCTGGTACTATGTACAAAAGTTGACTTTGCGAGAAATCAAGATGACCGAAACTGATAAAGGAAAGGAAAAAAGAAGGAAAAGTAAATAAATATAAAAGGCAAAAAATCCTTTTTAATTCTGTAATTCCACATTCTGGGATTTCGACATGTCACAAACAAATCATCATAAGAGAGACAAGATACCATCAAAATACAACTCGAGAAAAGTTAATCAGAGAGTGTACAAAAGCATATTTTTTCTGATGCTCTCATTTTTGGTGGACAGTTGTTTAAACGAAAGACTTGCTGGGACCTGAATCTGCCCCTGAATCGTCCGGGATCCCCTGAATTTAGATATACATGTTGTCCAGTCCAAACACCGTCCAAACAAGGCTGTGACCAAGCTGTTACTGGAGCCGAGTAACAATTTACCCATAATGCATCGCGAATTACAGGGAAGAGGTTTCGGTTTTGTTTTGTTTAGTGTGGAAATTTCGTGATTTTCTTCGTATTTGAAGTCTTACAATAAGTTAAAAAGACGTGACAAGAACATCTCCCTTAGCGAGCAAGGAATGGCTATCCCTCAGGAAGTGTTAGCGTATGGCTGGATTCCATTTACAGTTGTTGTTGTGGTAAGTACAGTATGTCGTATGTGCAAACTCTCACATGACAAGCCGCTAATTAAACTACAGAATACAGGGCCACTTATTAATTTCCATGTCGTTGAATAAGAATATCGGTTATTGTGTTAGGTCCCGACACATGTAAATGAAGTGGACCAAAGTGGACCAAAGTGGCCCTGAATTTTGTATATCGGACAACTCTGAACTAGAAGGCAATTGCAGTAGCTCAGAACATTGCATAATTTAGTTACATTACAATGCTAAGTCGGTTTCTTCACTGGAGAAATGGTGTTGGTTTTCACAAGATTTGTTCATTATTTATAGAGGCCTGATATATGTGGATTTTCTATTTTTATCTGCACATTTCTAATGGTTCATCCCCCAACTAAGAGCCTGATTACATGAACCGGGCTGGACCGGTTAGCCGAGCTTGTTTTACTTTGCCAAGATCTTGGCACGTACAGTATGTTATACACAACAAAAATCAACTTACCGATCACACGACAACTGGGCCAGCCCGGTTAGCCATCAAAGTTAACCTTGCCAGCCCGGCTCATGTAATCAGGTCCTAAGTTTGATTTACTAACCTAACGCCTAATCTTTTGTAATCTGTTTTCTGCCAACAGTTAACCTTTATTTTCTCGTGGTTCTACATCCGTTTTTATCAAGATCATGCACAGTCAGAGGTGTCCTCCACACTCACTGGTATTGCCGCCCTCGCCATCACGTTACTTACTATTGCTCTTGTTCCTGTCGACATTTTCTTGGTTTCATACATGAAAAATACAGATGGAACGTGGAAGGTATGTTAGTTGAGGGGGACAGGGTGGGATGGGAGCCCAGGCAATTAGGAGCAGGAGGAGAGAATACAGGTAGTAGGATTCTTTTAAAAGGTGGAATGAACCAAAAAAATTCATGGTATTTTGAAATAAAATAAAACAGAGGCAGGCTACATGTACATGTACAAAATGTAGGTTCCACCAAGGAAGGGGCAGGTCCTGGGAATAAAAGGTATGGAAACAGTTACAGTTGTATGGCAATAGGAAACATTTACACCATCTACCAAGTTGGTAAATGAAGGCTTCAAAATTATGGTATATTGCATGGCTTACCCAGGGATATTTTGATGGATTGAGTGACTGAATGAATTAGAGAATGCCCTTCATTTGAGTGTTGAAACTGAAATAGCAGTAAATTTGTTCTGAATGTCAATTTAACTGTTTAAATTCTAGCTAAATATTATAGGATGGATATACATGTATAATTGACCATAGCAACTTGAAGTTGAAAAATAACATTGATAATTTACCTACCAAAACAAGTGTCACTCTATTAACTAAACTGAAGTGTTTTCCTTGCTTGGCAGGAGTGGATTGCAGACAAGACTGTGAGAAATGACTTTGCTCAGACTACTGCTGTAGGATATTATGGTATTGAACATTTTTATTGTATATTACAGTCTGGCTAAGAACCATTCCTGTCCCCAGAGCAACTTGTCCCTCTTAGCTGGCTGGGCCTGTGCATGAGGAACAATTGGCTCTGGGGACACATGATTGATTTGCTGAAATCAAACAAAGGGAGTCCAATCACATCAGCTATTTTAAAATCCCTTTGCGTTAGCACGTTTATTATCATCCCTAAAGAAACCATTTTCCATGCCCAATCAAGGGCTGCAAATAATTTGTGTGAAAGGGCATGTTTGACTGACTAAGTTGATCAGACAAAACAGTAGTGATGGCAGACGTCAGAACTCTTCAATAGCGCATCTAAGCAAGATTCTGATGGCTAAAAATAATTTATTGGCATTCTGTCCTGAACACCCTTAGCGAGACCAAAATCATTAACGTAAACTCCTAAGCAATATAGCAAGCAAATTCCTGTGCCTTTTATATTAGACTTGCCCCAAGTCGCTCGCTTTTTCTTTGTATCGATAGTCACGTTATCTAGAGTTATTTGGAAAAGATCGTTTTAAAATGGTGCCCAAATTAACAAAATCAAGGGGGAGAAACATCGCAGAATACGCAAATGGATCGGAACGAGCGACTTGTGTCACTTGTGTGCAAAATGACATCATTCCATTGCGCTGAATTGGTTTCTTTATTTTCTTATTGGCGTCATTGTGCCATGTGCAGTTTAACACGCGCCATGGCGTGTGTTAAGATTGCGATTTGCCATTGTTTAGATTTTCTTCAAAGCATTGATGAAACCAATTCTCTCAACCCAAGTGAGACAAGTCGCTTGTTCCACGCCATCATTTTGATTTTCAAGCTGGCATGCGCCCTCCATGGCATATCTAACAGTGTCCCTTGCCATTTTGATTCGGACTCCTGTGCGCCCTCTGCATAGTGAATCAAACGAGCGACTTGGAGCAAGTCTACTTTTATATGGGAGCTTCCCATCCCTCTGGGTGTTACAATCACACAAGAACTGATACTGTTTAGTTTATAGTGTACCTTGAAGGCTGATTAGTGCTAACCCGAGGGTTACATTTTACTCCATTTTTTTTCTTTTATTCAAAAGTATTTTCTCTGATAATTTTCTGTTTTCTTGTCAGAGCATGTAGACAAAAAGAATTTATTTTAATGGGACCTTGCTTTTCAAGCTTTCATATTTGAATTCAAATTTTGCACTAACCCTGGGTTATGTTAACCTACATGCAGCTTGGAACAACCTGGTCCAGATCGTCTAGAATTACTCATCTTTAATTTGTTTTCTTGTAGAGAACTGCATCTAAAACTGTGAAAAAATATCATTTCAAAGTTGCTTGAATGGTATTATTTTGTATTTCAGTGCTTTACTCCTTGGTGGCATTCTTTGCGTTCATACTCATGCCATTCATGTACTTTTATTATGAAGAAAAAGACGAAGACGTCACAACAGGACAGGTTAGGAATAATATGTGGTAACAAGTACATGTACATGTGATGACAAAATCATTAATGTCCCAGACTCTGAACTGAACTGTTCAGGTTTGAGTACTGCCTGGAGCACGCATTGGCAAGATATTTTACTCTGACTTGTAGCGCCTCTCTTCACCCAGGCGTATAAATGGGTACAGTAAAATTTAATACTGGGTGTTAACCCTGCGATGGACGAACATCCCATCCCACGGAGTAGTAAAAATACTCCCAGTCACTTCGCTGAAGGGTCAATAGGCTTGAACAGATATGCATCTAGTTCAGATGGTGAAAGTCGGTGGTTAAGGTTACTATGCACCTTGGGACCGGCCATTTTCGCGAAATTTGGATTTTTATGCTAATCAATAGGTCTAAGCGTGATCTTTCATCTAAAAAAAAAAATCAAAAAAATATTTTTTTAGCGGCGGAGAAAATGCGATTTTTCGTTTGGGGGCGGCGTTTGTTTACGAATTGAGGGTTTTGTCTTTTCGCTATTTTCTCGAGTTGAATTTTTCGCTAGATAGGGTGACTTTCAAAAGCTGCAACTCAAGTGCAATTTGTTCAATTGCCGCCAAATTTGGAGAAAAGTTAGTTTAATATATAAACAACAAAAACGTGTCTGCGTATTTTTAATTTCCCAAAACTTTTTTGTTGAGAGCCATTTTTGTACGATAACTTTGATTAATTTTTGCTCTGTTTTGAAAAGGCGCTGTAACTTTTTAATGCAAACGAATTTGACAAAACGCAGACACGGTTTTTTAGGTCTTGGGGTCCGAAAACCGGAAAACAAACCAATTAAGCAAAATATTAAATTCGCTTTGAGTTGAAGCTGTCAGAAGCCGAATCACGCGCTTGCGTTCAGACTTCGCGGAAAAATCGGCATTTCAGAATATTACAAAATGGATAGGATATTTAAAAAGCCAGCTCTATAAGCTTTAATTTGATATAGGGTTTTAGATATCTGCGATGTAACCCGCGCGCGCTACATCGCTTCGACGCGAAACACCCCTGAAGGTGCATAGTAACCTTAATACATACAGTTTGAGAGCTGAGTTTTATGTAAAGAGGTTGTACTCTTTTCCTTGCACTTCAATATCACATGTTGAAACTTCAACATAATTTGCTGATCCTAGCAGTATGTGTCTCATATGAAACTAGACAAAGTACAGATATTACAATTTCTATAGTACAGACTTCCGTGTAATGCTCAGTTGTGCATACAATAATATACCGGTACGTCCGTTTGGAAATAATATAAAAGTAAAAATGTTGTAATATGTAGTGGTTAAAATAGCATGTAAAATAGAATAATTAAAATTACAATAAAAATGCTTCTTTAACAAGAAAATCTTGGTAAGAGTCTTAAAATTAGCTATGTAAATGCATTCCTAGCATCAGCTGGTAATTCATTCTAAAGCTTTGGTGCAGTGTGACCATGAATGCACCATCACCAAGTGTTTTCTTTGACATAAAACATGGATGGCATAACAAGAAAATACCACGACTGTCACAATGCAAATATAGTGTCAAGGTGAAACCACAGAAATAAAGTTAAAGTGTCTTGCCCAAGAACACAATGCAGTGCCCCAGCTGAGGCTCGAACCCGGACTGTCTGATCCGGAGTCCAGCGCACAAACCATTAGTCCACCACGCCTCCCACACGTGCCTACATTTTTGACAACAGGAGCTGGTGTATGCTGGTGTATGCTGGTTGGGGCACGCGACTAGTACCTGGGAGGTCATAGGTTTGAATCCTGTTGGGAGCTCAGATTTTTTCTGTCCCACACTCTTCTCATATTTAATCATTTTGACATCTTTATTATGTTTTTGTTTGTTACATACAGAGAATGTGTGGTGCTTTGAAGTACACTATTGGGTTTCTGATAGTTGCTGTTGTTATTCTCCTTGTTGGGTAAGAATCAAACCTGACATTGTTCAGAAGTTGTGCTGTTGAATTATTTTTCATTTATTTAAACTTAATTTATTACATTTTTGGGGATTTTAGAGCATTAATAAATTGATATACCGATACATGTAATTTTTTTGCATTATTAGTCAGATATAGCATCTCTAACTGCTGCTCATTCAAAAAAATTAGCCAGTGAGAAATTTCTATGAAATTTATACTATAAATTTAAATAATTACTATGTGTGCATGATTTAATTACAGAGCCTTTGCACCACTGAAGCAACCTCCTAAGAATGTAACACAGTGGGACAAGAAGCTTCTGTTCTTGAAAGATGAATTACAGACTCACAGTAAGCAAATAATTCAAGAAATCAAAATGTTATAGTATTGTCTCCGTAGTAAAAATAAAAAAGTCATAATTTGTTTGCCTCAAGTTTACCTAGCTCACTGGATAATTGAATGTCAATGAACAACAAAATCACGAATTAAAATTTTATACTTTTGTTCATTATAATTATTCTCAGATGGTGAAACTGCTCTGTCATTGCTTATGGGTTTCCTATCCTTTATTGGCATGGTAATCATGATCACCTACACTGTGAGTAAATTCTTCCTACTCTTATTCATACATTTTCCTGCAAACTGGTTAAGAGAATAAGGTTTTCAGTCAACACCATTTTATTCTGAGATGGCCGGTTCCTATCATAGCCTCCTATATTCAAATTTGTTATAATTTAAAATGCCATTTTACTGTCACGCCAGTACCGTCACGTTGTTGTACAGCGCAGTTAGTACTTGTTGTAAACTATCGTAAATTTTTCCCTCCCTCCCTCCCTTTGGAGATGGGGTTGGTCATATTATTTGAATGCATTAAACAAGGGTCACTCCTTCGTGTTTTGGTTAAGTCTGCACAGCGACTTCCCCCAAGCTTGTTGACCTTGTTGCCTTTGAATATCGCCTGCTAACTGATACTCTTGACTGATCCAGCACATGCTGTTTTGCATTCAGCTCATAGTGTTGGGGAGAAAAGTGAGGTTCCTTTTGTCACGCAATAGCTGGAAGTCGCACAGGCTAACCTTATGCAAGGCAGTGCTCCTCCATTAGCGCCAACTTGAGTCGTTCTTTGTCTTTATTTAGTAGCATAAGTAGCATGTTAAATAAATATTGTGCCGCAGTTGGTCTCTTTTATTAAGGAGCAGTGACATTAACTTGAGTTGGATACATTTTGATGGTTATTCTTTGTTTACAGGCTTATGGTATGACTGCCTTACCCTTCTCCATGCTGAAAGGATTCAAGAACTCAAAGGTGTTGGGTTTAGTAATATTTATGTCTACGTTACTCTTGAGCAATTCACTGCTTTGCCTCACTATGTTTTCGTTGTTTTCTCATTTCCCGCTGTTCCTTTCTTTGCACCTCCTCGCTAGCTGTACTCCCCTTCTACCCATCCATCTGCCACCAGAGGCCCATACCCGTTCCTACCTCCATTGCTGCTTCCACATCCCTTTTTACGTAAAAATGGTTTATTAATTATGAAATATATTTTGGTCTTTATTAGCTCTTATTATACACTTCCAGAAAGAGTGCTTGGAGGTCAGCCATGAACGTGAATCAGTAGAAGAGAGTGCCCGTATGATTCGAGCCAAGTACGTGGATGGTCACCCAATGAGTGGTCATGACCGAAGGATTCTTGCACGGCTTGAAGGAAAGGAAAGAGTTCTTGTTAGAAGAGAGAGACATTTGAAAGCAGCAAACCTTGGCTGGCTAAACAAATGTCTCAAGTGCTGTCGTCCTTTTGAAGTTGTATTTGGTGTTTTCTTCTTGTTAATTGGTTTGCTCATTGTTGTCTCTCTCTTTCTCACTTGGTAAGTGTACTTACCCTGTCTATGTTTTCATATACGTGTACTTTATAATAATAATTTAATAATCTAAAACAAATAAATTTAAATTGTTTAAATCAAGTTTTTGATTGCCATATACATTTATTTTCTTCATAGCACCTTTTAATAACACATGAGCTCTGCTCACGTCGACGGGTACATTTTTCGCTGCTGTCAATCATCAAGTGGACCTCTCAGGAAATAGAAGTTCACTTCAACAGTGTCAAAACATCACATCTGTCAGTTGTGATTAGAAGACTTCGATCAGTTTTGTTTGTTTCTGATTTTCAAGGTTCATTGGCTGTCACCATAATTATGATTGACGGTAGCGAAACAGACTATTGGTTAGGTTTTGAACTTCAGAGTTTGCATGTTATTGAAAATATAATTTATGTATTTAACTGAAAGTCTCTATTTTCCAGCCTGGACAAGGCCTTGAATTCACTGGGGTACAAGTTTGGTTATGCACTCCCTAAATCTCGGCTTCCTAATCCCATTAACATTGTTATGGTTTATGCGCAGAAGGTAGAGTTTCCTGTTTTGTCCAGAATTGAAGGATCTTGCAGTCTGCAACATTTGGCACTATATAAACATGTTGTTCATGTATTTTCAGGTTTTTCCACTGGACTATTGCTTGTTTGTGGCCATTGTTCTTTACTTTCTGTACTGCACCATGTCTGGGATCAGAGCAATTAGCATACGCTGCTGCTGGATCAAAGTATCCTTGAATTTTTAATAAATTATCTTCCCAAATATGCATCCGTGTGTAAAATTAATTTCCGCATGCCAATGTAACCTTTACGTTTATCAGGGGTGTAGCCAGGAAATTTCAAAGGGGTGGACCCAAATAGTGCAAAAAATATGCTTTTTCGTTGACCTTTCGCAATTCCAAGATTTCATACTGAATCGTGTAGAAATGCACACGCCTATTCACAGTCAGGGAAAACCAATACTGGATACTGTGGTCTATGCAGAAGCAGTAGTTTTGGCCAGCCATTGTCATTTGCCCAATCTAAGGTCAGGAAAATTGTTCAAAGGTCAGTGAAAAGTCAGGGAACGTTTTACTTTCTGATGAGACTAGGGTATTATGCAGAGCCTATTGTGTGTTTTTATGCTTATTTTGGTCAATTTGGGGTACATTTTGAATTCTACTGTACTAATTGGCAGAGCTCTAGTTTTTCTTCTGTTTTGAGAGTTGAGAAGAGCTATGTCGATGCAACATATTGACATTCTCCCAGATGTAATTTTTAATTTTAGGTTGACATTCCTGCCTTACATGTAAGTGTGTTCCATTGGTCCTTGACTCACAGTTCAAAGCTGTATAAAATACGTTCCCGTAAGACCATGCCACAAGCTCTGCTGTTTCTCATTCTCATGCTGATGCTGACAATGTTGTTCTTGAACATTATGCTGTTTACATTGGCCCCTCAATATGTCACATATGGCAGCCAGCATTATATGGTAGGCCGACATTACCATTAACCAGCTCCTGACACAGTCTATCTGTAATTAAAATGTTTTCCCTTTGACACAAAGAGGTTAATGGTGTGGTTCAGACAAAAGTGTGGGAGGAATGATATGGTGGCCTAACAGTTAGTGCACTGGACTCTGGGTGGAACGACCCTGCAGAAAAACAAGAGAATATTGACATTTTGGAAAACCGCTGAATATTTAAGATTAAGATTTATAATAGAGGTAGATTGTTTTATGCTTATTTACCTGTCAATTTCCACTGTCATAATTTTTCTTCCAATTTTTGCTATAAGCTCGTACGTTCGCACATTTGGACTCCAGTTGTGCCATCACTGTATCATGGTTTACGTTGCTGATGCTGACCACCTCTATAAATCATGATGTGACACCATGCATGTGCATGGTGTGTTTTTTCCGCGGTTTCGGTGGATTCATAGTAAATCTCTTCACCCAGGTATCCAGGCAGGGACTTGGGGGTGGGGGGGGGGGGGTGGGGGGTGGGTGCAGAAATACTGGAACTCCAAGTTGCTTCATGTTGTATTGGAAACTGGGACAAGCTCTGGCCTGATGGGCCACTAGGCTTGACTGCAGAATTGACCTACAGTAAACCCACTTTTCCTTCCAGGTGAATCAAACAGCTCCCATCAGTATAAACAGCACTGTGTCTGGAAATGGCACTATGGTTATATCAACTGAAACAAAAGTGTGCTCCACAGTTGCTCCTGAAGGCATGTATACAGACTGTACATGTATATAACTTTTTAAGTGTTTTCAGTTATTGTCTACACCTGCTGTACACTGTTGAGCTTGAGGAGGGAGGGTTGTGGTAAAAACACTTAATAATAGAAGTACGACAATTTAAAATGTCTACATGATGAACACTCCTTTACCAGTAAACTTTGAAGTTATGGGATGACACAGACGATTACAATATTCAAAAACACCTACTTGCCTGACTATGATAGTGCAAGGTGAAATCAGGGTTCGTACCCCTTTTCAAAGACAAATTTCCAGGACTTTTCCAGGCGTTTTCCAGGACTCACATCAAATTTTCCAGGATTCCAAAATTCACATTGAACCCTTTTTCGTCCAAGATCCCAATATAAATTCTCCCAACTGTAAGCCTCGCATTCCTTATAAAGTTAGTTCAGAACAATTCATTTCTTAAGTTTAACAGATTTCCAGGACTTTCCAGGACCTGTAATCTTTTACCAGGACTTTCCAGTCCTGGAAAATGCCATAATAAAATTCAAGGACTTTACAGGTTTTCCAGGACCCGTACGAACCCTCTGAAATGTGACTCTCACCAGACAGCTTGGTTCTGTACACCTTGTTATAGAAAGTCCGTACAAAGATGAAAACTTTCCAATTCTTACATTTACATGTTTAAGATGATTAGTAGTGTTTGTAGGGGCTCATGCAACTTGTTCTTCTTATACCAATCTTTGCTAGTGCATGGTTCGTGTCCACACCTGAAAACAGCTGTTGTTTTTTTCCTGTTTAGATGAATGTATCATGACTCGAGCTGCTGTGTTCCTGAATAGATTCTTCTACAAAGTTTGGTTTTTTGGTGCTTGCTATTACTGGGGAACATGGCTTTTTCTGGCAGTAAGTTGTTGAAATAATTTTGGCATGGTAAAAGAGACAAGCAGTCAAAAGAATTTTTTGCTATGTAGTGTTATTTTCAGATTTTGCATGACCAGTACAAGTCCTGTCACAAAGACAAGCAATCTTGGTAGAATTTTTTCTCTACTTTGTTGTTGTATGGATTTTTGTCATCATAACCTGAATAGTGCAACTAAAGCACCCTCAAAGTTGATGGATGCAGCAAATATGGATCAAATTTTAGCCGATGTAACATTAATCAGCAAAGGCATTGATCTAATTTTTACCTTAAACAGATGTATATTATTGGCCTGGGAGTGTCGATAGCCAAGAAACGCAAGTCCGTGGTAGATGAGGAACTTGACTCCAGTGATTACTCCTCAGATGAAGAATTAGTTCCTGCTTAAAATATAGTTTGTACTTAAAAAGGAGAACATTCTACAAGAGCTGTGGTTTTTTTTCAGAGTTAAAAAAAATGCTATCAGATTTCAAGATGCTTTCCCAAGTAGCAAAAGAACATGCTCAGTGTTAGATTTAATGAATTATCTTGTAAAAGAAGGGAATTTCCGTTGCATAGATAATAGAACTGTTATTCATTAGTTGTACTGTGCCTTCCAAAATTTCTGTTTTAGTGAACAGAATTTTTGTTGATTTTTAAGAAAATGCAAGCCTCATGCCAAGCAGTGCATACTGCTGGAGCTCATCCGGTTTCTACTACTCCCTGGATGGGATGCTTGTCCATCACATGGTTACCCCCAGCATTATTTTGCTGGTACCCATTTATTGACCTGGGTGGAGAGAAGCACCGTGAGAGTAAAGTGTCCTGCCCAAGAATGCAATGCCATGGCTGAGGCTCGAACCCCGACTGTCCGATCCGGAGTTCAGCGCACTAGCCATTAGGCCAACACGCCTCCCACAAAATGTAGTGTGTAAAAATACAAACTGCTGAAGGTCTTTTGGGACATCTTCAATAGCAGTCATTTGCAGTGGTAAATTAACGTATTTTGTATTGTTTTACAGCAAGAGGTTACTGATACACCCATGAAACAACAAAGTATTATTAGATGTTTGAAGACAATAATTATTTCATTGTTTTCTTCAATTTTCAAATTTAATTTTGTGTGTGTGTGGGGGGGGGGGGGGGGGGAGGGGAGCGTGGTGGCCATGGTTGGCATGCTGGACTCTGGATTGGACAGTCCTAGTTGCTTCATTCTACAGAAACTGGGATCAGCTCCTGCCTAATGGGCCACTTGGCTCGTATGCAGACTTTGCCTTACTTTTTTCTTTAATTTTGGACTATTTAACATCTTACTGTTTCGTGTCATAAATAAAATCACTCCACTGCCTGTTGCGATGGTTGCTATCATAATGATGGTTGCAGATGTTTGATGCATGTACAGTAGAAATCAAAAGAAACGCTGCAAATGCAAAGTTTAGACATGCTACAGGTAGTTATTTAATGTGTAAATGCAATTAAAAATTACATGTATTTTCCAAAAAAAGTGAAATAGAGTAGCATTTATATTAAACTGTACAAATCTCAAAAAACAGAAACAAGGTTGACTGGTAAATAAAATATTCTGTTCAGTAAATTTGTAAGTACAATCATGTATTCCTTGTATAAAAAAAAATTAAAGAAACTTGACCGATCTTCACAACGCCTTCCATAATTAAATGCACTTTACGTGAACGTGTTGTTACTGCAGTTAAGTTACATTGTTATTTGTACAAATTGCTGTTAGTTGAACACTTGAAATTAACTAAAATTCAGTGATTAGCTACGCCATTGTGTCCATTTTTTCTATTTCTCCGAGAATGTCGTCATCAACGTCATCGTCCATTTGGATGTCTCCCAGGTCATTGTTTGTGTCAGTTTTAGGGACATTAGTGACTGCATTGCTGGAAGTGTTGATCTCATTCTTTACAGTAACCTTCCCATGCTCGAGCCCACTGTGAGGAGTACTCGCCAGTCGTGGTGCCCCACCTTGTCCTTCTTGTAGTGACTGGCGGCTCTCGTCAAAGTATTGGTTTGGATGGTGAACAGCGGAACTGGCTGTTACCTGTTGGGAATATTGATAGAAAACCTTAGCCTGTTTCTGGTTTCTTGGCACATTTTATTGCATTTTCAGTTCCATATATCGAGTCTGTTTTATTTAAAATTCCTGTTGTGTGTTGAAAACATTTGCATTAGGAATCTTGGAAATAATGGACCATGAGGCATGTTGCCACTGGAATAGGAAGGAAAATTTTTGCTTTGTTTAAAAGAATGAATTGAAAAGTAAGTACCCCATGAGTTAGCTCATAGTATCTTGTACAGGCCAGCTGGTAATGGGACTCTTTTACAAACTCCATTATCTGCAAACCAAAAAGTAATTTAAGTACAATTGTTACGCCAAATGCAAATGCAAGCTACACTGTAAAATATTTTTATTATTACTGTGATGTACCTCATCAATGCCCTTCTTAGGAACTCTGTAAGCTGCTAAGCGTTGCCGCAGTAGATCAGCATCTGTGTGTCTGAATGGGCACCCTATGTCAAAAAGAGGTTAACTAGCAATAGTTATTTCAGTAGAGTTATGGCTTAGAGTTAGAGTTAACGACTGCCAAAATCCTGAATTCAAGATTTTGGACAGCCCAAATTTGTAATTCAATATTTTAAACTGTCAAAATCCTGAATTCAAGATTTTGGACTGCCAAAATCCTGAATTCAAGATTTTGGACAGCCCAAATCCATAATTCAAGATTTTAAACTGTCAAAATCTTGAATTCATGATTTTGGACTGCCAAAATCTTGAAATCAAGATTTTGCAACTCTCCACGCTATAACTCTGAAGATAACTTTAACAGTAGCTGTCCCCTGTCAAAAAAAGATTGACTGATTGGCAACTAAAATGGCAAAGAGAAAAAGGAAACTAATTGGTCATGATGATGACAATAAAAATTTAAATACCATGATGATCTCCAGGTCCAGGAGGGTTGGACATGATAATTTTCATGCAGCTGTATGGTGTATAGTCTGCTCTTTTGCCTTCCTTTCCATAATTGTGACGAATGTTGTATGCATACTGCTTGTCAAACTAAAAATGTAAACCAGAACTTTGACCATGCACTTCCAGTATCAACATAAATATTTGGAATACATAAAGGTATTACATGCCTGCGCGTGGATATGAATTTTATCTTCGAGTGTTCAACTCGATATCTCACAAGTGAGCGGACATGTAATATTCTGTTCATTCTATAAACATACTAATAACGACGTTTTTGATGATCTTCGGAAGATTTCCGACCACTTTCCAAAGATTTTCCAAAATAATGTTCCGAAGGCTAGACGAACGTTTCTGAACATTTTCCGAAGATTTCCGAAGATAACCAGAGTTTTCTGAGGAGGGACCGATGATGTTGGGTTCATATACAGCAACACATCTGAGAACTTTTTAAGAGATCATGTAGCTATAGCAATGGCAATCTTAAGACTTGTGAAAACATGTTATTTTCACATGTGAAATAATGTTATTTTCATAATTTTATCATGTTTATGCACGAAAGCTCACCTGGTATTTCAGTGGTGTTTATATAATAAATATCAATAACTTTTTAGTCCTTAAATCAAAATATTATTTTCTCCCAATTGATGGTACTATTGGATAAGAATTTGGTGGTGCACCAGACAATTTATCAATTTATCGTAACTACAACAAAATTCAAGAAAATCTTTGGCAAAGCAAAACTTGTTGATGATTTATTATCACTATGATTATAAAGGGATTCTTGAAAATTAAAGTTAACAAACCAGAGAAAGAGTGTACATATGCACAGCACTCAAACCTTGTTATTGGACACTAGCTGCACATTCACCAGCCTGCGAACAAAGACGGATTTCCAGCTTTTGTTTCATGCAGCCAGTAAATGTGTTCGCAGGCTACACATGCTCAAATTTTGTCAAAAGTTGGGCATCCTAAGAACCAATCAGATTCAAGTTATAATTATACTGACATGTAATAACACAGCACATGCAAAACACCTTGTCAACATCCATAAGTTTTGTAAACTCAGCTCTCCAGAAAATAAGTGCCTCTTCCAGACTGAGGCCAATTCCCTGTAAGTAAACCACTACACATAAATATCAACAAAATACAGCTTGTACTTCACTGATAACATTCCTCAAACTTGAGATCTTCATGGAATAAAAATACAATCAGCTGTAATCTACATGTAAAACGGATGTGAAGCAGCATGGTACCACATTGCAGAGAACATTTCTAAGTTGACCTGTGTCCACTTATGCTAATAAAGAATATTTAGCTAGTTTAAAGTTTTTACAAATGACCCTTCAAACATGCAAAGGGTTACAGCTTTATAGCTCTGTATGCCAATAAATATGAACATTTCACACAGCAATTCAGAAGAATGTTGCTACATGCAATGCACGTTGCATTGTGTGCAGACCTAATAACCAAAGGGGCGCAAACTACCAACCTTTAAGAACAGACCGTACTGCAGACGTGCACCATGCTTCAAGTGGTGATTTTCCTTCAGAGCTGCATGAAGTTGACGCATGCACAAAGGGAAAGACGTTCTTGACAACTGTAAAGTATGAAGAAGTTTTAAAATTAATTCTTAGTGAATGGCTGATCCCTTACCTGTTGCTATTTGCATGATGGCAAACTTTTTCACTTACTCCATCAACCTGATCCAAAGTAACTTTTCCTCCAGCTGTTTTTTTGTGGCTGTAGTCCTGCCCGACATACTGTCGACTAATTAAACCAACAATGTTAATAGTCCTAATAAATAATAATTTTTATTAAGAAACTAATAAACTTACAAGAACTATTATTGTGGCCACACTGCAATACATGTATGATCAGTTTAAAGTGTGTGCATCATTCCAAACTTCAGATATTCATTGAAATGTTCTGCACAAATTTACAGAGCCCAGTATGGAGCTGCCATATTGGTGTACCTCAGTGGAACAACAATATGGCAGGGCCAGAAATAGTGTAAACATCTGGAATTTACTTTCAATTGGTTATCTAGGCGACTGATCACCTGTACTGAACAAAATACATTTATATAAACACTTTTCCTAATACTTAAACTTCTCAAAGGGCTAAAACTCCCAAGATAAGTCCCGGTATGTCTTTTTCGACAAACACAATCGTAACTTTTTGTCGCACACTAGCTGCTATAACTCTAAAATTCAAAATGTATTGGTTTCCAAACGAAGGACAGTGTTGAGCTGAAAAGTTGCACACAGATATAAATTTAGCATCTCTTATGTCTGATGTGTATAAAAAGTTTG
This sequence comes from Blastomussa wellsi, assembly GCA_947652115.1. NCBI lineage: Eukaryota > Metazoa > Cnidaria > Anthozoa > Scleractinia > Plerogyridae > Blastomussa > Blastomussa wellsi. The sequence goes on along the minus strand of OX393569.1, from coordinate 2,798,243 downwards.
GTGGCTCTTTGGGTTGGAATTTTAGAATTTGATGATGTCGAGTGCACACGCTCTATTGGCAATCAGAGTGAATTTCCAATTTTTCAAGTTCATTATTGTACCTGAGGTTTGTCAACTTTGGTAACAGTCTCTCATCTTCCTCGAGGTACGGTAATGCCCTGGCAGTCATCTAAAAATATCAATACCACCAGTGTGATTATGGACAGATTAAACGTTACGACAACAGTGTAACATGATGCGAAGCAACAAGACATACTGACAGTATACTTACAGCAAGTGCTCGGGACAATTGCATCCTGAATTCATTAGCAACCAGGGATACAAGTTCATCTCTGGGGACATACGCATAACCCTGCAACAATTCAAAGGCTAACATGCGAACTACAGAAATAAAAGGCAACCAAAATAGTACATGGCAAGTGGTCAGGTGAGTTTAATTATTGGTAAAAAGAGTGGCATGCCCTCGTAATGGAGTTCTACATGTATATAAAGTGATAGGGTACATTGTATTTGAATGGCTGTTTTTCTACACTACTTACGTTTTCCAGATAAACCTTTCTTGATCTTACTAGATCAAGAGCCTCAACAAAGGGAACCTGAAAAAGAAGAATTTTATATTTGAGTTAATTTTATGTTACATTTGAGTTAGTAATGGATGTAAAATGTGTATTATCAAATCAGAATTCTTGCAAAATTCTGGGTCACTTGGCACTAATGTCCAATACACCGTCTCTATAACGGGCCATCAAATGGGTGACAGATCATCACGGATGGTGACTATTTGCCAGGTCATAATCATTACGATGCATCACCAACTGTCTCGACCCATAACACCAGAAGGTGAAACCCACATGAATACATGTATATCCAAACAACAGTCTCTTGCAATATGACTTCCGGGAACGGGTCGTTGCCATCCATCACAATCTGTCACCTCTTTGGTGACCCATCACAAATTGGGTGTACATGTATTGGGCAATCACCTCACATGGCAGGATCAGAGAGTTTGGTTGGCAGTGTTTACACGGAATGAACCATGTGTACTAACTGGTGCACATCATCACTATTACACGCTTACTGTACCTTGAAATAGTCAGTATTGACAACTTTATCAATGGTGAAGTTGAATCCTGAATCCTTTAGCTCACATTTGCAATTTTCTCTCTCTGCATCATCAATCTACATGGGGGAAAACAAGACCTCTCATCTAAACATAATCAGAATTTACTAATTTTAAATTTTGGCATTTAAACAAGCTTATTTATAGTCTCCATTTACTGGGTGGCTACTACTGCTAATTTAGACTGCGACTCAAATTCATTTGTTTGTTTGATCGTTCATTCAACCTTCCCTTCCTCCTTTCCTTTGGTCATTGATTCAATCATTTGCTCGTTCATTTATTTGTTGTTCGTTCATTCATTGGATCCTAATTCCTTTCTTCCTTACTTTGTTCATTAATTTATTCTTTTATTCAAGTGGTTATTCAAAGAACAGTGTTTATACAATGTAATTTATTGCATTAAACAGTGGTATCATACTTACTGGTTTGTAATCCAGGCCATTGGCTTTAAGGAAATCATCCACCTCCTGGGGGTCAAACTTTGCCACTTCTGTGAGACGAAATCTGATGCAGGAAAAGAAAATCTGTATAGCCAAGACCTACAGTATAGGCCAACGTTTGACAACCAATACAGCCTTAATATAAAGTTGAAATTTGAAAGTTCATAGACTTTAGTGAATATATTTAGGCTGTATAAGGAGGCAAGTGGACTTAAATTGTACGTGTAGTTTTGTTCCTTGACACAAAGAACACTGAGGAAGTGCTAAACTGAAAGCATTGTCACCTAGATGAAGTGTTTCTACAGGATGTATGACTGGCAGTCAGTGGGAAAACCTAGTATGCATGTACATGCATTTTGCTTACCTAAATAGCTCAACCTCTTGTGACAAAAACCATCGACGGAGATCTTCCCTAAAAAATATATTGTGAGATAAATTCCTGGTAAGATGTGTGCCACGTAAAAAATGGATCGTCTTTATTGTAAGTAGTGACAGCCAACAGTAGCCGTTGTATCGACCTACTAGGTCGATATAACATCGGTTGATATATCAACTAACACTTGGTGGATATGTCAGCCGAGTAGCGGTCGACACTCAGTCAATTCACGGCCGACATGTCAACTGAGTGTTGGTCGTGGATCGGCCGAGTATCGGTTCAGTATCATTTGATATGTCGGTCGTTACCTGACCGCTTCTTAGCCGATATCTTTCTGTTGAGTGTCACTGTATTGACCGATAGTGTTGATAATCTATTGGCTATCTTTCGGTGAACTATGGATGAGCAATTGGTCGAATCTCGGTGAATTATCGGTGAGCTATTGGTTGACTATCAGCGAACTATCTGTGATGTATTGTTGTGGTGGTACAGTAACATGTAGGTAGCAGCTAGTGGCTTTAAAATGATTCACAAATTTTATTTGTCCTGTCTCCGCCAATTTAAAGTGTATAATGCATTAAATGCCAAATAACAATTACAGTCAACTGGAATTAAGAAATGTGCATTTGATTTAGATGTTGCATTTCACATGCACTGAACTGAATCGTGAGCATAGGAAACACAATGATGGGCATTAAAAGTTATTCTTTTCTCTTTCAGTGACAAGTTCAATGAAGATTGGAGGGCATGGCTAACCCTGAGGACAACAGACATCTGGATAAAATGAAATCATTACTTTTGAATCTCACCATTATTTAGATGCAAGTGTGCTAACAAGCATAAAAATAGCTTGGAGAAAATACGAAAGTTTTTAACCATCATGTGTCAATCGAGTATAGGTTATCGGTAAAGAGTTGATAAGGTATTTTGTGTGTCGGCCAACACTACCTACAGTAAACATTATCCTAAAAACCTGCTTTTAATGTCATGAAATATGTGTGATTCAATTTTTCCCTTGGTTCAAATTTTATTTCCTTTTTTTAACTCATCACTCAAAATTGCAAAGAAAAATAAAAATTTGAACTAAGGATAAACGTTTCACAACTTAAGTACTCAGTACAAACAGTACTTACGATCTGCAATATGCAAGACGCAGGATAAAATGGGAGATATGGTCTTTTCGCCTTTCAGTGATGTTTATTTCATCTTCTTGATTCTATGTAAATAAAATTGAGTAAAAAAGTAAACATGACGTGACAGAGAGATACAATGAGGGCTTAAGCTTCGATGTCTGGGTATTAAATTGGTGTCCTATATACCCCAAAATAATGGGCCATTGCCCTGTTTTTGGAAGTTGTTTAAGGAAAACGCTGTTCTCCTTCCAAACACCAGACTTAGAATGGCCTTGAGTGGCAGTTTGGCGAATAGACTTCTTCTCCAAAAGCTAGTCTATTAAAAAATAACTTTTAATAGTAGAGTCGACATATCCCAAAGTCTAGACTGGAAGTGTTGCTCTATGCCCCTTCATTTTTATTGAGGTAATGTATTATTGCCTAGCAAGAACTAAATAATACCGTAATCATCATTGCAATTTTGATTTACAAATATGAATGACATCACTGTACGTACCTTGTGAGCTTTTTGTGTCTGTGGTAAAAATTTTTTCAAGCTCTCCTTCATAGCAGTGTCATACTGGTCTGAGCCTCTTTTGTATCGTATACCAAATGTTTCAACTTCTCTGAGAACTGAACAACAGTTAAGTAAATCTTAAACTACACGTACATGTACTTCTCTAATGGAGGCATGAATATAGGTACAAACTGTAAGAGTTATGGAAGCCACATTTTATAGTCAGGGCTGGATGTTGTTGTACACGTGTAGTGATTTTACAATTACATGTAAACAACCACCAAGCAACTCTCTGTTGTCAAAACCTAGCCTCAAGGAATCATTGCAATTGGGAGGGTGGCAGAAATCGAGCCTTGTCAAAATGCCCCAGACAAAGCACCCATTTCACAGCATGTGGAAAATAATTAATGTCGTGCACAATAAAAAGACAATTCTTGTGGACGAAAGTAGGGGGTCAAGTGTTGTCCTGGAACCAAGAGCTGCCTGCCACAAGCAAGGCCAGTACTTGGAGCTAGTGTCAGCGAGTGGCAGATAACACCGTGAGATGGGTGTCACGGGGTACAGAGGCATGTACCTTCATATATGTCAAACCCTGGAGAGATGATAGCGAGGGGAGGGGATTTACATCAATAGGTGCATTATATTGATTACTAGTTTTCATCGATTGGGCACGCCGAGCAACAGTGGAAGCCCCTGGATACCCAGGGTGTCCAATCGATGAAATCGATGATCGGAAAACCAATCGATCAATCGATATCAATCAATAACCACACAAAAACCGTTCGATTGCTATCGATTGACACACCAACCTTCGAACAGACGTCACGTGCGCTACGTATACTTGTCCAATCAGCCGCCATTTTTAGGAGGCCCTGGATATTTACATGTACATATATATGTCGATCCAAGAAGTCCGGGAAGAGGTTCAACTGAATTCAAGCTTAAGGTGTATCGGCAAAGGCTATCAACTGTGATGTCTAGAAACGTCGATCGCTGAGGTCTAGCTTTACAGCTGGCAAGAAGAGGGGAGAACGCAGAAACGCAATTCGGCCACCTACAGTCTGGAGACCCCCACTGTTATCTTGGCCACGCTGATATTTTATTTTCAAGGGCCAAATATAATAGCAAGACTTACCTTTATTTGACTACCAAGGTGTGCATGTTTAGGATATGATCAGTAACGGACAACAACAAAGATATTGAAACAAATCAGGAACAAATGTCATAATTTTGCCAGCACCTTGTTACCAACTTTCATCAAATGCGCCAATTACGCGCAAAATATGTAAGCTTAACTTGCATTCATATAAATAAGCTCAAATTATATTAATTCGTGTTGAGATCGATTTGCTATCTTACATGTACCTTTCAATCGGTCGATTGCAAACTCTTCGAACTCTTCCAGCGTGATGTTATCTGTTGGCGGTACCTTGTACATCTGCAAACCGTGCACATTCTTGCAAGCATTTTCTGTGCCTTCTAACTTTGTAATCTTACTCTTTCTTCTTCGGTTGCCTGCGAATTGCATTTTCCTCGCGAAATCAAAGTCGATTTGTAAACGTTTGCGATGGACTCAATCTTTTCCCGCCAAATGAATGCGCATTTGTTCTGGTGCTCAGTCCTTCTCCAACTTCGCGCCAATTGCATTATGGATAATTTATGGTGTTAGCGGCCATTTTGAAGTTCGTTGTGATTCAATTCAACTTTGCTAATTTCTTCATCTTGTCGAAGAAACTGCTTATAGGGACTTGCCAAAAGAGTAACGAGGTATGGAAGAATCCTGTCAAAGTGCAGTCATGTATGTTTTGATGCTTTGATACAGCCATAAAAGTTTGATACCCGCACCGGTATAAATGTAAATAACATTGACTGTGCAAGTTAAGTTTGCCATGTTTGTGTAAAAATGGAAAACAAGGAAGAGACTAGGAATGGGCTGCAAAAGGAAGAGACAACCTTCAAATCTAGAAGGCTGAAGAGGAAGAGTGAGGTATATTAAAAACTTGTTTGTTTGTTGTTGTGGAATATGTGAAAGGGGGGGGGGGGACTTTCTGTAAAGGTATGTTACATGTATAAGTATTTTTCCACAACGAACAGGATTGCCATCTGTTTTCATTTTTCCAGGAAGGATCTACAACTAATAGCTGTCACAGTGAAAACTTGCCACAGAATGTCACTGACAGGTAAAACATCTGGATAAATTGTAAGATGCGTACGTACATGCACATCATTTCTCAGAAATGATGAACAATGCGGTATCACTTCATTTCTTTTAAACCCTGTGAAAATACAAAATAAGACACAATTTCGTTATCATAACCGTGAATGGGATATTGCTACATGTATTTGCTAAACCTGTATTTTTTGTTTTATTTTCGTCTCACAAACTTTAGGCCCAGACAAAGTCCCAAACTGAGAAAGTATAGCCCCAGAATTCAGCCATCTAACAGTGAACAGTGCACAGCTGCTGCATGTACCTTGATACAAAATGACCTGAAGGAAAGTGAAATTCTTTCTCCCTGCCGATCCTCAGAGAACATACTAAAACCTTCAAATGGGACAAAAGGACACAGGAGAAGCAAGGATAGGAAGAAGCCTCTAGTGCCTCTGCTTGATAACTTGAATGAAGGACAATTCAGCGAATGTGCAGCAGGTTTTATACTTTCTCCTAGAGCTGAGAAACCCTACAAATGCAATATTTGTACCAAACAATTTAAGTACTTCAGTAATTTAAAATCTCACATGAACATAGTGCACAAGAAAATGATTGAAAACTCTCCTAACGACACCAAGACATCCACAGTGAGACATGGACAAGTATTTCAGTGTGAAATTTGCTTCAGAAACTTCAAGTATTTTAGTAACCTAAGAACACACAGGCTTGTCCACACAAGTGAAGTTGAGCCTAGCAACACTGGGCTTGACTAAAAAGCTTTCCAAGGCTCTTCTAATATGACAATTGTTGATTTGCTTTATCTAAGCAGACTAAAAGTGAACAGCAAGCTTACTGGCAAATTGTTTGGGCAACAGTTGATAAAATGGTAAAGGTGATCTCAGGGGTGGGGAATGGATGCATAGGTTTCCATCGTTTACTTGACTACAGTGGAACCCCTGACTCGTCTCCAGTCATGTCTCAGTGTAGAATATGAAGGAGGGAAGTGTGCAGTGAGTGAAGAAGTATGCGGGGTGGTGGGAAGGAGGAAAGGCGTACTTCCTCTCCCTTCCCATCACCCTGTGCTTTATCAATTTCCCTCAGTAGACTCTCACTGCTGCCAGAGTCTGAGAGATGCCTGGGTCAAGTAAGGCAGATCCTGTTAATAATTATGGTCATAAACCAGCCATAAAAATTTGGCGGTATTTTTAACTTGCTAGCAATTTGAATAACAAAAACAATGTTTGTAAACAAATGTCTTCCCTATTGTTTCTCAAGTACCTTATTGGTACTTAATTGTCATGAATTTTAGGGAGAGTATTTAGGCTAGCGGGGTTTTATTTTCACGATTTCAATAGGCAAATGTAAAAAAGGACATTAAATTCTGCGATTCAAGTGTTCTCAACTTCATTTTATTTTTCACAAATTATGAACTTTTTAAAATTTTTTGACAAACTGGAACAAGATTCTACTACATTAACGTTATTTCGCAACAAAAGGTACAAAATGGAAATTACCAGAAAAACCAGTTTTAATTTGTGTATTTGTTGATACATGCCCTGTATATGTTGTTTTTATTACATGTTGATTTCTTTACATGTTGATTTCTTTTCTGTGATTTGCATTTTCCATATGGGCATTAAATTTACTTGGTTTGGCTTGGATAATAACAAATGCATATTTGGTTTGAGTGACTATCAACAGGGTAAAATTATATAGGATTATGCAGATTGGGATTTCAGAAAGTGGCTGTTGGCTGTATTAACCCTTTACTGCCCAAGGGGTCTCCCTTTGACGAGTAAAATCGTCTGGCGTTAGACAGAGTAAAATCTATAAGTCACGCTTGGGCAGGAAAGGGTTAAGGGAGATAGTTTTTTAACCCTTTACTGCCCAAGGGGTCTCCCTTTGACGAGTAAAATCGTCTGGCGTTAGACAGAGTAAAATCTATAAGTCACGCTTGGGCAGGAAAGGGTTAATGTGGTGGCTGCATTGCTGTGAAACTAAGAAAACCGTTAACACTAACAATATTTAGGGAATGTTTTTGTGTTACAAGGACATAGCCAATCAGGCGAGAAAACTAAACTGCAGACATCAACGGGAGTAAGCCATTTCCGAGTTGCCTTCTACCTCTGTTTCAAAACAAGTCTTGGTGTTCCGCCTTTCATATGGAAATGAGTTTGATTTCAAGACAAAAGTAAAACTCTATTTCCATATGAAAGGTTGTGCACCAAGACTCTGTTTGAAACTGGGGAAAACACCATCTTGGAAATGACCTAATATTTTGAGGTTTGTTTGCATGTCCTCAACTATGTTGTGATTGGTCACTACACAATCAACATTCTTTAAAACTTTCATTTGTTCACGGTCTTCTTTAGAGTTTGACAGTAACAGGGTTTTCGTACGAAAAGATGTATGGGCGTTTCACCTGGACCAAAAAACGGTTCCACTGTATATGGTGCTGGTTACTCTGGACATAGCAGTCAGCATGGGAGCAGGGATAGTGCAGTGGTGAGAGCAATCACTTCCCACCAGTGTGGCTGGGTTCAATTCCTGGACCCAGTGTCACAAGCACAATTTACTTATTAAGAAAATAAACATGAAAAAATTAGCCTGGAGGAAGTGCCGGAAGATCTTATTACAGACAGGAAGTGAGCATTTGATGCGGATTTGACACTATTTACTCATTGGCTGATGAAGATCAGCTGATAATGCTACATTTGCAATTAAAATCCAGAATTATGTGCAATTTGCACTGGTGTTACAATTTTTACACTGGTGTTACACTTCTTTCACTGGTGTTACACTTGAACTGCACTTCTCTCAACCAATCAGAATCAAGTAATTATTTCATGTACATTGTCAACATGATAAATATAGAATACACTGTACATATTTATATAAATACATGTGGATCGAAATGCAAAGCTTGATATAATGAAAAGACAACTTGCCATACATGAAATTTCACCTCTACTATTATTACAACATTAGTTTACTACGCCTAAACCGTAAAAGACCCTCCTTGTGATTTTGTATCTCCATATCTAAAATAACACCGGTGGAAAGACATGACAACAGCTGAAGTGAGAGCCCAAGACAGTATTATCGCCCACGCAATAACGTGGCTGTGACTTTCCGCATTCCTTATCCATCTTGCACTGGGATCATTGCTCCAAGCTTTTTCCTGATCCTCTTTAGTTATCGGCCCATACAATGCGCAGAGGTAATAATCTTCCTCAGTAAATGCGCATGCAATCCACAGAAACGGAGCAGAAATTGCGAGATAGATATCTATAGCAGATCTTGGCGAACTTAGAAGTCGCTTGACGCAGCTGACACGTCGGCAGCAAACTGTTACAAATTCCCAGAATGGACGAGAAAATATGAACGCAAAACACAAAAATAAAACTGCAGGGCCATAAATATATAGGTTTCCGTAGAAATAGTAGTTTTCTTCAGGGCACTTGTATCCCAACGCGTGCTTCAAATTCTCCTTCACAGTGAACAGGACCACAAATAACAAAACAGCTTTTAGTAACGCGCTGATTTCATGTTCGCTGATCCGTTGACAGATTTGCCTGACGACGTTTTCGATCACTCGAAGAACTGAAGCAATCAAGTCAGTAACCGACGTGGATGTGGAAGAAACACTTGCACCTGTCGTCGCCATGTTGACAAGATGTAATTCATCGTTGAGACAAAGGAAACACGAAATGAACCGAAACGAACCTCGTTCCCAGGAGTGCGTTTCTCGAAAGCCCCGAAACTTCGGACCTTTCGGGTGCCATAATTCCCAGACCCCCCTTCCCACCGTATCCTAAAGACGAAGACCTTTCTTGGCGTCAAATCTTGCAATAACACTGCTTTTTCGTGCCTTGAAAAAACAGAGTAAATTTCAAGCTTTTAGGATAAGCTGATCGCAGTTTTACAAATGCTTTTTCGGGCCCGAAAAGTTTTCGGGACTTTCGAGAAAAGAGCCCCAGGGTCTTTTCCCTGGCTTGGGGGCAGGGCGAAAAGACCCTGGGAACTAGGCTGCGAAAAACATTCCAAACACGGTTCATTCTCGTCCCCAGAACCACTTGTCCCTCTTAACCGGCTGGGCCTGTACACGAGGAACAAGTGGCTCTGGGGACACATGATTTGATTCGCTGACTTCTAACAAAGGGAGTCCAATCACATCAGCCGTTTTAAAATCCTTTATCGTTAGCAGGATTAAAACGGCTGATGCGATTGGATTCCCTTAAGAGGGACAAGCGGCTCTGGGGACGAGAATGAACACGGTTGCGAAAGAGACTATGGATTCGAAGTTATCGATTTCTCTCCAAACTTTTCAAATACTTCTGTTAGGACGACCCACAATCCAAATCCTGCTGTTTTGAATGAATAGAACCAACAGTAATGAAAAAAAAGGAAAGAAAAAAACGACTTGAGAATTTGTTTTCCCGATATTTCGGACAGTCAAGCCGTCCTTCTTCGGGGGATTTAATGAGGATTCTGCTGGTTTATTTGAGGTGTTCTTGCATTGACGACATTGGATCATATAGATCAGATTTTTGGATGCACATGTAATTGTCTGTTTGATTTGATGAGTTTCACCTGTGTTTTTGAATTTACATGACGATAATCAGCAGCCCATGAGAAGGAGCCTCCATCTCCCATACTGACCATCTGAGTCAACCCTGTCCCGTATCTTTTTATTTTAAGAAGCATTTCCCACGGTGGTTTTCGCGGGTGTTTTTGTAATAGCCAATCATGTGAGAGCTCTCTGTTCTAAAGATAAAAAGATACGGGACAGGGTTGACTGAAGGGCAAAGTACGAATGGAGGCTCCTCCTCATGGGCTCCTGCGATAAACCATCTTTAATGAAGGGGTAGGTTTTACATTTCTTTGAGTTACATATCTTCACTACTGGTGGACTTGATTGTCCATTGGGTTGTGCATGTTTGACCTTTGCCTTAACAAGGAAGTCGTGGAGGTTACATGGACGTCTGTAAGCAATAAAAAGATTTTTCAGAGAAAACCTGTTTGACCTGTTTGCATCGGTTAGAAGACTGAAGTATAGGAAAGTGTTTAGTAATGATCTTGTTAAGGTTAGGATTGCTTGGATTATAGGTGGCAACGAACGGGATGCCTTGTCTGCCTTTCTTGTTTTAGGTACTTGGTTTTAGGGCGTTCTCTCGCGGAACTTGTTTTGTTTTGTTGATTTCACGCTGGGTTTGTTTCTCTTTGTACAGCCTCTTTTCTTTCGATGTTCGGTGAGCTCTTCACAGCGTTGGTTGAAAGTTGTATTATCTGAACAAATTCGGAGGAGGCGTAACCCAAGACTGTATGGAACAGATCTCTTTGTGTGGTATGGCTGGCACGATGAGCTAAAGAGATATTGGTTGGTGTCACTTGGTTTCACATAGAGGTTTGTTGAAATCTTACCGTCTTTGATGGATACGGTAGTATCAAGGAGAGCAACTGAAGTTGATGAATATTAAAAAGTTAACGTGATTGTCGGATGTAAGCCATTTAAATAGTCAATAAATTCCTTTAGTTCGTCTTCACTTCCAGTCCAAATTATGAAAATATCATCAAGGTACCTCCACCAGACATGCGGTTTCATTTTAGCTCCCTCTAATGCTTGTTTTTCGAACTTTCCCATCAAGAGGTTTGCATTTGAGGGAGCCATTTTGGTACCCATAGCCGTTCCATGTTTTCGAACATAGAATTCGTCATGAAATTAGAACGTGTTCATCGTCAGAATCATGCGGATCATGTCACAAAGTCTTTCTGTGGGTTGGTCTAAGGCTCAGGGGTGGAAGCGGAATAATTGGATCTCACTTATTCATTATTTCTTTCATTTTTTTCTGAGTTATTCATTATTCAATTATTCTCGATATTCATTATTCTGTATTTGAGTTTGTAGAGAAACTGAACACTATCCAGACCGGTTTTTTATTCATGCATAACCACGGTTATTTTGGCCATAATTTGGACATGATAACCATGGTTATTTTGGCCAGAATTTAGGTGTTATAACCATGGTTATTACTGCCTTAATTTGGGTATTATAGCCATGGTTAATTGGGCTAAAATTTGGGTATTATAACCATGATTTTTTTGGCCATAATGTGAGTATTATAATCATGGTTATTTTAGCCATAATCCATAGCTATCGTAGCCATAATTAGGGCATTATAACCATCATGGTTATTTCGGCCATAATTTGGGTATTACAACCATCATGGTTATTTCGGCCATAATTTGGAAATTATAACCATCATGGTTATTTCGACCATAATTTGGGTATTATAACCATCCTGGTTATTTCGGCCATAATTTGGGTATTATAACCATCATGGTTATTTTGGCCATAATTTGGGTATTATAACCATCATGGTTATTTTGGCCATAATTTGGGTATTATAACCATCCTGGTTATTTTGGCCATAATTTGGGTATTATAACCATCATGGTTATTTTGGCCATAATTTGGGTATTATAACCATAATGGTTATGTTGGCCATAATTTGGAAATTATAACCATCATGGTTATTTTGACCATAATTTAGGTATTATAACCATCATGGTTATTTCGGCCATAATTTGGGCATTATAACCCTCATGGTTATTTCGGCCATAATTTGGGTATTATAACCATCATGGTTATTTCGGCCATAATTTGGGTATTATAACCATCATGGTTATGTTGGCCATAATTTGGAAATTATAACCATCATGGTTATTTCGACCATAATTTAGGTATTATAACCATCATGGTTATTTCGGCCATAATTTGGGCATCATAACCATCATGGTTATTTTGGCCATAATTTGGGCATTATAACCATCATGGTTATTTTGGCAATAATTTGGGTATTATAACCATCATGGTTATTTCGACCATAATTTAGGAATTATAACCATCATAGTTATTTCGGCCATAATTTGGGCATCATAACCATCATGGTTATTTTGGCCATAATTTGGGCATCATAACCATCATGGTTATTTTGGCCATAATTTGGGCATTATAACCATCATGGTTATTTTGGCCATAATTTGGGTATTATAACCATCATGGTTATTTCGACCATAATTTGGGTATTATAACCATCATGGTTATTTTGGCCATAATTTGGGCATCATAACCATCATGGTTATTTCGGCCATAATTTGGGCATTATAACCATCATGGTTATTTGCGCCATAATTTGGAAATTATAACCATCATGGTTATTTTGGCCATAATTTGGGTATTATAACCATCATGGTTATTTCGGCCATAATTTGGGTATTATAACCATCATGGTTATTTTGGCCATAATTTGGGTATTATAACCATCATGGTTATTTGGGCCATAATTTGGGTATTATAACCATCATGGTTATTTCGGCCATAATTTGGGTATTATAACCATCATGGTTATTTCGGCCATAATTTGGGTATTATAACCATCATGGTTATTTCGGCCATAATTTGGGTATTATAAGCATCATGGTTATTTTGGTCATAATTTGGGTATTAAAACCATCATGGTTATTTTGGCCATAATTTGGGTATTATAACCATCATGGTTATGTTGGCCATAACTTGGGCATTATAACCATCATGGTTATTTCGGCCATAATTTGGGTATTATAACCATCATGGTTATTTCGGCCATAATTTGGGTATTATAACCATCATGGTTATTTCGGCCATAATTTGGGTATTATAACCATCATGGTTATTTTGGCTATAATTTGGGTATTATAACCATCATGGTTATTTCGGCCATAATTTGGGTATTATAACCGTCATGGTTATTTCGGCCATAATTTGGGTATTATAACCATCATGGTTATTTCGGCCATAATTTGGGAATTATAACCATCATGGTTATTTTGGCCATAATTTGGGTATTATAACCATCATGGTTATTTTGGCCATAATTTGGGTATTATAACCATCATGGTTATTTCGGCCATAATTTGGGTATTATAACCATCATGGTTATTTTGGCCATAATTTGGGTATTATAACCATCATGGTTATTTTGGCCGTAATTTGGGTATTATAACTGTCATGGTTATTTAGGCCATAATTTGGGTATTATAACCATCATGGTTATTTCGGCCATAATTTGGGTATTATAACCATCATGGTTATTTTGGCCATAATTTGGGTATTATAACCATCATGGTTATTTCGGCCATAATTTGGGTATTATAACCATCATGGTTATTTCGGCCGTAATTTGGGTATTATAACCATCATGGTTATTTCGGCCATAATTTGGGTATTATAACCATCATGGTTATTTCGGCCGTAATTTGGGTATTATAACCATCATGGTTATTTTGGCCATAATTTGGTTATTATAACCATCATGGTCATTTCGGCCATAATTTGGGTATTATAACCATCATGGTTATTTCGGCCATAATTTGGGTATGATAACCATCATGGTTATTTCGGCCATAATTTGGGTATTATAACCATCATGGTTATTTCGGCTATAATTTGGGTATTATAACCATCATGGTTATTTCGGCCATAATTTGGGTATTATAACCATCATGGTTATTTCGGCCATAATTTGGGTATTATAACCATCATGGTTATTTCATGCATAATTTGGGAATTATAACCATCATGGTTATGTCAGCCATAACTTGGGCATTATAACCATCATGGTTATTTCGGCCATAATTTGGGTATTATAACCATCATGGTTATTTCGGCCATAATTTGGGTATTATAACCATCATGGTTATTTCGGCCATAATTTGGGTATTATAACCATCATGGTTATTTCGGCCATAATTTGGGTATTATAACCATCATGGTTATTTCGGCCATAATTTGGGTATGATAACCATCATGGTTATTTCGGCCATAATTTGGGTATTATAACCATCATGGTTATTTCGGCCATAATTTGGGTATTATAACCATCATGGTTATTTCGACCATAATTTGGGTATTATAACCATCATGCTTATTTCGGCCATAATTGGGCATTATAACCATCATGGTTATTTCGGCCATAATTTGGGTATTATAACCATCATGGTTATGTTGGCCATAATTTGTAAATTATAACCATCATGGTTATTTCAGCCATAATTTGGGCATTATAACCATCATGGTTATTTCGGCCATAATTTGGGTATTATAACCATCATGGTTATTTCGGCCATAATTTGGGTATTATAACCATCATGGTTATTTCATCCATAATTTGGGTATTATAACCATCATGGTTATGTTGGCCATAATTTGGGCATTATAACCATCATGGTTATTTCGGCCATAATTTGGGTATTATAACCATCCTTGTTATTTCGGCCATAATTTGGGTATTATAACCATCATGGTTATTTCGGCCATAATTTGGGTATTATAACCATCATGGTTATTTCGGCCATAATTTGGGTATTATAACCATCATGGTTATTTCGGCCATAATTTGGGTATGATAACCATCATGGTTATTTTGGCCATAATTTGGGTATTATAACCATCATGGTTATTTCGGCCATAATTTGGGTATTATAACCATCCTTGTTATTTCGACCATAATTTGGGTATTATAACCATCATGCTTATTTCGGCCATAATTGGGCATTATAACCATCATGGTTATTTCGGCCATAATTTGGGTATTATAACCATCATGGTTATGTTGGCCATAATTTTTAAATTATAACCATCATGGTTATTTCGGCCATAATTTGGGCATTATAATCATCATGGTTATTTCGGCCATAATTTGGGTATTATAACCATCATGGTTATTTCGGCCATAATTTGGGTATTATAACCGTCATGGTTATGTTGGCCATAATTTGGGCATTATAACCATCATGGTTATGTCGGCCATAATTTGGGTATTATAACCATCATGGTTATTTCGGCTATAATTTGGGTATTATAACCATCATGGTTATGTTGGCCATAATTTGGGCATTATAACCATCATGGTTATTTCGGCCATAATTTGGGTATTATAACCATCCTTGTTATTTCGGCCATAATTTGAATATTATAACCATCCTTGTTATTTCGGCCATAATTTGGGTATTATAACCATCATGGTTATTTCGGCCATAATTTGGGTATTATAACCATCATGGTTATTTCGGCCATAATTTGGGTATGATAACCATCATGGTTATTTTGGCCATAATTTGGGTATTATAACCATCATGGTTATTTCGGCCATAATTTGGGTATTATAACCATCATGGTTATTTCGACCATAATTTGGGTATTATAACCATCATGCTTATTTCGGCCATAATTGGGCATTATAACCATCATGGTTATTTCGGCCATAATTTGGGTATTATAACCATCACGGTTATGTTGGCCATAATTTGTAAATTATAACAATCATGGTTATTTCGGCCATAATTTGTAAATTATAACCATCATGGTTATTTCGGCCATAATTTGGGTATTATAACCATCATGGTTATTTCGGCCATAATTTGGGTATTATAACCATCATGGTTATTTCGGCCATAATTTGGGCATTATAACCATCATGGTTATGTCGGCCATAATTTGGGTATTATAACCATCATGGTTATTTCGGCCATAATTTGGGTATTATAACCATCATGGTTATGTTGGCCATAATTTGGGCATTATAACCATCATGGTTATTTCGGCCATAATTTGGGCATTATAACCATCATGGTTATTTCGGCCATAATTTGGGTATTATAACCATCATGGTTATTTCGGCCATAATTTGGGTATTATAACCATCATGGTTATGTTGGCCATAATTTGGGCATTATAACCATCATGGTTATTTCGACCATAATTTGGGTATTATAACCATCCTTGTTATTTCGGCCATAATTTGGGTATTATAACCATCATGGTTATTTCGGCCATAATTTGGGTATGATAACCATCATGGTTATTTCGGCCATAATTTGGGTATTATAACCATCCTTGTTATTTCGGCCATAATTTGGGTATTATAACCATCATGGTTATTTCGGCCATAATTTGGGTATTATAACCATCATGGTTATTTCAGCCATAATTTGGGTATTATAACCATCATGGTTATTTCGGCCATAATTTGGGTATGATGACCATCATGGTTATTTTGGCCATAATTTGGGTATTATAACCATCATGGTTATTTCGGCCATAATTTGGGTATTATAACCATCATGGTTATTTCGACCATAATTTGGGTATTATAACCATCATGCTTATTTCGGTCATAATTGGGCATTATAACCATCATGGTTATTTCGGCCATAATTTGGGTATTATAACCATCATGGTTATGTTGGCCATAATTTGTAAATTATAACCATCATGGTTATTTCGGCCATAATTTGGGCATTATAACCATCATGGTTATTTCGGCCATAATTTGGGTATTATAACCATCATGGTTATTTCGGCCATAATTTGGGTATTATAACCGTCATGGTTATGTTGGCCATAATTTGGGCATTATAACCATCATGGTTATGTCGGCCATAATTTGGGTATTATAACCATCATGGTTATTTCGGCCATAATTTGGGTATTATAACCATCATGGTTATGTTGGCCATAATTTGGGCATTATAACCATCATGGTTATTTCGGCCATAATTTGGGTATTATAACCATCCTTGTTATTTCGGCCATAATTTGGGTATTATAACCATCATGGTTATTTCGGCCATAATTTGGGTATGATAACCATCATGGTTATTTCGGCCATAATTTGGGTATTATAACCATCATGGTTATTTTGGCCATAATTTGGGTATTATAACCATCATGGTTATTTTGGCCATAATTTGGGTATTATAACCATCATGGTTATTTCGGCCATAATTTGGGTATTATAACCATCATGGTTATTTCGGCCATAATTTGGGTATTATAACCATCATGGTTATTTCGGCCATAATTTGGGTATTATAAGCATCATGGTTATTTTGGTCATAATTTGGGTATTATAACCATCATGGTTATTTTGGCTATAATTTGGGTATTATAACCATCATGGTTATTTCGGCCATAATTTGGGTATTATAACCATCATGGTTATTTTGGCCATAATTTGGGTATTATAACCATCATGGTTATTTCGGCCATAATTTGGGTATTATAACCATCATGGTTATTTTGGCCATAATTTGGGTATTATAACCATCATGGTTATTTCGGCCATAATTTGGGTATTATAACCATCATGGTTATTTCGGCCCTAATTTGGGTATTATAACCATCATGGTTATTTCGGCCATAATTTGGGTATTATAACCGTCATGGTTATTTCGGCCATAATTTGGGAATTATAATTATCATGGTTATTTTGGCCATAGTTTGGGTATTATAACCATCATGGTTATTTTGGCCATAATTTGGGTATTATAACCATCATGGTTATTTCGGCCATAATTTGGGTATTATAACCATCATGGTTATTTCGGCCCTAATTTGGGTATTATAACCATCATGGTTATTTCGGCCATAATTTGGGTATTATAATCGTCATGGTTATTTCGGCCATAATTTGGGTATTATAACCATCATGGTTATTTCGGCCATAATTTGGGTATTATAACAATCATGGTTATTTTGGCCATAATTTGGTTATTATAACCATCATGGTTATTTCGGCCACAATTTGGAAATTATAACCATCCTGGTTATTTCGGCCATACTTTGGGTATTATAACCATCATGGTTATTTGCGCCATAATTTGGAAATTATAACCATCATGGTTATTTTGGCCATAATTTGGGTATTATAACCATCCTGGTTATTTCAGCCATAATTTGGGTATTATAACCATCATGGTTATTTTGGCCATAATTTGGGTATTATAACCATCATGGTTATTTTGGCCATAATTTGGGTATTATAACCATCATGGTTATTTCGGCCATAATTTGGGTATTATAACCATCATGGTTATTTCTGCCATAATTTGGGTATTATAACCATCATGGTTATTTCGGCCATAATTTGGGTATTATAACCATCATGGTTATTTCGGCCATAATTTGGGTATTATAACCATCATGGTTATTTCGGCCATAATTTGGGTATTATAACCATCATGGTTATTTCGGCCATAATTTGGGTATTATAACCATCATGGTTATTTCGGCCATAATTTGGGTATTATAACCATCATGGTTATTTCGGCCATAATTTGGATATTATAACCATCATGGTTATTTCGGCCATAATTTGGGTATTATAACCATCATGGTTATGTCGGCCATAATTTGGAAATTATAACCATGGTTATTTCAGCCATAATTTGGAAATTATCACCAGGTTATTTTGGCCATAATCTGGTTAATTATTGTTAATTAATACTTATTATGGCCAAGATAACCATGATGGTTTTTATTCCCACATTATGGTCAAGATAACCTTGATGGTTATTATGGTCAAGATAACCATGATGGTTATTATAACCAAATTATGGGCAAGATAACCAGGATTGTTATTATACCCAAATTATGAGATAGCCATATGCATAATATACATAACCATGTAAAACTTAATTTTCTTATAAAAGAAAGCTTCAGGGTAGAAATTTAGATGGCAGTAACAGAGACCTCGCAGCATTTTTTCGATTGGGGAGGGTGGGGAGGGGCTAATGCAAGTGCGCGCTGCAGGTGCAAGCTATCTAGGGGCTTCCGAGGGCATGGTGCCCCCAAAAAATTTTAAAACAAATGTTACCAGAATGGCTAACTGTGCTTCCCAATATCCCAGACAGAGTCAATTATTTTATTATTTCAATTGGGTGAATTTAATACTTTTACCCAAATAATTGTTGCGCTCCCCCCCCTGAATACTTGTATTAAAAGAGAAATTGCCTGATCATAAATTCAGCCCACCATCTTTGGATTTAAGCAATTTAAAAATAAATATTTAGCTCAAATTAACAATTGGTTCATGCTTTTAGCTGCACACCATCGACTTAGGCGATAGCCAAAGGCAATTCTCGATGGTGTACAGCTAAAAGCATGAACCAATTGTTTTATAACATTGCCGGTGGAAATTTACATCAAAAGACCCGCGCCAGAAAAAAGTATGGCGAAGCGATTTGCTCAAGTTATCAGCGTGCTCCATTGGATTTTAGAATATAGCCCTGTATGCCAACCATGGAATCTTAGCGGGCTTCGTTTTTAATTGGTGGTTTTCACATCACGTAAGTATCACACAAGTTTCACGCACGTAAGAAAAAAAATCGCTTACCATTCAATAAATTGAGTCAAGAAATTTAAATTTCCTAGAAGAGTAATAAATAAACAACGTGCCAAAGTTTTGGGGATGTACGATATTCCGAACTCGAATTATTCGGCAAAGTGTATCACTGAAAATTATAGTGTTTAGTTTGGAGACGCCATTTTGGAGCCCCTCTGAGGGACTCCAACATGGCGGTCGGAAACCGGTGGAAACATCTGGAGTTTAGTTTGGCTCTCTCAAAACGTTTCTTCTCGTTGTTAAACTTGAAAGCATTCGCATAGACACTTCCCTCGACATATCGGTTACTCAGAACTCGAAAACGTAAGGCGAATCGATATTTTCGCACACGTAACATGTTACCCAGAAACAATGCCGATGTCACGCATTGTGAAAAATCTGAAAGCCGCCTACCGAGCAGGAAACAGGCCAGCAGATATATGTTTAAAAATGACTTTTACCTGATGAAGCTGAAAACTCAAAATTTTTAATTTTTATAGTTTTTCTCTATGGGCACGTGCGTACGTCGATTTCGTTATTATTCGTTATTCTTTTTACAGAAACTGTATTATTCTTTATTCCGAAGTTCAAATCCTAAATATTCCTTATTAATTTTCTTTTTTAAGGCGTTATTCATTATTCATTATTCCGCTTACACCCCCGATAACGCGTCTCTGCATGCTTGTATCCCGTCCTTGTGCGGTGTATTGGTGTACAGTGAAGAAACGTCGAGAGTAACAAGAATAGAATCAGTCGGTATGTCTTTCAGAGAATTGAGTTTAGTTAAAAAGTGGGTGGTGTCTTTGATATACGACGGAAGTTTAGGAGCCTCAGGGTTTAGATCGTAGTCGACAAGATGTTCATAAATCAAAGCTGAAATTCTGAATCTTTTGATAATTATTTTTTCTTCTCAGCTGATATTTTTTTGCTTCCACCACTTTTAGCAATTTTCTCCTTCTATTGCAAAATGTCCCATTTTACGGGCATTATGTACCAGTCAAACTGAATATCAACATCCCCCGGGACAACCCCTGGACATTTGAATTTTTTGAAAAAAATTGCTTTCAAATTCCCCCCTCCCCTGGCCAAAAAGCCGTTTAAATGCCACCACCCGCGGGAAAATTACAGCCCGACGCGCGTTTATAGTGTGGCCACTCAACAAACTTTTTTGGCAATCAGAGAGCTCAAATTTGTTTGAGCTGTCCCGCCTCCTTGTTAAAACTTGACTTTCAACATTGCAAGGTGGTGGGGCAAATTCGCGCTGTAAGTCCGCTGAAGTCGAGATCAAACGCAGTAATCAAACTGCCATAGAACCCTCAGATCTGTTGGTTCAGTTTTAGCTCCGAGAATGCGATAATATCTCAACCCTAAAATATTTATGAGGCACCTAAAGCCTTAGTCCTTTGCTTTTTAACCAAGCCGCCAAGAAGCTGCAATCTTTTCCTTTAAAATTCTAAACCTCCTGATTTGGGTGTTTCAGAAACATACACTGCAGACCCGTAGCCATTTTTTTTTCTTGGGAGGACCCATGCGATCCAAACAAGTGCCGCCAACCCCCCCCCCCCTTTCTCTCCCCCTCCCAAGCCCCACAGGATTTATTTTATAAGCATTTCTTTTAGGCTGACTACATACCCCCTTCCGATAATTTATTTCCCTTTGTCACTACTTTCCAATATCTGCCTGTATTTTATAATAGTATCGATTCTTTTTTTTGTGAGCAATCTGGTCTTTATTTTTCACTTCATTGTGTTTGGTCGTCATTAATGAGCCTTTTCTCGACCGATCTTCTTGTTTGTCTCACCAACTTCAGTACAATACACTAGACGGCACACTGATCCCAACGGCGGATATGATCAAACTTAAATAAAACGGAAAAAATATGTGACCGTTACAACGGTTTTCTTTTCACATATTTTTCCACTCAACCCCTGAGAAAGGTTTGCATTGCAAACCGAAATATAGGGCGATTTTGTTTGAAATAATTTAGTCCTTTATTCCGTTTTATTTAATTTTGGTCATATCCGCCGTTGGGATCAGCATGCCGTCTATATTTTGTATTCTAAAATTTCTTCTGATCCAGGTCTACTAAAGATCCGGCACTCTCATCGGTTTGTCGCTGTGGTTATACAGCTGTTGATTCCATTCAGTATAATAGTCTGAAAATATCTGGATCATCTTTCGTTTCTTTGATTAAAATACTAGGTAGTGGTAATTGATATTTTTCGAGGACATCTTTATCGTCTTCAGAGAATCCTTCATCTATCGTAACGACGGGTGACATCATTTTTGGTTTATAATCTAATGGCAATATTTGGTTTGTGTTGGTGCTTCTGAAGGTAACTGATTCGTCACGTCAATACCTTCTAATCCACTTGTAATATATCCTTTTGGTTTTTAGAAAGTTCTGCAATGAGTTTATCTTGTTTATCATATATGGTTTTTAACCTCCTTTTTGTCTAAATACACACCAACTCTCTTTGGGGTTCTGTGGGTCTTTATTGCCTATCCCACCGCGGAAGCACCCTCCAGGGTAGAGTGGGGTGGGTTAACAATGATACTGTTGCACGTGCTAGCTCATTAGAATCGTAATAATGACGTTGCACTCAGCTTGCAGAAATATGTACTTGGGCCTGACTGTGACTGGGTAAAACTCACCTAAATGTCTTTAAATCGACTCCAGGACCACAGAGACATCAAAATAACGCAAGTTAAACACAAGTCACTGGGTAAAATCAAAATGTTCACTGGGTGCTGGAGAGACTAAATTTCCGTTGTCTAGGGGAAAATAATCCACTGGGTAGGGTTACATTACTCCACGTAAATCACATGCAACGTACGATCCGCCTGTCCCAGAAGGAGTAATCAGTTTCCAATGCGAAAGCCGGCGACAATCTCTCATACCCAAGCATCCGTTATTCGAGCCCCGCGAAACAAACAAATGTTACCTCGTCTCGGCTCAAACTAAGCAACGTGATCAGGGTGCACCTTAATTTATTGATGAATGGTTATTAACAAGCAAGTGTGAAGCCCTTCAGTGAAAAAACCAGTGCTCGTAAATTTACCAACAGAGTTGACAAATCAGTATAACAACCAGAAGGCCACCAGCTGACATAACTAAGTTAGGTTGTTCAATTTCTACTCTGAATTATTTATCGCATCGCAGCGAAAGAACCAACGCTTTGCTATGTTTTAGAACAGACTAGATGAAGTCAAAACAACGGACGACTTCATAACCACTACAAAACGGTTTTCCCTCGATGTTGTTGCTCTTGTTTTGGGGTGATTTTCAAACACCCATATAATTTTACAGCAACCGCGCAAAACAGAAAAAGGTTCGAGCACGAAACGTAGAAACTGACCAAAATAATTTTCGCTGTTAAATTGTGGTTCCTTGTCATTTTTGGACTTCTATCGTTGTTCTGTCTCATGCATATAGGTAAGAGAAAAATTCTCATTTTCTTGTTGTTTTATTGAATTGACGTAACCATAATATTCGGGCATGCAGACGTAAAACTGTCAATTTAGTTATAAGGTCTTATAACTGGTTAAGTAATTTTCAAAATCAGTTTAATTAGCCTTTTTTTTCCTAACTTTGTCCTTGCTTGTGTCTCCGCAGAAACGTTATTGCACTAAGCCACCAGGCAGCTATCAGAAATTTGACTCATGTTCTGGAAGTTTACTGTTGTAAAGTGTTTCATCGTGACGAGCTTTATACACATCAATTGTAAGTATATACCGTTTTTGGAAACACCAGAAGTTCACAATCATTATGAACAACTATAAGCCTGCAGAGCCACTCAGCAGTGAGCTTTCTGACATATGTTTGTTTTCAAGGTTCTCTAGCCTCTGGAAATGTACAGAGTACAGCACAACAAAGAGATCTTAACGGACTACTGAAAAGTATGTACATCAGTCAGTTTTTACTTTGTGATCGACAATAAAGTGTACTTGCAGCTAAATGTGCATATATCAATACATTGTCAAGCGCCTCATCAACTAGACAATATTGTACCATGAAATTCTCAAAACTGTACTTAATCCAAATGTATGGAAAAAATAAAGAGAATGCCTTGGCTAGAGATTCAAGCAATATAGGTACTGATCTGTAGAGGTCTTGGTAGTTGCAAAACGCTCTCTTAATTTGCATTCCTAGGAATGAATATGTCATGTTCAAATTTTAATTTCAGGCAAATTCATCACATTTGCTCGTCATGGGTTCGAAGAACACAACAGTTTTCGCGTCCTTCATCATGTTCCTCCTCTAAAATGGTCCGACAAACTAGCGATACAAGCTCAAAAACTCGCCTACAAAATGGCGCTCAAAGGAACTATTCAAGTACCAGGCATCGATCTGTTTGGCGAGAATCGGGCCAAGCTTTCCGCGGTAAATTTCGACTGCGAAACGGCCGGGGAGGAGGCTACCAAGATTTGGTACAACCAGGGAAATAATTACAGCTTCGCTGATCCACGGCTTAACAGCAATACTGACTCATTCACTCAGGTCATCTGGAAAGAAACTCGAGATATTGGGATGGGTTGCGCACAGAGAAAAGGAACTTTAAGCAACGATATATTTGTTGTGGCTTTGTACTACCCCCCTGGGAATAGCCCCCGAGCTCTGCGACAAAATGTTGTCAGCCCTAGTAGAAACGTAAACGATGCATATTCGACGATATTCCGGAGAAGGAACGACTTGCACCAAACCAAACGTGGACAGCTAGTTAGGAGCAGAAACGTACGGCGCGTGCGCACAGGGAAAGCAAGGCGTCCATAATTTTTATATCACTGGAGTTAACATGTTATTCCCCTGATGGAGGCTCAACTCACTTGGCGTTTACAATGAATCCCAACAGTGATGTGCATGTAATTTCTTCCCACAATATTTATAAAAATATATATATATAGGCTATGAGAATAAGTAAACTGATCACAATGGGCACGCAGGACTGTCTTAACTGGTTAACATATATTCCTCGATATAGTATATGGAGGTAGAGGAGACGAACCATGAAAGCCTACTAGCAGACCTTGATGTTTTGACTATTTACAGACACTGTTGTTACTCTTATATTCTTTATCATATTTGAATAATGCTGCAATTTTGTAATCACTTTAAATTGTCATGAAAACCGACATGAAAATCATTTTTTGACGAGTAGTGATAATGAGGGATACAAAGTGGGATCATTAATACTGCCTCAAAATAGCTACATTGAAAGTAAGGAATGATCATCGCAGTGAATTTCCAATTTAAGAAATGAAAAAAATCCTGAATCCTGAAAAAAATCAGGGCTCCAACGGCATTCGAATCCTTGACCTCTGCGAAAACCGGTGCGATGCTCTGCCAACTGAGCTATGAAGCCACACATTGGGAGCGAGGTCACTTTATTGAGTTCATATTTTCCCGTGGAGTGAAATGAATTGACCTCGCTCCGAATGTGTGGCTTCATAGCTCAGTTGGTAGAGCATCGCACCGGTATTCGCGAAGGTCACGTGTTCGATTCCCGTTGAAGCCCTGATTATTTTTTTCAGGCTTCTTCTTTCCAATTGCTTAAATTGGAAATTCACTGCGACGATTATTCTTCACTTTCATCTACATCCGTAGTTCAAAATATGAATTATTTCATATATACTTCACAATAACTAAATTGTTGCTGTGGAGCTCTTTTTAAAATTGCTGTCTTAGTGAACAAAGGTTTCAAAAAAGAGCTCGTACCGTTACGGTACTGGCTTGCCGACCTATTCTAATAGTCTGTTTGATTGCCGGGTGTTTACGTCCGCAGATTTTTTCATCTAAGCATTTATCTGTACTCTAGTTTTAGAGTACCAAAAATGATTTGCCTACTATGCAGTTGATCTAAATGAACTAGAAAACACCTCACAAGATAAGTATGCAATTATAAGTTCAATGTTCCAAGCAATAATCTAATAGCCTGTAAGTAAGTATAAATGAACACAAGGCCTCGGCTCTATCCAAAAATCTCACTTTGGCGTTAAATCTCTTTTGCCAACTTCCTTGTTATTCATTTTGTCTTTTCTGCTTTCTTCCTCCTCTTTCAGTGCTATTTTTAAGTTTGTCCATGACGTGAGATCAAGTTAAAACGCTTAAGTTAGATGAAAGCCAACCAACCTTGTTGTTTATAAATTTTTAATAATCAGAGCTATGGCGATCACCTTAAATTAGTTAAAATTTATCTTCAGTAGTTTTCGGGCAAAATAGCATCTGTACCAGGGAGCTGAAATGCTGTTGAACATCTCATTCTGAGGTTAGTCTATCTAAATTTTTAACTGTATATTTGAAATTAGAAGAATTCATGTTAACAGCTCTATCTGGCACCCTTGTAAAACTGTCAATCTCTGTTCGATCTGTAATAACAGGTTTCTTTCTGTAGATATTATCTGTGATTGCCCCAGTTTAGATCAGTTTCCGGTATAGTGCAACGTTAATTGATATGAGGAGCAAGTCTTGTGTAACCGGACATTTCTCTCTAAAGCAGTGGATGGGTAGAATCACGTCTTAAACAAATTTAAATTTGATGTACGATCGAATTCCCACTTAGGAAGACTTGTTTTCTGTCCGAACGAAAGAACTCGCATCCTTCTCTTTGGAACTCTAAAGCGACACATTAATATTTTTGTTGTTCTGGGGTTTTGAGTTCACAAATCACTGAAATACTAATAGTGACGCAAGCTGAATTTAAGAGAAACCCATATGGACAAGTGTAAAGCGTCCAATATACCCTCTTGACTAATTTGACATATGTAATCAAAATGTTTGACACAAAACGTATTTGTATGTCTTTGTTCCTGTGAGTATCATACTGTAGGGCTGTTCTGTCACTTTTTTTAGATTTCAATTAGTATTTTTCGAGTGGAAAGCATAGTCGAGCGGATGTGATATACCTGTTAGTCTATACTCATACTAGATTAAATGAACCAGTTCAATTGACCGTCCAAGAGACACTATAACCTTGCGTACTGTTCTGTAAATACTCATGCTAAATGCGACTCTATTAATTCAGGTAAGACGAAATAACCGTGACTTCAGTTTTCATTTGCGCGTGAAACGCGTGAAACGTTCTTTCTTCATCCGTGATAACTCGGTTTTCCGTTTCATTGCGTTTTCTTGGCAACGTCGTGACAGTAACATGGATGAGTTGACTCTTGCCTCGTGCT
Organism: Blastomussa wellsi; assembly: GCA_947652115.1. Classification (NCBI taxonomy): domain Eukaryota; kingdom Metazoa; phylum Cnidaria; class Anthozoa; order Scleractinia; family Plerogyridae; genus Blastomussa; species Blastomussa wellsi. Next base: position 2,771,146 of record OX393569.1, on the reverse strand, counting down.
GATTCGTCCTTACAGACCTAGCTTGGTTTGGATTCACCTGGCTACAGTATTTTGCATTGCTATTCATGACAGTAAGCTTTCTGTAATAGAATGAGGACTCTTGATTCAAGCTTTGGGTCAATGTTACCCTCAGTTGGTTGTTTGATCGGTCGTTCAGGTGGTCGATCGCTCGGTCGTTTCTTCGCGAAATCCACTCATTTGTTCGGTTTCTATTCTCCTAAACAAATTATTTGCACTCCCTAAATCATACTTATTCTTTTCATTTCCCTTTTCATAAACAGATGCAAGTAATTAAACAATGAGGATCGTGGTAGTGCCCAGTCTCCTGATTTGTCAAGCGACTTTATGCCTGACAAGGGCTGCAGGTTGGTTTATATATTTTACAAACACATGAAGAACTTAGCCTTGCCCCGCCTCCACAACCACCCCCCCCCCCCCCACCCCATCGAACACGGCCGGCAGATTTCAATCTGGTGAAGATTTTGAGATGTTGCGACTATAAAGATTGTAACCATGTTAACAGCGACACAGCGACGGTTATAACTGGGAACTCGTAGCCCTTTGGCAACATGTATTGTATAGCGCAACTTTAACTAATTCACCAGTGGGCGGTGCACGTGCTTTGAAAAGTAGTTCTACTAATAACGCAGAAATCAAGTCTTCGCAAATCTCGGCAATGTAACCGACAACTTACAGCAAGTTGCCCAGTCCGGTCCCCGATCTCACTTTGACGACACACTGTCCAGCACAGTGCACGAGTATTTGTCTTGTACTGTTGTTTCAATCCGTCTTGAAATTGTTCTTTATTTTTCGCTTAGATTTCGCTGTAGATGATGGCGACGAATACCAAATGAAAAAGGCGTCGAAAAAGTCAATTGAACTAGAGACTGCTTATGTTTACCGTAAAAGCAATCCAAAGAGACATCACTATTCTGGTAAGAAACTGGAGGATGATGCAGTTCACTTTCCGCGGGGAAATATCTTGTTTTTGCTCCTTTGTACTGTCATATAGCGTCTCAACCTCCACATGCTGACTCACACGCCCGACGGGAGGGGGGTGGGGGGAGGGTACTCAATTAAATTTTGGATAGATGTGTGCTGCGAAAGTTCTTAAACCCTGACCCTATTTAAGGAAACGGAATTTGATACCCTATTTAAGGGCCAAATCCGAAAAA